>CAMTDV010001632.1:22781210-23381210 GCA_947069175.1 Scalesia atractyloides
CATGGGCAAAAAGTCGAATACCTCATTTGCAGGATGCCATAGCATATGTACTCCTCTTAGGTTGCAATGAATTAATATATGTTAATTTATATTAACTAACATATATTGAATCAAAGTTTTGATCTTAGTAAAACGAGAAAACTATTCTAATTTTTAAATGCGATGTAATAAAATGCATGGATTTTTAACGACATCAATTGTAGGATCACCTATCGCAGTGCAGGCCCAACTTTTGGCTGAAATAAAATAGGGTTTTTGGCCCAAGGCCCAATTGTTTATATATATTGACAATAGTTTGGGTCATAATAAATTAGCAATTTTAAAATTTAATATGTGAATTTAATAGTTTGTTATAACAAAAATTTTAAATAATGGTTTATTATTTGAAATTTTGAATGATTAAAATGTTACACAAATATAGGGAATTTATCAAATTTATCACGGCAGATTTAACATTTCTACACGGTTCTTGTTTTAAAGATGACAATTAAAAACATAGGGGACGGATCACGTACAAGACATGATGACAAGGGTTGTTTTTAATTTAAGAGGGAAAGGGCATTATGGTCTTTTCATCACGCGACTTACTTTCTCACGATTTTCAAACAACTATCACTTTCTCATATGATCTATTTTTTTTTAACTTATAGCGTACTAATAAGCGTTTCGTTCTCTTCAATTTGAGTATTGTTATGAATTATTATATTGAATATGTGAATGTGTGACTCTTCATGTGTTTAATTCTTATCTTTGTAAGCCTATAAATAGAGGCCTATATAGTTTATACTTGACATCAATAAGAAAAGTATTCCTCATTTTCTCTTCTTTGTTTCTCTCTATAGTGCTAATAGGAGTACTTGTTTTATAACATGTTATCAGCATGACTTATTTTTTAAGTCGAGTCATATTATCGTATGGTAAGTCAACACCATCTAATTAACTTGTTTTTTGTTCATTCTCTCAAAGACAACCCATATTGTAATTTATATGATTTTAGGCTGCATTGAGATTCATATACATTAATTTTGTCTTGATTCCGTAATTCCCATAATTTTGAGTTATGTGAGATTTGCTACTACATCAAAAGAGTAAAGTATATCTTAATATAATTTATCTTATTATTGCTTTCGTAAATGTCAGTTTTGCCGTATGTTTGATTTAACATCAAACCTCAACGTTATGAATTTCAATTGTTTTGTGCAAATATTAATTGTGGTAATTTATTCTCTTACAATGGTTGTGTTAGTTGTGCCTTTTAATATTTGATGCTTGTTTTTAGTAACAGTAACATACAAAATACATGGTTATTTCAAATGTGATAAATAACATATCAAATACGTAACTAATTTTAAAGCAATTATTACATATATGATTGGACAAACATATTCATGTTTACGATTGATTTGTGAAAAAAAGTAAAAAAACACTATTCATTACCTCATTTTCTGGTACCTCATTTTCTGGTAGTAAAGTTAAAGAGGATTATTTTGATTATTTAGGTCAGTTTTTTTATGGTATTTATTACATACTACCTTAAAAAAAAGTTACAAAGTTGGTTTACTTGTTATACCTATGAAAACAATATAACTTGTCGACTCAATGTTTCTTGAGTCATAAAGCGAACTTTAAATGTGAGGCACTTTTTAGGTTTTAACTGATATTATTTTGTATTGTTTTAAATATATGGTGGTATTGTTATATCTTATGGTGATGTTTTATAAAAAGAAACTAGATTACGTTAATGTTATTATTATATGAATTATTTTAATTTCAAATTAAGTTTCTATTGATGTGCTTTTGTGTGGATGTGGGTTCGGTTCAGTTCGGTTTAAGACTTACGTCGCGACATTCCTCTATCGTGCGACCCAGAGAACGACACACGAGTGACGAAGAAATGAGAACGAGATAGCAGATTAATGATGTCATCGCAACATCATCATCATGATGTCATCATGACATTGATGATGTCATCATGAGAATTCAAATGCATGCAAAATAGTATATCGAAAACAATACAATGGATTATATCGATACATATAAATGACCATATATTGATATAGGCTTATTACATTGATATTGTCTATATCGATAATGGAGATGGTATATCGATGATGTCCAATGTATTGATGTGAAGCTTTTGTGTTTCGATGTATATCGATTTTGTCTAGTGTGTCGATGTATTACATCTAGTGGTTTGGGTATAAATACCTGTGGATGTCTCTGGTTCATACAGAGAGCACGGTTAAGAGAGTTGAGAGCATATTTTTTAAACTTTGTAATGTTAATCTGCTTAAATCAATACTATTAAGCTTTGAAGTGATATTTATCTAGTATTGATAGTGTTCTTGCTTGGTTTGCATGCAAACTTGACTTCCGCACTTGTTTGTATGTTCAATAATAAAAAATAGGTTTCTCTAAGACGCTCATTAGGGGCCTATGATTTCTCTCCTCTTTAAAAGGTGTTTCCAGCCCTACCTTGTCTACTCTTATAAGCCCTACTCTATCTACTTATAAACCATTTTAGCTGTAAACCAAAAACACAAAATGAATATATAAGGGTCTACATATTCATACACCAATCTGCCTATTTAGACACCTTCTAGACGGGGCGTCTAGGGTTCCTTTTCTCCGACCACATTCCTGCCACCGTATAATGTCAAATCAATCACATCAGATGGGGCGTCTAGCCCTAGACGGACCCCGAAGACGACCTGCCCAAGACGGGTCGTCTAGGCCTAGACGACCCGTCTTGTAGGTTAATGGTCTGCATGCATGTCAGTAAAGCAGTAAAGTGATATACCCAGTCTAGATCTAGACGGGGCGTATATTTCTTTGTTAAATAGAGCCATACAGAGCATTCGATGTAACATAAAATTTTCACTTCTTCGTCGGAATTCTCTGCGTCTTCTTCTTTGGCTTATATTACTTCATCTGATATCACAAAGGTGGTGAAATGTTATCATACTGGGACGGCAACTATTTCTTTGGGCCGTTTTCTTGCGAGTCATGGGTGCCTGACGCCAATCCGGTAATAGTTATTAGGTTAAACTAGTTGTTGTTTTAATTATTTACTAATGATGATACCGTTGTTAGGGGAGACCGTTGTTCCTAATTCTAACGAGCAAGAGGAGGCTGTGTCAAGTGTACAAGGAAATCAAAACAGACCGTTTATAGATTTGAACGAGCTTCCTCCCGTTGATGAAACATCCTATGTGGACGACTCGTACCAAGTTGATACACCATGTCATCCTGCGCAAGATGGGTTTCCGGATTATAGATACGGGTGTGAATACTCGTACGTGCAACAACACGATCTGGATGGATACGGAGGAGACTGTTACGAAGTTACAATGCAACACATTCTTTTTATGGTTAACAAGTCTCTCCTAATGATGGAGGATATGGTGGTGAGGCACCCCTATGCGGAGGCAATCCGTACCTCACAGAGATGGTATCAAAACTTATTTATTTATGTTGTGCAGTTAAGAGTGAACATTAAATCTAACATAACGCTATCGATTTTACAGGTTTTCAACTCTCTAGATGAGCTAAAAATCTAGGCACAGGAAACGGCAAACGCTGATGGTTTCGTTATAGTGACTCGACGATCAAAGAAAATTGGTGGAAGGACCGGGAGGGTATGGCTTGAATGTGACCGTGGTGGTGAGCACCATACTACAGCAACGGTTAGAAAAGCTGGAAGCAAGAAAACCGGTTGCCCGTTTAACCTGGTGGCTGTGCGAGACCATCCGTATGAAACTTAGGGGATAAAAGGGGGAAAGACTGAACATAACCATGAAGTCTGTCAGGACCTGTCGGGCCACGCGTTTGTTCGAAGGTTTGCTCCTGACGAATACAGATTGATCAAGCAGTTAACAGCACAAAACATGGAGTCGTGCAGAATTTTTCAAACGATAAGGAAGCAGTTCCCCGACAGTTTCAATGTTCCAAAAGACGTTCAAAACGCAGTTCAGAAGATTAGGGCCGAACAAAGATACGGACTGACTCCCATGTAGTCGCTAGAAAACATCCTTATTACAAACGAATTTATTTACGAGACACGGGAGGAACTCGAAACAGAGGTCGTTACAGAGATCTTCTTTGTTCATCCCTACTCGAGTGAAATGTGGCGTGCATTCCCACACGTTTTGCTGATCGATTCCACATACAAGATGAACGTATACAACATGCCATTTGTCCAGATAGTTGGTATGACGCCCACCAACTATTCATTTTGTATCGCGCATCCCATTATCTGCAAAGAACGTAGTGATAACTTTGTATGGGTGCTTGAGAGGATCAGGTCAATGTTGGACGAATATATGGAGCCACGTGTTATTGTAACGGATAGAGACCTGGCCCTAATTAACACGTGTGCTAAAGTTTTTCCAAACGCCTCTCAATATCTCTACAGGTTTTACATTCAACAGAATATTTGTAAGCACTGCAAGAGCGCATTCACAGAAGAAGAATGGCAAAAAATTTTGTCATCCTGGGGGAGATTGTGTGAGTCTCCATCAATACCCATATACGAGTACAACTTGCGCCACCTGCAAAAGCGACTTGTGGAGTGCAAACGTCCAAGTAAGTTTTTGTAATAAAATGTGGCCTAGGTATGTACATTTAACTAATTATTGAGACCTTTTAGGGGTGTTTACGTACGTGTATGATAACTGGCTGAAGACTACAAGCAAATGTTTGTCTTTGCATGGACTGATCAGAGTCGCAACTTCGGGCAGCGTACCACAAACAGAGTTGAGAGTCACCACGCGAATTTAAAGAGATACGTCCAAGATAGGAGCTCGTTGGACCGTATAGTTGGTTGTGTCAAGGATATAGTTGAAACATAATACAGGGAAATAAGGAGGAGCTTTCGAGAAAGCATCGAAAAAATAATGAACCACCACAAAAACCCGTTATTTGACCACCTACGTGGAAAAGTTTCCCATACAGCGCTTGACTTGTTGAGTGGAGAGCTACTTAGGAAACTAGACGTGTTGCAGCGCTTGCATTCTTCTTGTGAATGTCGGATATGGTACAGCTGTGGGTTGCCGTGTGCTTGCAGGCTGGAAAAGTACGTACGTGCAGAGTGTCCGATTCAACTCGAAGACGTAGACATCTTCTGGCAGAAGCTTAACTTTCAGCCATGTAAATTGACATCGGATGACGTTGACGTGGTAGAACAGCTGAAGATTGTTCGGCAACAGTTAGAGTCACACCCCCTGCTCAGAAAAAAAGCTTGTTGGGAAAGACTAAAGAGGTGTTGACCCCAACCAAATCCACCAAGAAACCACCGGTTGTCCAACATTCGACTCGTGGACGACCAACAACAAAGCAAGTACAACTTTGGTTTGACGACGCCCCCCGCCATAGCTTGTACGTTCTGTCCCAGGGTTCCCAACAAAGTACATACGATGCCCCCCGCCATAGCTCGTACGTTCCTTCGCAGGTCACTCAACAGTCGGTTATCAAGTCGCAAAAAGCCAAAGCGGGGCGAAGCCATTCAACGAGTTCTAAACAAAAAGAGGTTCGAGACGATAACGGTTTCCGTTGATAGTGGGCGACGAGTATGTGTAAACAATCAAACGGTTTAAGCCTCTCCTTCCCACGTTGTTTCACCCGTACATCTCGTGCATACAAGATGTGAGGCCAGACGGTCATTGTGGGTTTCGGTCCGTCCCTGTGGGCTTGGGTATGGGAGAACGTGCGTGGAGCCACATTCGAAAAGACCTTCAACAAGAGATGGATCAGAACGCATGGATCTGGGCGCCAGTATCTGAACCATGGGAGGAAGGATACTTTTACACGCATCGTGGAGCCTAATCTGGGATTCAGTGGAGCGTTATCCCCCCACTCACTGGATGGACTTCCCCCACGCAGGGCTTCTTATCGTACAAAGGTACGGTATCGTGGTTCACCTGTTAAAATGGTAATTCACCATAGTACCATACGTGGCGTCTAGACCTTTACGCAACGTCTATGGCGAATTACTATTTTACCCCTGAATGGCCACCCGTCTAGGCTGAATTCAGGGGCAAAATGGTAATTAACCACTCTGAGTTGTATAACACTCAGGTGGTTAATTACCATTTTACCCCTAAATTCAGCCTAGATGGGTGGGCATTCAGGGGCAAAATAGTAATTCGCCATAGATTCCATACTGGTCGTCTAGGTCTAGACGACCCGTCTATTGCTCGTATATGACTAGCCATCCTAGACGACCAGCCAGATGCGACCACAACCAAATATACACTCAAACACACACACATACGTATATTCATCTTTTCACCGTATTTGGATCGTATATTTTGCCAAATCAAGCATCTCTGGTAGGTATTTTCATCTATATTTCAATAATCTTTAATGTATTATGCATATAGACCGTAGATTGTGTTTGAATTTGATAAATTTTTAGGTTTTAGGGGTTGTTCTTAAGAATTTTTTGGGTTTTTTATGAACAAGACGGGGCGCCTACCCCTATACGACCCTGGTAGACGACCAGAACTTTTTTTTTCTTTTGTTTAATTGATATATACTTTTTGGTTTATTGTTATTATTTGTGTTTATTGTTATTATTCGGTTTATTGTTATTATTTTTGTTACATTGTTAATATAATCGCATATTAGTTATGGAGGAGACTGGATATCTGATACACGGGGACCCACATCCGCATGGTCCGCGATGGGCGCCGCCAGCGCCGGCGGATCCGCTACACGGCCACCCCAATCTTGAGTTCTCGCCCGACACCGAGGCTGCCCGTTTTTGCGGGAAGCTACACCGGATGCACGTCGGTTCGCACACGGCGGTCGATTGGGATGCGATCAAGGCGATTGGTGAGACGCCGAGACTTCGTTTTTTCGTTCCCGTTGATTCCCCGTGGCACCGTCTGTTTGACTTGGTTGGCACGCCGAGTTATAGGGAGCTGCTTATCGAGTTCCTGTCGACCTTCACGTTCCACCCTCCACGGGTCGACCAGCCGCCTCCCCAGCCACAGGGTCCTCCCCCTCCGCCTGAGGTTTAATTTAGGCTTGCCGGCGTGTGGCGTTCGATGACGCTTGCTGAGTTTTCCGTTCATAGCGGCATATACCTGCAGGAGGAAATTGCTACGGATGTTTATACGGAGGGGCTAGTGGTGGTGGATAGACCCACTCTTTTACCTTTTGGGATTTGGGGAGGTGGTCGCATGCCATGACACTTGGGAGCATGTTAGGGCGAAAGGGTGGATTTCACATGTTGTCGACCCGTTGTACAGGTACGTACGTTTATTACGGTAATTATTTGATTATTATTGCTATGAATTAATTTCCGTATTTCGCTAACATTATGTGCAGGTATCTACATCGGATGCTCGCTACGTCTATTACCGCTCGTGGACATAACCGTGAGTGGTGTATGAGTACCGATTGATTTTTCTACTATTGCTTATTGTACGGGAGGCCGTGTGCACTTGCGCACGGTCTCGCCCAGTACTTTGTCTTCGCCCATCACCGGCAGGAGCCGGCTTTTCGTTGGGTCTTCAGCAGGAGACGAACCCACACTTGCAGCCGGCCATACCGTCCACGCGGATGGGTTTTCAGACCTTGCGGGGGATGAAGCTGGTGAAGAGGTTCGGCGTGCTAGGCGAGCGGTTTAAAACCCGCGAAGGTGAGCCATGGATTCCGAGTCGCTGCCAGATCAGTTCGATCCAGTCTATCCGCCGGCAGATAAGGCAGCGGTGGTCCAAGACCCTCTGGTTGATTTAGACAGACCGGCACCGCCACCGCCACCACCACCTCAGGGGGCGCCCCAATTTCCCCAGCACGTTATTCGAGGTCATGCCCCGGGAGGTGCAGCATACACGCGCTTACGAGCCGATGTCGACAGGCTTCTGGATCTCATGGGCTGGGTGGTTCGGGAGGCACAGGATAGACGAGAGAGAGGGGGGTTACCTGCCATGCCGCTCCCACCACCTCGAGCACCACATCAGCAGCTGCCAGATCCCGACTCCGACTCGTATGCATATACGTTTTGTATTTAGTATTCAGCTGTACAGATACATATTGTTATGGATGTACAAAGTTATGTTATATATGTTATATCTATTATATTTAACTTTGTTTTCAGGTATTCGATTACTTGATGATTGTTTGTGTTAAATCGACGTTGAAATGTAATACGGAAACACACATATACTTCTTGCATTCTTCTTAAAATGTTGAAAACAGTATTAAATTTAAATATTTTTTAAATACAATGTAAAAAAAATAAATATTTAAACGATCGAAAACGCTAACTTATTTTTATACAATAAACAAAACTTTTTAAAAATCTCAAATTACACCATCAAAAAAACATCAATCTCCAACAACATCCAATTTACCCCACCAAAACACTCCCTTTTCAACCTCCAACAACAACCAATCTACCACACCAAAACACCCCTTTTCCAACTAAAAAAACCATGATCCTAGACGGGTCATCTAGGTCTAGACGGCCCGTCACACACATAAATTTCTACGCCCTGTCATGCACCTGCTGACCCCTAAAAATCAGTGCCACGATAGACGACCCGTCTAGGACTCAAGGGTGTCCAAATAAGCAGCAAGGGTGTCCGGATAGATTGAGCCATATATTTTTTTTTCAAATCGGAGGCTTTTAATGGAGTTGTGGCCTAAAGCAAGGGCTTTAGTTGGCTGACCCTTTAGCCGGCTCCGAACTTGATTCATCATTATTTTACTAGGAGAATATCATGTTATCTTTTTTATTCCATATCGCATAAAATACTAATTAATAGCAATGATATAAGAAAATAATGTTTGTATTAATTAAAATTGATTTGGTATTAAGATGGTGGCATTATGATACACAAAAATCTTTGTTTTTTTAAGTAGAACATTTTTGTAAAACCTAAGTATATGACGTAAGTGGACTTTATCAATAATATTGTTATGAATTCAGTATTGACATGGTTTTATCAATTTAACTATTCACTAGTATTATTGAAAAAAAAATTAGGAGTAATTTGATTATTTCACTTTTTGATCTTGATTTGTCCTATAAAACTTGAAACTTCTATGGCAATTTGAATTCACAGCTAATAACGTTAACAATTCTATAATCAATGGATTATGATACATGTGACTACAATTGCTAAACCATTTAAACCCTACAATTATTATAAGAAAATACATATCTCGTTCCATATTGTTTGAAAAAAAAATGATTTCACTTTTATCAAAAAATAAATTTACACTAAGAAATATGTGACTTGATTGGTTTGAAAAATATATGTGGCTTGATTGTTTGATATGAATTCTTTTATTACATTTTTCAAAAAGAGTCGTTCACTGATAAATAATAAATTTATATGAATACAAAATAGTATTAGTAAAATGATCTTTACAAGTTGTAATTTCAAGATTATCTCTATGGAAATTATGACAATAAATATACCTTATTTTACATGAAAGTATGTTATAATGTTGGAGATTGCATAATGGTTCTTATGGATATATGGATGTTATTATATTCATACTTATAGTTTAGTATATGAATGCTTGTATAGGAAAAGGTATATCCGTAGACGTCATGAAACCCTTTTATATTATATGAAACAATAAAGTTTATCATTTTATTTTTTATTTTCTTTTTTGTTTAAAAAAGGCACACCTGATCGATCATATGTTATAAGAAAAATGTAGCGATTTGATGATAATATTTGTTTGTGTTTCAAGCTAAAGTGACAAGTAAATGTATATAAGATATATTGTGATTGGTGTATCATGAAAAACTAATACATAAACTATATATTTTCTTGTAAGTGAAAAAAAAATTATAAGCTTGTATATACATCATGGTATAATCTAACTTTATGCATACGTTGTGTTCGATATGTTGTTAGTTTTTGAAAATAATAACAAAATGACCTAAGTTGTGGCATATAATCACAACTTATAAGTATGGTTGAACTCTGATAAAGATTTATTTATAAAATGACACTCGAAGTATCAAAATCCTTATAGCTCATTATAAATCTATGGAAATTTGAAAGATTTAGACCGATAAATATTAATGACTTAGTCATGTAACTACTTTTCAACTTGTATCATAATTAGAATATATTCTTTTAAGTAGCAAACATATCAAAGAATATAAATATAAGGTTTGAAGCGATCATCATGAGCACTATTTGGTTCTAATTCATTCACTAAAGTGAATATGATGATGATCAGTGCAAAGGTCATGACCAAGGAAATTGTAACGATGCCACCATGAAAGATTGTTATTAAGCTCATGTTAATGATGAGATCAACCATGTTAATTATGTGGTGATTATACAAGGATCGTTATAAAGGTCATGATCATGGTAAATGAGAAGAGTGTAATGATTCTATATTGATAGTGAGATCAACCATGTTAATATTGAAATCAACCACAAGAAGTGACTCACTAAGGAAGCGAGTATACGAGAATAATATATGAAAACATGTATAATATGAATGTTTGAAACAATAAGATACCGTTTTCTCATATTTATGTTGTGTATTTAAAAAACACGAGTGCAACTAAAACATATGATCATAAACCATAGGTCTTATGGATCATGATTGTGTAATAAATTTGCTTTACCGGTAGACCATTCCGAGTCATTAATGATGTGAAAAAATATTATATAACCAAAGATTCTTCAAAGTACTTAAACATGCAAATTTTGCTCTCAAGAGAAGTTAATAATTATCTATCAACTAATGTAAGGTTTGAATCCCTATATACTATGAAAAAAATGATATATGTATCCTGACATAATACCATTTAGTAATTTACAATCGATGCCTCGTCTAGTTATCAAATCCGCAACTTGAAGTTTGTGTGACTTGTGTCTTAGCTTTTAAGATAGCAAGCACATTATTCTAGAGTATCATATTTTTACTGATAAATATGGTGATCTTGATACCCATAAACTCATTATTGGATTAAGTGTTAAACAACATGTGACAAATGTCGTTACACGAATTGCTTTTGTTGAGACGATAACCAAACGTCTACAATTGATTGCAAAGCCAATAATCATGAGAGCAAAAGTTCATACTTGAATGTGGGAACATGTGTTTTTTTACATGTTGTAATATTAATTCACATCAAGAAAGCAAGTAATTAAACTTCTCCCCACTATAGTTAGTTTTGGTCATGAACCAATATTTCTCATCTAAGAATTTGTTGTGCGGTATATATAAAAATAATTCCACAACAACGCACAAAAATGGGACCTCTAGGGTTGGGAATATATGTTGGATATAAAATCACTATAGATAACTATGTACTAGAGTTATTAACGTGGAATTCGTTTAGACTCAATTTATTGATTTTCATTTTAATGAATCAATATTCCCAACATGAGGGGGAGATAAAAAAAAACACTTGGAAACGTTAGAATCAATTATCACCATTTCTTTTTAATCCTCAAATTTATGAATTGAATGTTTAGAGGATTATTCATTTACAAAAATTAACAAATTAATTATCCGGCGTATTCACTAACCTAAATAGAGTGACTAGCTAAGTCACATGTATCAATTGCTAATGCTCCAACTAATATTAGTGTCCCAAAAGGACAATCATGCATTGATGATGAGTCTATGGCATGCTTAAAGCATGATAGACTAGTCGTTTCCAAGAATAAAAATTCTCGAAAATGGAGCAAGTAATGAAAATGGTCAAATCGAGGTATAGTAAAAGAGTCTCCTAAAGAGAAATTAGACATGATGGTCCTAGAAGAACCTTGGATACCTGAAAATAAAGAGATCTCGCTAATTTATGTATCATGTCTTGGAGTATATGGAATCGAAACAAAACTCGACATCAATGATAATGTTGTATATAAATAGCACTTAAAATATTGGAAATGTTGAGGATAAATAACTAAGATCCGCCGATAAACGAAATGTGAAGTGATTGGCCAAAATTGAAAGACGCAAATGACGCAGAACTAAAATCTCTCGTGATTTTGAAGCTATTGGATGATTGATCCATAAAACTAAAGTCGTAAAATTTGTTATATACAAATGAGCCTTTTGTGCGGAAGCATAATTAGAAAAGTGAAATAATGCAATATTAGGCACCATTGATGGCACTTCATAACCGTAAATACTTGTAATTAATTATAAGGAGAAATACTTTCTAGTGGTGGATGCAACAACTTTTTTAGTCTGGTTATACTAGAGAGAATTGATGTGCGTCTAATGGATATTATGGTTAATGAAATTTACATGATATTCTTAAAGTCTTTGAAGTTTCAAAATCATGTAAAGTAAGTTCTCGAGAACGATATGAATGATGTATACATATTTAGATCCAAATACACTATACTTGTTATATATGTTCATGAATTGAATATAAATAGAACTCATTATGAGTTTCTAGAAGCAATTTAGTGCTTAAAAGCAAACATCATGAGGATATAATTGCTATGCAGCAATAAGCATATGGTGATTATGATATTCTAATAAAGTATGTACAAGATGGTATAATATGAAATGAAAATCAAACAATCGTTAACGAATTCTTTGGATACAATATAGAAAATGATATGTTGATGAAGTTTTTGAGACAAAACTTTGAAGAGTGTACATGATTGGTCAATATGGAAGGAAGTCCATGACAAACTGTAAATGCATGAAATATTGAGATTAAAAGCTCGAGAAATATATTATATGAAGTTAGAAAAATAGTCGAGTCAAACTATAATCAACTCGGTGATTATCTTGGAGAAAAGGGATATGAATATGATGTACTCGATCATGTGTTTAATATCATGTTTATAAAATATCATAAGATATGCTGATGTATCATCATATCTCCTGAATAGATGGCATGCAGGTCGAGCATTTGTTTAACGATACTTTTATATATCAATCAGTATGCATCCGGAAGATATCAAACTGCATCCGGAAGATGTTGAGCATTTTAATATGTTTAAGTTCATCTCTAAGAAAATCAGAGATTATTAAATTATTTGGTAGAAAAATAAATTATCCTTACCATGTTCTGAATAGATACTATTAGTTCAAAAGTACCATAGTTGGGTGCAGTTGATGCAATACTTCATGCTAGTTATACACTAACCAGATATATCATTTTCTGTAAATTTAATTGCAAGATATAGTTCATTCCCAACAAAGAGGCATTCGAATGGGATAAAATAATTTTTTTGGTACCTTCAAGGTACTAAAGATATGAGGTTGTATTTTACTAACCAGTCAAATAATAGGTTTCGTTGGATTTGCAGATGCAGGTTATATGTCTAAACTTCATAATGGTTGATCTCAAACTTGATATTTATTTACACATAGAGGCACTGCAATTTAGTGGCCTTCTATCAAGTAAACAATCACACCCACTTCATCTAACCATGCAAAAATATTGGCAATCCATGAAGCTAGTCGAGAATGCGTTATGTTATATATCTTGCGGTATTTCTTTGGGGATAAAAGACCAACAATAATACAGGAAGACAACGTGACATGCAAAACACAACTTAAGGAATGATAAATCAAAGGAGAAGGAACCAAACATATCTTACCAAAGTTCTTTTTTATGCATGATTTACAAAAGAATGGTGATATTATGGTCTAACAAATTCTTTCTAGCGAAAATTTGGCAAACTTGTTTACCAAATCACTTCTTATGTCAACATTTAAGAGACTAGTTCACGGGATCAGATGCGTCGACTTAAGGATCTCAAATCATCAGAGGGAGAATAATACGCGTTGCACTCTTTTTACCTTAGCTATGCTTTTATCCCACTGGGTTTCCTAGCAAGGTTTTTAATGAGGCAACATCACCAAACAAATTATAAGAGTAATATATTATTTTATCACGTGGATAGTCAAGGGGGAGTGTTATGAATTATTATATTTAATGTGTGACTATCCATATGTGTTCACCATAATATGATGACTCTCCATGTACTTAACTCTTTGTAAGCTTATAAATAGAGGTATATGTAGTTTATACTTGACGTCAATAAGAAAACTATTCCCCATTCTCTCTTCCTTGTCTCTCTCTATAGTGCTAATAAGAGTAGTTGTTTTACAACAAGTATACTATTGTTATAGTTTTCTTAATTTAAAATTATATTTTAAAGGCTATAACGTTACATGATTATGTTCCAGTATGTAATTACGTAACATATGTGCAAGCAATAAAAAATGCTCAATGTGACCCTAAATCCCTAATCTATAAGCACATATCATATGTAACAAGTGTAATGTACGTAATTACGTTATTATAATTTTTTTAATTGTATAATGATTTTTATTAAAGTTATGTTTATTACGTATTGTTTATATAGAATTATGTCATTAGATCTGTAATATAAGCTGTTACGTGGTTATAGATGTAATATTATATTAAGCATTTGTTACTCTTTGCACACATGGTACGTGATTATTACATTGAGCATTTGTTAATATTTTCATACACATGGTATGTACTTCTAGATTTAGGTATATATTGAGTATCTGGTACGTGATTTAGGTATTCACTGATCAGTTGGTACGTGATTATAAATATAGTGTTACATTGAGAATTTGTTATCGCTTGCACACATGGTATGTGATTATAGATATAGGGTAATATTTAGCATTTGTTGCTGCTTGCACACATGGTACATGATTCTAGATCTAGGTTTGGTACATGATTTAGGTATTCATTGAGTATATGGTACATGATTCTAGATCCCGTCTTTGAAAACATGAATGATACAATTTAGAGTTTTTGTGATTCATAATTTGATTTTGAAGAATGAAGAGAATTGCAATTCATAATTGATTTTGACGAAAATACCCTTTTTTCAATTTATGTTTCCATTTGTAGAATTGTTGTGTTTACCATACTGCCACTCTGTCATTTTAATCCATTGATCTTGCAAATCGACAGCCCAGATTGTCACACCCCGACCCGCAGCGAAAAAGGTGATCGGGGCATGATTGGGTTTTCATCAAAGCTCATGACATTTATTATAATGTTTCATATTTATTATTACAATTTAAGGAGATCATACAATCATATCATACAAGTTCAACATGTTCTATACATCTTTCTAGACTTCATTATTTTTCTTCTAAGGCACTTTCCTATGTGTTCCTTGCTTCATCCTGTCCACCTGTATCATGTGTAAAAATGGTTTTTGGGTCAACAAAAAGTTGGCGAGTGAATCCTATGAAAAACATTTAAACGAGTTTATTTTATTGATTACAAAATAAAGTGTATAACCACATATGAGTAAATGTAGATGTAAATTTATTCACAATACACATAATATTAAATATTGCACACACATACAACAATTGATTGTTTTGAGGCACGCGTTGTTCAACTCGTCTCCCACGAGGAACTGATAGGCCTAATGAATGAGTTTTGAGGCACGCGTTGTTCTACGAACTGATGGGCCTAATGAATGAGTTTTAAGGCACGCGTTGTTCAACTCGTCTCCCACGAGGAACTGATGGGCCTAACAAATAATTTGCATACAACTTGACAATATGTAATACATAACAACAAACAATATTTACATTCTAAGTTTAGATCATAATATGGTATAGCACGAGTTTGAATAAGCGAATTAGTTAAGCGACACATGATACACCCCAAAACATGAATAAAAAAAGGAATTTGTAAGAATTCACTCACAGTGGGTGCGTTTCTTGGATTGATGATGAATGCGCACGAATTCGGATTTAATCGACAAGGGAACTAACCTAAATAATAACATAATAGTTCGATAAATAAATAAACTCTTATTTGAGATTAGTATTTTTAATTAGTGTTCTTAATGGGATTGTTCGGTTTATTTTTGTGAGTTCAAGGAAATTTTCTAACTTTAAAATATTATTTTTAAGTATTTTTAATTGATTTTTAAATAAAATAAATAAATAAAAGAAAATAAAAATTTTTGACTTTTTGACCAGTTGACCGTTGACCAGTTGACCGTTGACCGTTTGACTGTTGACCGGTTCGGTCGTGTGTATGTATGCGCTGGGTGAGGCTCGAACCCGAGACCTCCCGTATGCGTGCACGCAGCTCTACCAACTGAGCTACGTGTCTAACCCGAAATATTTCTGTTTTTAATTATATTTATACACTATTTAATTTAATCAGAAATCATTCATTTTTAAAAAGGATTTAATTGTATCGGACCGGTGCACACAACAGGTCTCGAACCCGGGACCTGTTGTTTAGTGTCGCACACAGTCCACCGATGGACTGTGTGTCTAACTTGGTTAATATACTGATTTTTATTATACTTAACATCTTACAGCGAGTTGATCCGGTAAGGTTTTAAAAAGAACATTTTTATTTCAGAGAGTGAGGTTGTGTCAAGGATCGAACTCGAGATGTGTGTTAAACGTTTGCACACAGTCCACCGCTGGACTGTGTGTCTAACCCGTTTATATAACTCGTTTTAATTATACTTATACATAAGTTCACTTCATCTTCTTCGTTCAAACACACAGACCACGATTATTCAACTGTTCTTGTTTAATTCGATTAACGAAATTTATAAGCAATTGAAATGTGATGGACAGAGAGGGTTTTGGGAATGAATGTACCGAAACAGATGTCTTTCTCAGAACTCCGGCAAGGATCGTCGGCTCTGTTTTGTGAACTCCGTCTGTTCGGATCGATTAACAGTTTTGATCGATTAGATGTGAAATTGAGTTACTAAATAATGATTATCAGAAGGGTTGAATGATTATACCGATTTGCAGCGTGATTTTGGAAATTCCAGAAGTTTTCCGGCGAAAGCAGAATATTCCAGCTACGTCGTCTGGGATTGATTCTGGTTGATGGATTGAAGTTAGTAATAGTCTAACAATGGATTGAAATTGAAAGAGTCGAGGTTTTTACCGTTTTGATGAAAGTCTCGGTTTTCCGGTGAAAGTCCAATGATTGCAGAAAACTTCGGCGAGTGAAATTGATTCGAGAAATGGTGCGATTTTGAGCGAAAAGATTCCCAGAGACTTGGGTGTGTATTTATAGGGAAGAATCACGATGAATTGGGTCTGATTTCAGTCTTGATTCGTTGGTCAGCCTTTCTCCGGCGGTTATGACTGATGTCGCGGGTTTTGTCATTGGTTATAACCGATGTTGAGGTTAATGCATACGTTAAGTCAAAAGAAACCGTCAATGATTGGCGATATCGTCGGGATTTCCGGCGAGAGTGATTTGGGCGCGCTGAGTGACAGAATTTGACTTCGAGTTTTATTATATGTATTAATTGTTTCGATATATCAACAAGTAACACAAGTGGCGGAGTGGTGGGATGTGTGTGAGTTAAGTCTTTGAGGTTCGGCTGACCCGGGTTCGGAACCCGGCATCAGCAAATTATTTTTATTTCATTATTTATTATAAATTTTCAATTATAGATTTTAAATTCTAATATATTTATTAATTATGTATTGTATAAAATTAATTTGCGCATTAAATACGCAACGAAAATTTTAACTGGATGTTCGGTTAATAAACGAAGCGGGTTTGGTTAACCCGGTTTTTGACGGATGTTACAGTATCCCCTACTTTTAGAAATTTCGTCCCGAAATTTAAGTAGTGGCATGTTTGACTCAAAAAGGAGGGTGTTTTAATTTGACAATTGCATACTTAGAAGGGGGTAAGAGTTTAAATTTTGTTTGAGGCGGTAACGTTCCTTGTAAGGGTTGAGTACCCTGCTACAGGAATCGCTTTTTGTTGCCTAAAGTGTATGAATACGGAACATGGATACACAGAGTTGATTGACTAAGTATGATTTCATGCGCAAGAGTTTTGATACGCTTGGAAAGATAAGGTTATATCCTAAAACAAAACTTCTACTACTAAAACCTACATGGAACTTCTCATAACCGCCTGACAATGCCTCTGATCCTTTGGCAAGAATACTAATATATAGGAAGTACCAGCGGCGTATCCACCATATTCTTGTCAAATTTTCATTGGTTTTATAAGTAAGTTATGATTAGTTCTATGATGTGACTCTAGAACATAAACAAACACAACAACCAAAGCCTGAGTCTTAATTCTGATAGTATACATGTTTGAACGCTGACAGTACCTCTCTCGTTTGTTATGATGGAGAGGTTAGTCTATGTAGAAGTGGGACACAATCCAACTTCTTTGAATGATGAGATGATATGAATGTTAAATCAGTGAGTATAAAACAAACTTCAACCATGACATACTAAATCCTACATGGAACTTCTCATAACCGCCTGACAATGCCTCTGATCCTTTGGCAAGAATACTTATATATAGGGAAGTACCAGCGGCGTATCCACCATATTCTTGTCAAATTTTCATTGGCTTTATCAGCAAGTTATAATTAGTTCTATGTGACTCTAAAACAGAAACAAACATAACAACCAAAGCTTGAGTCTTAATTCTGATAGTATACATGTTTGAATGATGATAGTACCTCTCTAGTTTGTTATGATGGAGAGGTTAGTCTATGTAGAAGTGAGACACAACCCAACTTCTTTAAATGATGAGACTGAGATATGTCGTGAGGTATGATGATATGAATGTTAAATCAATGAGTATAAAACAAAACTGAAATAGTAATTCGCATTAAGGTTCTTGGATAAAATTTCCAGTTTATAATTGAGATACGTGAAGATTGAGATAACATAAAGAAAACATAAAAAAAACTAGGCGGTTGGAGTTGAATCTTGATTTTTGGTGAAGAAAACTAGTAGGGTGGTTCGCTGGGGCCGTCATTATCTTCAACAGGATTGGCGTTGATGTTGTAAACTCTTCCTCTTGCTGGCGGCGGAGATGGGTTTGCTTGATTTGCTTGGTTAACTGGATTTGCTTGAGCTTGAGCGTTTATGATGTTAACCAATCGAGGGCACGTGTTCCTAAAATGGGTAGGGTCGCCACAATTGAAACAATCTCGAACATATGGGAACATGGGGTATTGGGGTGGTTGATATGTTTAGATCATGTTTTGAGTAGGGGGTGAGGTTTGGTTTTGAGAGGTGCGGCAAACCTTGCTCAAATGACCATAGCGTCCACAATTCGCACATAGTCGACAAGGTAAGGTAGATGGATGGTGATAAAAACAGGTGTTGCATTGAGGGTGAGGTCCAAGGTAAGGTTTCTTATTTGGGTAAGTTGAGTTGGGTGCTACTTGAGTCATTGGGATAGCTTGGAGGGGTACGGCTTGTGAGGCTGGTTGATTGCGTTGGGTGACAGCGAAAAGTTGCCCATCTCGTTTTCTCTTAGAAATGGGTTGAGAAGGGGATTCGGTTTGGGTGGAGTTTGAGGTTTCAGTTGATGCTTTATCCTTCTTCTTCTCCTCCTTGAAGTCCTTATTTCGTATGCGGTTCTCGGTGAGCTCTGTAGCTAACTCCATTGCTGCTTCCAAAGTTGCAGGTGTGGTACTTATTACAGAGTCTTGAATTTTTTAAGGAAGACCTCGGATGTAGTACTCGATCAAACGGTAAAGAGGAGTGAACAAGTTGGGAACCATTTGATTTAACTCGAGGAATCTTTTGTTGTATGTGGTGTGGTCGCCTTCCTTTTGTTTCAAAGCATAGAATTCATCCTCCAATTTCTTGATTTCGCTTCTTGGGTAAAACCGCCTTGTCATGATTTCCTTCAACTCTTCCCAAGTCAAAGTCATAGCATCTTCAACACCTCGTTTGGCCTTCTCTGTATTCCACAATGTAAGTGCTATTCCAAGCAAACAACCGGTAGCATATCGCACTTTGCGATCATCGGGGCAATCGCAATTTAGAAAAGTGTTTTCCATTTCCTCAAACCAATGGAGGAGAGCGGTGACACCTTCAGTCCCCTCGTATTTTGGAGGGTCGCAGGATTTGAAATGCTTGAAGGTGCATTTAATGGTAATTAGGGGAGGGTTGACAACATTTTGATCTTCTTGATTGACGGGATTAGCGGTAAGGGCTTGTTGAACTTGAACTACAATGTTGGGTATTACGGCAGCCATTTGTTGAACGATTTGGACAGCCATGCGCTCGCGGGCTTTTCCTGATCTCATCTTCCTACGAGCGAGATTAGAAGACATCTACAAGGAATACATATCAAGAGTATGAGTTGGACGTTTTAGGGGTCATGTGTCGTATTTAGGAATGAACATTCATAAAATAAACATAGAATAATAAATCTACTACATCCATAGGATGTCTTGGGCTTTGCTCGTAATTGGGCCTTGCATGCCGCCATACTTCACCTTCGTAATCACGTGGGCCCCATGATTACCGGGTTTTTCATATGGTTCGCATGTGTTAGCCTAGTTACGTACACTAAAACCCGGAGAAAATCGAGAAATATGTATGTAACGTATGATATTCGGAATGTATCCAGGTGTGGACACGGTGACACCTCAAAGTGGGGTTAGTTCGAACGACGTTTGGTGTGGCATGCTTTGGCCTAATAGGTCCTTCGTACTCTCATCGTTAGTCCCCAGGTAGGCAAACTGGTCCGTTATATTGGATTTATACGAATGCCAACCTAGACAGGACGTTCCGACTACCGGTACTTGTACCCTTACAGTTACTACATGCCCGTCGCAGAACTCACTCTGATGAGATTTGAAAAATGAAAAATGCGACAAAATCTTGAATAACGGAAGTATGAAGATGATTTGAATATGTGAATATTGTAACATGTATGATGAATATGTATGTAAGTATGTATGTTCAACTGTAAGCATAATTTACTATATATCACAAAATGTAATATTGGAAATATTTGCATGCATTTGTGTATGTAATAAATATGAAACAAATAAATATCATAAGTTTGCATGTAACCACATAAACAATTAAAAGCTAACCAACTATAGTATAGGCTCTAAGGGTCTAATAACTTATCCTATATCCCTATAGTCAAAAGCTCTGATACCAATCTGTCGCACCCCGACCCGCAGCGGAAAAGGTGACCGAGGCATGATTGGGTTTTCATCAAAGCTCATGATATTTATTATAATGTTTCATATTTATTATTTCAATTTAAAAGAGATCATACAATCATATCAAACAAATACAACATGCTCTATTCATCCTTCTAAACTTCATTATTTTTCTTCTAAGGCAATTTCCTATGTTTTCCATTCTTCATCCTGTTCACCTGTATCATATGTAAAAATGATTTTTGGATCAACAAAAAGTTGGCAAGTCAGCCTTGTTAGAAAACATTTATTATTTATTTCTTGTTGTACTTAATATGGAAAAATTGTGCAATATTCATATATGAACAAACGTAAATAAACATACAATAACAACAATTAGCATACAATAACAAACCATTAGCATACGATATCAAACAACAACAAACAATAACATACATTAACAAACCAACAGCATACAATAACATATCAACTTGCATAATTATATAACATGAATGAAACTTTGCGATCAAGGCTCAATCAAACGGAGCCGATCGTATTGCATGTACTGAAAATGATAAATGTCTGTGCGATCAAGGCTCAATCAAACGGAGCCGATCATATGTTGGCACGCCAGGTTCACGCTCATAATGTAATGGGGAACATGCTCAACGCTCATAATGTAATGGGGAGCGGCGGCCTATGAAATTGCATGTACTGAAAATAATAAATTAAATCTAAACAATAACCACACAAACAGTTTATACAAACTGAATACACATTTATTCATGATATGATGTATGCACAATGATTTAAATATAATAAATAGTAAGACACATGATACACCCCAAAAACGTGATTTAAACGGGGAATTTGTAGAGATTCACTCACAGTGGTAAGGGCTTGTTGATGATGTTGAATGCGCACGAGTTTAGAGGATTGATCGACGAGGAAAAACTAACCTAATTAATAACGAAAAGTAAGGTAAATAAATGGATTTTATTAACAACTTTAATAGGATTTTGGATATATTTTTGTGAGTTTTAGGCTATTTTCTAACTTTAAAAATGTTATTTTTAAGTATTTTTAATTGATTTTTAAATAAAATAAATAAATAAAAATAATAAAAAAATGTTGACTTTTTGACCGTTGACTTGTTGACCGTGGACCGTTGACTTGTTGACCGGTTTTATTGTGTAAGTGTATGCGCCGGGTGAGGCTCGAACCCGAGACCTCCCGTTCGCGTGCACGCAGCTCTACCAACTGAGCTACGTGTCTAACCCGAAGTAATTCTGTTTTTAATTATATTTATATACTAACTCAGTTTATTCAAAATTCTTTTATTTTCAAAAATGTTTTAAATCATCGGACCGGTGTCGTCAATAGGTCTCGAACCCGGGACCTGTGACTTAATGCTACACAAAGTCCACCGCTGGACTGTGTGTCTAACTTGGTTAATATACAGATTTTTATTATACTTAACATCTAACGGAGTTAACCCGGTTCAGTTTTTTTAAAAAAAGGACATTTTATTACTGCGAAGGTGCGTGTGTCAAGAATCGAACTCGGGACGTGTACGTATTTGTTTGCACACAGTCCACCGCTGGACTGTGTGTCTAACCCGTTAATAAAACTGATTTTAATTAATCTTATAACATAACTGAACTTTGTCTTCTTCGTTCAAAACACAGACATCGGTCAAAGCAACTGTTACTTGATTAATTCGGTTAATGAACAAGATGAACAATTGAAAAGTATTGAACCGAAGAGTTTGGGGAAAGAAAGTACCTAACAGATCGTCTTCTTCAGAAAATCCGGCGAAGATCGTCGGCTCTGTTTTGGTGACCTTCGGCTGTTAGAGTCAATTAACAGTTTGGAGGGATTAGATGTGAAATTGAACTAATGAGTAATGATTATCAGTATGTTTGAATGATCATACCGGTTAACAGCGAGTTTCCGAAATATCCAGAAGTTTTCCGGTGAAAACAGAAAGTCCGGCAATGTCGTCTGGGGTTGATTCTGAGTGATGGAGTGATGTTAGAATTTGTCTAATAATGGAATGAAACAGAAAAGTCGAGGTAATTACCGTGTAGATGAAAGTCTCGGTTTTCCGGCGACTTGCAGAGAATTCCGGCGAGTGAAATTTCTTGCGACAAAGATTCTTCAAAGATTTAAGGTGAGTGGGAGTGATGTCAGTATGAGTCCTATGATCTTATTTTTGGGTTAGAAGAAAAGATGGATTGAACTCGGTTTTCCGGCGAAAATTTCCGGTAAATTTTCAGAGAATTCCGGTGACTTCCGGCGAAGTTTTCTGAGCGAAATGAAGAGTGTGATTTTGATAAAACTCGCGAGCTCACTGAATAAATAAGGTATAACTCAGGTTTAAATGTATTTCCGGTTTCGAATTCAAGTTCTTCGGTTACAATTTGATGTTTTGAATAAAAGACTTAAAGTTTTCAGTTATAACCGACGCTTGTTTAATTGTATCCGTTACGCCAAAATATAACGTCAATGATTGACGATTTCGTCGGGATTTCCGGCGAGAGTGACTGGGTTTGATTTCCAACTTTATTTTATGTATTATTTGTTTCAAACAATCAACAAGAAACACAAGTGGCGGAGCGGTTGATGGGATGTGTGTTAAGGCTTTGCTGGCTCTCGGCTGACCCGGGTTCGAGTCCCGGCTTCAGCATATTATTTTTAATTCACTATTTTTAATACATTTTCAAAAATAAATTTTATATTCTGATATACTTATTAATTATGTATCGTTTAAAATTAATTTGGGCATTAAATACGCAACGAAATTTTTAGCTGGTTGTTCGGTTAATAAACGAAGCGGGTTTGGTAAATCCGGTTTTTGACGGATGTTACAGGTTTAACCAACGCCCCCGCTGTCTTCATGGATTTAATGAATAGGGTATGCAAACCCTACCTCGACCGTTTTGTCATAGTCTTCATCGACGACATTCTTATCTACTCCAAGTCAAATCCGACCTTGAGCGACACCTTCGACTCATTCGTACACTCTTAAGGACTGAAAAGCTTTACGCTAAGTTCTCAAAATGCGAATTCTGGTTAGGAGAAGTACAATTCCTTGGTCATGTCGTCAATGACAAAGGGATTCATGTCGATCCTTCAAAAATCAAGGCCGTACAGGAATGGCAAGCGCCACGTACCCCTACCGAAGTTAGGTCATTTCTTGGTTTGGCTGGTTATTACCAACGCTTTATTGCCAATTTTTCCCGTATCGCTGTACCGCTCACGGCCTTGACTCACAAAGGAAAACCCTTCATTTGGGGACCTAAGCAAGAGGAGGCCTTCCAAACTTTAAAACAAAGGCTTTGTGACGCACCTATCCTTACACTCCCTGAGGGTTGCGATGACTTTGTGGTTTATTGCAACGCATCGGGGTAAGAACTAGGCTGTGTATTGATGCAAAGAGGAAAAGTGATAGCCTATGCCTCTAGGCAACTCAAAGTTCATGAGAAGAATTACACCACCCACGACCTGGAACTTGGAGCCGTTATGTTCGCTCTCAAGATATGGAAACATTACCTCTACGGTACCAAGTGTGAAATATACACTGACCACAAGAGTCTCCAGCATATCTTCAACCAGAAAGAGTTGAATATGAGGCAACGAAGATGGGTCGAACTTCTCAACGACTACGACTGTGAAATTCGGTACCATCCTGGCAAGGCAAACGTGGTGGCCGATGCGCTCAGTCGAAAGGGATATGCGAACTCTATTCGTCTTCTATGTTTGCAAATCATAACCAACATCAAGGACCGAATCCGGGCAGCTCAACATGTTTCTGTGACGGAAAATGACGTACGCGATGAGCTGTCATGTGGCGCTGAACTCAAAATTGAAACCAAATCCGACGGTAGTTTATATTATTTAAACCGCATATGGATTCCTGATCGCGATAACTTTCGTGATTTCCTCATGAATGAGGCGCACAAAACACGATACTCTGTACACCCAGGAGCTGATAAGATGTACCAAGACCTACGATACACCTACTAGTGGCCTGGCATGAAAAAGGATATCGTCGTTTTTGTTTCCAAGTGCCTTACCTGTTCCAAAGTAAAAGCTGAACATCAAAGACCTTCAGGACTTCTAGTCCAACCCGAAATACCTGTATGGAAGTGGGAAAACATAACCATGGATTTCATTACCGGGTTACCTCGCACCTCCAGTGGGTATGACACCATATGGGTAATAATCGATCGTCTTACAAAATCATCTCACTTTATTCCGATTCGCGAGGACTTCAAGAACGAGAAGTTAGCTCGTATCTACATCAACGAGATCGTAAGCCGTCATGGTGTACCGTTAAGCATCATTTCAGACCGTGATGGCCGTTTCACTTCACACACATGGTGAGCCGTACAAACTGCTTTGGGTACACGCTTAGACCTTAGCACCGCCTTTCACCCTCAAACTGATGTCAATCTGAACGCACCATCCAAATCCTTGAAGACATGCTTCGAGCATGATAGACTTCAAAGGGAACTGGGACGCTCACCTACCGTTAGTCGAGTTTTCGTACAACAATAGCTATCATTCAAGTGTTGGCATGGCTCCTTTCGAAGCTTTATATGGTCGTAAGTGCCGATCTCCAGTATGTTGGCACGAAATTGGTGAAACGCAAATCACCTGACCGGAATTGATTCAAGAAACAACCGACAAAATCCTTCAAATTCGAAACAATCTTCTAGCGGCTCAAAGTCGTCAAAAGAGCTATGCTGACAAACGACGGAAGCCCTTGGAATTTGACATCGGTGATCAAGTACTTTTAAAAGTATCACCGTGGAAGGGAGTGGTTCGTTTTGGCCAGAAGGGCAAGCTAGCACCATGCTACGTAGGACCTTTCAAGATACTCGAAAGAGTAGGCCCTGTAGCATACAAGCTTGACCTACCAGAAGAGCTTAACAGAATTCATCCCACATTCTACGTATTAAACTTGAAAAAGTGCCTCGCCGACGAAAACCTCCATATTCCTCTAGAAGACATTCAAGTCGATGAATCGATGCACTTCGTTGAAAGACCAGTGGAAATCATGGATTTCGGTGAGAAGCGGTTAAGGCGAAGTCGCATTCCGATCGTCAGGGTGTGTTGGGAGTCAAAACGAGGACCCGAGTTTACTTGGGAACGTGAAGACTCAATGTGCGAAAAGTACCCGCATCTTTTTCCAGTTACAACTACTACCTAAATTTCGGGACGAAATTTCTAAAAGTAGGGGATACTGTAACATTTGTACAAATCGGGTTTCGAAAGCCCGCCCCAAATTATCAATCAAAGTGCATTTATTCTGGTCATTCGGTTATTTTCATTATTGCTTAAGAATTTCTTATATAAAATAATTAATAAGCTAAATAAAATAATATAATAAATAATAAATTATAAATATTTAATTCTTAATAGACAATTAAAAAGTGTAATAAAAAAATAGGTGAACCGGGAATCGAACCCGGGTCGCCCAGTTGCCCACACACCACCAACACCACTAGACCACACACACATATTGTAACAAATCTCGCGCACCATCACTTATATTCACGTATACACGAGCGGGAAAACCTGCAAATCATCGCCAAATCACCACGCGCCTTTCCTTTTCTGTTTAAACCTTCCGACAACTAGCGGCGAGTTATTCTTGGCAACTTCAATCGAGTAACTGTCATTCCCGCAAGCGATTGACAATCTTAGCACGCGGTTTTCCTAAAACCAAGCCCAAGTCCCACTATATAAATACTGAATGCAGCCTCCCATCCAAATTCGCTCAGTCTTCAATTTGTTTTTCCTCCACTCTATAACTTTCCCCTCTGTTCGCCGGAAGCCCTGTTCGCCGGATTTCAGCTGGAGCCGAAATCAGTCACCGCCGATTAAATTAATTCGGTAAAATTTCTTGATACTTTGATATAATATTATCTTAATTATCATACATAAATCATTTAAGGGAATTTGGAGACTGTTTTTCTTAGGCGGGTGGATGTTCTGGGTAAAAGAATTTGAATGAAAGAGACGAAGTGGGTTACGGATTATATGTAATTAAAATTCAAGATTTAAACGGGTTAGACACACAGTCCAGCGGTGGACTGTGTGCAAAACACAGCTTTCACATCTCTGGTTCGAATCTGGCACATGACCGCATCAATGCACATAACCGTTTTTATTTTGGATGAAATATAGCAATGGCAATATGTATACAAATATAATTAAAATCCAAGATTTAACCGGGTTAGACACACAGTCCAGCGGTGGACTGTGTGCAAAACACCACCAAGGTCCCGGGTTCGAAACCCTTGATGCGCGTCCGGTTCGATCCAGTATAACCTTTTTAAAACCTTGACTAAATTTGAATGAACCCAAGATGTATATAAGAATAATTAAAATCCGAAATCTTACGGGTTAGACAGGTAGCTCAGTTGGAAGAGCTGCGTGCACACGAACTAGAGGTCGCAGGTTCGAGTCTCCCCCCCCCCCCCCCCCCCCGCATACAAGCCCGCTGCTCGGCCGGTCTGACAGACATTGTCAGACTGACAGCTTATATTTTTTTCTTTTCTCTTTTTCTTTTATTATTCCATTTATTATTTATTTATTATTTCATAGTTATATTAAAAGAGAAGTTATTTAAAAATACCTAAAATACAAAGGCTTAAATATTAATAAAAATCACAAAAATAAACTCAAAAATCTAAACAAAAGGTTTTTAATCAAAAAGTTAGTTTATTTATTTATCAAGTTATCGCGTTGTATTTTAGGTTAGTATTATTTCGTCGGTCCAATTTCTCAACTCGTGCGCACCCGTCATCAATCAAGACTACGCACCCACTGTGAGTGAATCTCTACAAATTCTCCGTTTTAATCACGTTTTGGGGTGTATCATGTGTCGTACCATTCCTTTATTTAATTTAAACACTTGTGCTTATATCATTTTGTGATCAAATGTGAATTGCTTGTTGTGTGGTTTATATGGGGATTTAATTTATCATTTCAGTGCACTCATTTCATTAGGCCCATCAGCTCCTCGTGGGATACGGGTTGAGCATCAGGTGCCTCATTAGATCGTCTCCGTTTGATTGAGCCTTGATCTCAAATACACAATCATTCATGTCATATATTCATACAATGTGGTTTGTGATTGTTTACATATATATTTTTGCTCACATGTGGTTTATGCACGAGTTTTCTATAATAAATGAAACAAGCAATTATTTAAATGTTTTTATCAAGGTTCACTCGCCAACGTTTGTTGACCCAAAATCTCCCCTGTTTTACACATGATACAGGTGATTCAGTTGAGGAAAGAAACACTTAAGATGACCTAGAAGAATAAACAAGTTATTGCGTTGGAATAAACATTTAGATTGTTTTTTTTTTTTGTATTTGTATGAATTTTGTTTATTGGATATTTAAATTTGTAATTTGAATTTAATAAATATGAAACTTCTTAGTAAATATCATAAACTTTGGTGATAACCCAATCATGCCCCAACTTTTATTCCGCTACAGGTCAGGGTGTGACACTATTAACATTTCTTCATTCAATATTATCATGTGTGGGGACACTTAGATATATTGCGGGACTTTTGTTTTTCCTAAATAAAATCACTTGACATAAATTTGTTATAGTTTACTAGACTATAGAGTTTAACTAATGTTTTCATAACAGGATCAGAAATTGATCCAAACGTCTTACTGGTTCACTGGTCGGACCGGTTCAACCGGATTTTAGAACCGGATAACATTATAATTAATTAATAAATAAATTTAAAAAAACTAGAAATTAATATAAAAATATCTATGTTATTGAGTAACTAAATAAATAAAATAACAAAATAATATTGTAATATATCAAAATATATTCAGAAGATATGTTAATTGATAATATATTTTTATGAGGTCAAAACTACAAAGAATCAGCCTATTTTCACGTAGTATCACTTTATCTATTATTAGTCATTAAAAATAAAAACCACACACTAAAATTCACAAATCTATGTATCTTCTCATCTTCTCCAACTGCATATTTTCAACTTCTGTGTAACTCCTGTCGAAATGCAAATTTGGATCCTCCATTCTCTTTCAAGTTCCACCATTTGCATCCGGACGTCGAGGAGGTTTCCAAAAATTCTATTCTTTCCAAATCTAGCCTAGATCCGACGACGACAAGGTCGTCGGTGTTGGATTCCGTCTAGATATGGGTACGTTAACACTTCAAGCGGTTCAATCAATCAACCTGGTTTAGCGGTTCAACCCGATTCTGACATAACCGCCCGGTTTAATTGCAAAATGGTTCAATTAGGCTAGCTGCACAAATAAAGTTGCCGATTCCCGGTTAAACCGGGCCGACCGGCGCTCCGGTCTTCAAAACCATGAGTTTAACTAACAATAAATATGTTTTTAGGGTCGATTACCATATGAGAGAGGCTTATGGTACAAAACGTAGGAGACAATCTGTGTAACATCCGTCAAAAACCGGGTTAACCAAACCCGCTTGGTTTATTAACCGAACATCCAGTTAAAATTTTCGTGGCGTATTTAATGCTCAAATTAATTTTATACAATACATAATTAGTAAATATATTAGAATTTAAAATCTATAATTGAAAATTTATAATAAATAATGAAATAAAAATAATTTGCTGATGCCGGGTTTCGAACCCGGGTCAGCCGAACCTCAAAGACTTAACTCACACACATCTCACCACTCTGTCACTTGTGTTACTTGTTGATATATCGAAACAATTAATACATATAATAAAACTCGAAGTTAAATTCTGTCACTCAGCGCGCCCAAATCACTCTCGCCGGAAATCCCGACGATATCGCCAATCATTGACGGTTTCTTTTGACTTAACGTATGCATTAACCTCAACATCGGTTATAACCGATGACAAAACCCGCGACATCAGTCATAACCACCGGAGAAAGGCTGACCAACGAATCAAGACTGAAATCAGACCCAATTCATCGTGATTCTTCCCTATAAATACACAACCAAGTCTCTGGGAATCTTTTCGCTCAAAATCGCACCATTTCTCGAATCAATTTCACTCGCCGGAGTTTTCTGCAATCATCGGACTTTCGCCGGAAAACCGAGACTTTCATCAAAACGGTAAAAACCTCGACTCTTTCAATTTCAATCCATTGTTAGACTATTACTAACTTCAATCCATCAACCAGAATCAATCCCAGACGACGTAGCCGGAATATTCTGCTTTCGCCGGAAAACTTCTGGAATTTCCAAAATCACGCTGCGAATCGGTATAATCATTCAACCCTTCTGATAATCATTATTTAGTAACTCAATTTCACATCTAATCGATCAAAACTGTTAATCAATCCGAACAGACGGAGTTCACAAAACAGAGCCAACGATCCTTGCCGGAGTTCTGAGAAAGACATCTGTTTCGGTACATTCATTCCCAAAACCCTCTCTGTCCATCACATTTCAATTGCTTATAAATTTCGTTAATCGAATTAAACAAGAACAGTTGAATAATCGTGGTCTGTGTGTTTGAACGAAGAAGATGAAGTGAACTTATGTATAAGTATAATTAAAACGAGTTATATAAACGGGTTAGACACACAGTCCAGCGGTGGACTGTGTGCAAACGTTTAACACACATCTCGAGTTCGATCCTTGACACAACCTCACTCTCTGAAATAAAAATGTTCTTTTTAAAACCGAACCGGATCAACTCGCTGTAAGATGTTAAGTATAATAAAAATCAGTATATTAACCAAGTTAGACACACAGTCCAGCGGTGGACTGTGTGCGACACTAAACAACAGGTCCCGGGTTCGAGACCTGTTGTGTGCACCAGTCCGATACAATTAAATCCTTTTTAAAAATGAATGATTTCTGATTAAATTAAATAGTGTATAAATATAATTAAAAACAGAAATATTTCGGGTTAGACACGTAGCTCAGTTGGTAGAGCTGCGTGCACGCGTACGGGAGGTCTCGGGTTCGAGCCTCACCCACGCATACATACACACGACCGAACCGGTCAACAGTCAAACGGTCAACGGTCAACTGGTCAAAAAGTCAAAAAAATTTATTTTCTTTTATTTATTTATTTTATTTAAAAATCAATTAAAAATACTTAAAAATAATATTTTTAAAGTTAGAAAATTTCCTTGAACTCACAGAAATAAACCGAACAATCCCATTAAGAACACTAATTAAAAATACTAATCTCAAATAAGAGTTTATTTATTTATCGAACTATTATGTTATTATTTAGGTTAATTCTCTTGTCGATTAAATCCGAATTCGTGCGCATTTATCATCAATCCAAGAAACGCACCCACTGTGAGTGAATTCTTACAAATTCCCCTTTTTATTCATGTTTTGGGGTGTATCATGTGTCGCTTAAACTAATTCGCTTATTCAAACTCGTGCTATACCATATTATGATCTAAACTTAGAATGTAAATATTGTTTGTTGTTATGTATTACATATTGTCAAGTTGTATGCAAATTATTTGTTAGGCCCATCAGTTCCTCGTGCGAGACGAGTTGAACAACGCGTGCCTTAAAACTCATTCATTAGGCCCATCAGTTCGTAGAACAACGCGTGCCTCAAAACTCATTCATTAGGCTTATCAGTTCCTCGTGGGAGACGAGTTGAACAACGTGTGCCTCAAAACAATCAATTGTTGTATGTGTGTGCAATATTTAATATTATGTGTATTGTAAATAAATTTACATCTACATTTACTCATATGTGGTTATGCACTTTATTTTATAATCAATAAAATAAACTCGTTTAAATGTTTTTCATAAGATTCACTCACCAACTTTTTGTTGACCCAAAAACAATTTTTACACATGATATAGGTGGACAGGATGAAGCAAGGAACACATAGGAAAGTGCCTTAGAAGAAAAATAATGAAGTCTAGAAAGATGTATAGAACATGTTGAACTTGTATGATATGATTGTATGATCTCCTTTAAATTGTAATAATAAACATGAAACATTATAATAAATGTCATGAGCTTTGATGAAAACCCAATCATGCCCCGATCACCTTTTCCGCTGCGGGTCGGGGTGTGACAGATTTGTATCAGAGCTTTTGACTATAGGGATATAGGATAGGTTATTAGACCCTTAGAGCCTATACTATAGTTGATTAGATTTTAATTGTTTATGTGGTTACATGCAAACTTATGATATTTATTTGTTTCATATTTATTACATACACAAATGCATGCAAATATTTCCAATATTACATTTTGTGATATATAGTAAATTATGCTTACAGTTGAACATACATACTTACATACATATTCATCATACATGTTACAATATTCACATATTCAAATCATCTTCATACTTCCGTTATTCAAGATTTTGTCGCATTTTTCATTTTTCAAATCTCATCAGAGTGAGTTCTGCTACGGGCATGTAGTAACTGTAAGGGTACAAGTACCGGTAGTCGGAACGTCCTGTCTAGGTTGGCATTCGTATAAATCCAATATAACGGACCAGTTTGCCTACCTGGGTACTAACGATGAGAGTACGAAGGACCTATTAGGCCAAAGCATGCCACACCAAACGTCGTTCGAACTAACCCCACTTTGAGGTGTCACCGTGTCCACACCTGGATACATTCTGAATATCATACGTTACATACATATTTCTCAATTTTCTCCGGGTTTTAGTGTACGTAATCAGGCTAACACATGCGAACCATATGAAAAACCCGGTAATCATGGGGCCCACGTGATTACGAAGGTGAAGTATGGCGGCATGCAAGGCCCAATTACGAGCAAAGCCCAAGACATCCTATGGATGTAGTAGATTTATTATGCTATGTTTATTTTATGAATGTTCATTCCTAAATACGACACATGATCCCAAAAACATCCAACTCATACTCTTCATATGTATTCCTTGTAGATGTCTTCTAATTCCGCTCGTAGAAAGTTGAGAGCAGAAAAAGCTCGCGAGCGTATGGCTGCCCAAATCGCTCAACAAATGGCTGCCGTAATACCCAACATTGTAGTCCAAGTCCAACAAGCCCTTACCACTGTGAGTGAATCTCTACAAATTCCCCGTTTAAATCATGTTTTTGGGGTGTATCATGTGTCTTACTATTTATTATATTTAAATCATTGTGCATACATCATTTCATGAATAAATGTGTATTCAGTTTGTATAAACTGTTTGTGTGGTTATTGTTTAGATTTAATTTATTATTTTCAGTACATGCAATTTCATAGGCCGCCGCTCCCCATTACATTATGAGCGTTGAGCATGTTCCCCATTACATTATGAGCGTGAACCTGGCGTGCCAACATACGATCGGCTCCGTTTGATTGAGCCTTGATCGCACAGACATTTATCATTTTCAGTACATGCAATACGATCGGCTCCGTTTGATTGAGCCTTGATCGCAAAGTTTCATTCATGTTATATAATTATGCAAGTTGATATGTTATTGTATGCTGTTGGTTTGTTAATGTATGTTATTGTTTGTTGTTGTTTGATATCGTATGCTAATGGTTTGTTATTGTATGCTAATTGTTGTTATTGTATGTTTATTTACGTTTGTTCATATATGAATATTGCACAATTTTTCCATATTAAGTACAACAAGAAATAAATAATAAATGTTTTCTAACAAGGCTGACTTGCCAACTTTTTGTTGATCCAAAAACCATTTTTACATATGATACAGGTGAACAGGATGAAGAATGGAAAACATAGGAAATTGCCTTAGAAGAAAAATAATGAAGTTTAGAAGGATGAATAGAGCATGTTGTATTTGTTTGATATGATTGTATGATCTCTTTTAAATTGAAATAATAAATATGAAACATTATAATAAATGTCATGAGCTTTGATGAAAACCCAATCATGCCTCGATCACCTTTTCCGCTGCGGGTCGGGGTGAGACAGATTGGTATCAGAGCCTTTGACTATAGGGATATAGGATACGTTATTAGACCCTTAGAGCCTATACTATAGTTGATTAGATTTTAATTGTTTATGTGGTTACATGCAAACTTATGATATTTATTTGTTTCATATTTATTACATACACAAATGAATGCAAATATTTCCAATATTACATTTTGTGATATATAGTAAATTATGCTTACAGTTGAACATACATACTTACATACATATTCATCATACATGTTACAATATTCACATATTCAAATCATCTTCATACTTCCGTTATTCAAGATTTTGTAGCATTTTTCATTTTTCAAATCCCATCAGAGTGAGTTCTGCGACGGGCATGTAGTAACTGTCAGGGTACAAGTACCGGTAGTCGGAACGTCCTGTCTAGGTTGGCATTCGTATAAATCCAATATAACGGACCAGTTTGCCTACCTTGGGACTAACGATGAGAGTACGAAGGACCTATTAGGCCAAAGCATGCCACACCAAACGTCGTTCGAACTAACCCCACTTTGAGGTGTCACCGTGTCCACACCTGGATACATTCCGAATATCATACGTTACATAGATATTTCTCGATTTTCTCCGGGTTTTAGTGTACGTAACCAGGCTAACACATGTGAACCATATGAAAAACCCGGTAATCATGCACGTGATTACGAAGGTGAAGTATGGCGGCATGCAAGGCCCAATTACGAGCAAAGCCCAAGACATCCTATGGATGTAGTAGATTTATTATGCTATGTGTATTTTATGAATGTTTATTCCTAAATACGACACATGATCCCAAAAACATCCAACTCATACTCTTCATATGTATTCCTTGTAGATGTCTTCTAATTCCGCTCGTAGGAAGTTGAGAGCAGAAAAAGCTCGCGAGCGTATGGCTGCCCAAATCGCTCAACAAATGGCTGCCGTAATACCCAACATTGTAGTCCAAGTCCAACAAGCCCTTACCGCTAATCCCGTCAATCAAGAAGTTCAAAATGTTGTTAACCCTCCACCAAATACCACTAAATGCACCTACAAGCATTTCAAATCCTGCGACCCTACAAAATACGAAGGGACTGAAGGTGTCACCGCTCTTCTCTATTGGTTTGAAGAAATGGAAAACATTTTTCTAAATTGCGAATGCCCCGACGATCGCAAAGTGCGATATGCTACTGGTCGTTTATTTGGAATAGCACTTACTTGGTGGAATACAGAGAAGGCCAAACGGGGTGTTGAAGATGCTATGACTTTGACTTGGGAAGAGTTGAAAGAAATCATGACAAGACGGTTTTGCCCAAGGAGCGAAATCAAGAAATTAGAGGATGAGTTCTATTCGTTGAAACAAAAGGAAGGCGACCACACTACATACAACAAGAGATTCCTCGAGTTAAATCAAATGGTTCCCAACTTGTTCACTCCCCACTACCGTTTGATCGAGCACTACATTAGAGGTCTTCCTTAAAAAATTCAAGACTCTGTAATAAGTACCACACCTGCAACCTTGGAAGCAGCAATGGAGTTAGCTACAGAGCTCACCGAGAACCGTATACGGAATAAAGACTTCAAGGAGGAGAAGAAGAAAGATAAAGCATCAACTGAAATTTCAAACTCCACCCAAACGAATCCCCTTCTCAACCCATTTCCAAGAGGAAACGAGATGAGCAACTTTTTGCTGTCACCCAACACAATCAGCCAGCCTTACAAGCCGTACCCCTCCAAGCTATCCCAATCACTCAAGTAGCACCCAACCCAACCTACCCAAATAAGAAACCTTACTTTGGACCTCACCCTCAATGTAACATCTGTTTTTATCACCATCCATCTACCTTACTTTGTCGACTATGTGCGAATTGTGGACGCTATGGTCATTTGAGCAAGGTTTGCCGCACCCCTCAAAACCAAACCTCACCCCCTACTCAAAACATGATCCAAACATATCAACAACCCCAATACCCCATGTTCCCATATGTTCGAGCTTGTTTCAATTGTGGCGACCCTACCCACTTTAGAAACACGTGCCCTCAATTGGTTAACATCATAAACGCCCAAGCTCAAGCAAACCCAGTTAACCAAGCAAATCAAGAAAACCCAACCACTAGGCCACCAGCAAGGGGAAGAGTTTTCAACATCAACGCCAATCCTGTTGAAGATAATGACGGCCCAAACGAAAACACCCAACTAGTCCCTTTCACTGAAAATCAAGATTCAACTCCAACCACTTAGTTTTATGTTTTTCTTTATGATTATCTCAATTTTCATGTGTCTCAATTTTTAAATTGGAAATTTATCCAAGGATCTTAATACGAATTACTCTTTCAGTTTTGTTTTATACTCATTGATTTAACATTCATATCATCATACCTCACGACATATCACAGTGTCATCATTTAAAGAAGTTGAGCTGTGTCTCACCTCTACATGGACTAACCTCTCCATCATAACAAACGAGGGAGGTACTGTCATCATTCAAGGACTCAAGCTTTGGTTGTTGTGTTTGTTTATGTTTTAGAGTCACATAGAACTAGTCATAACTAACGGATAAAGCCAATGAAAATTTGACGAGAATATGGTGGATACGCCGCTGGTACTTCCTGTATATAAGTATTCTTGCCAAAGGATCAGAGGCATTATCAGGCGGTTATGAGAAGTTCCATGTAGGATTTAGTAATATCTTGGTTGAAATTTGTTTTACACTCACTGATTTAACATTCATATTAACTCATCATTTAAAGAAATTGGATTGTGTTCCATTTTCTACATAGACTAAGCTCTCCATCATAGCAAACGAGAGAGGTACTGTCATCATTCAAAGACTCAAGCTTTGGTTGTTGTGTTTATTTATGATTAGAGTCACATAGGACTAATCATAACTTACTGATAAAACCAATGAAAATTTGACAAGAATATGGTGGATACGCCGCTGGTACTTCCTATATATAAGTATTCTTGTCAAAGGATCAGAGGCATTGTCAGACGGTTATGAGAAGTTCCATGAAGGATTTAGTAATGTCTTGGTTGAAGTTTGTTTTATACTCACTGATTTAGCATTCATATCATCTCATCATTTAAAGAAATTGGATTGAGTCACCATTCAAGCATGTATACTATCAGAATTAGGACTCAGACATTGGTTGTTGTGTTTATTAATGTTCTAGAGTCTCATCATAGGACCAATCATAACTTACTGATAAAACCAATGAAAATTTGACAAGAATATGGTGGATACGCCGCTGGTACTTCCTATATATAAGTATTCTTGCCAAAGGATCAGAGGCATTGTCAGGCGGTTATGAGAAGTTCCATGTAGGTTTTAGTAGTAGGAATTTTGTTTTAGGATATAACCTTATCTTTCCAAACATATCAAAACTCTTGCGCATGAAATCATATTTAGTCAATCAACTCTGTTTTATCAATATTCATTATCTTAGGCATCGAAAAGCGATTCCTGTAGCAGGGTACTCAACCCTTACAAGGAACGTTACCGCCTCAAACAAAATTTGAACTCTTACTCCCTTCTAAGTATGTAACTGTCAAATTAAACACCATTCTTTTTAGACAAATATGTCACTACTTAAAATTCGGGACGAAATTTCTAAAAAGTAGGGGATACTGTAACATCCGTCAAAAACCGGATTTACCAAACCCGCTTTGTTTATTAACCGAACAACCAGTTAAAAATTTTGTTGCGTATTTAATGCCCAAATTAATTTTAAACGATACATAATTAATAAGTATATTAGAATATAAAATTTATTTTTGAAAATGTATTAAAAATAGTGAATTAAAAATAATATGCTGAAGCCGGGACTCGAACCCGGGTCAGCGAGAGCCAGCAAAGCCTTAACACACATCCCTTCAACCGCTCCGCCACTTGTGTTTCTTGTTGATTGTTTGAAACAAATAATACATAAAATAAAGTTGGAAATCAAACCCAGTCACTCTCGCCGGAAATCCCGACGAAATCGTCAATCATTGACGTTATATTTTGGCGCAACGGATACAATTAAACAAGCGTCGATTATAACTGAAAACTTTAAGTCTTTTATTCAAAACATCAAATTGTAACCGAAGAACTTGAATTCGAAACCGGAAATACACTTAAACCTGAGTTATACCTTATTCATTCAGTGAGCTCGCGAGTTTTATCAAAATCACACTCTTCATTTCGCTCAGAAAACTTCGCCGGAAGTCGCCAGAATTCTCTGAAAATTTACCAGAAATTTTCGCCGGAAAACCGAGTTCAATCCATCTTTTCTTCTTACCCAAAAATAAGATCATAGGACTCATACTGACATCACTCCCACTCACCTTAAACCTTTGAAGAATCTCTGTCGCAAGAAATTTCACTCGCCGGAATTCTCTGCAAGTCGCCGGAAAACTGTAACATCCGTCAAAAACCGGATTTACCAAACCCGCTCTGTTTATTAACCGAACAATCAGTTAAAAATTTCGTTGCATATTTAATGCCCAAATTAATTTTAAACGATACATAATTAATAAGTATATTGGAATATATAATTTGTTTTTGAAAAACTGTTAAAATTGTGGTTTAAAAATAAAAGGTTGCTGCCGGGTTTCGAACCCGGGTCAGCCAGCCATTCAGCACAGCCTTAACACTTAACTATCCAACCACTGCGCCACTTATGTTTCTTGTTAATTATTGGAAACAATTAATACATAAAATAAATCTCGAATTCAAAAACCGACGCGCCCAATCGCAGTCGTCGGAAATTCCGACTATCTCGCCAAGATTGGACGGTTTCTTCAGTTTTAAACGTAAACATTAACTACTACATCAGATATAACCGACGCCTGAACCCGCGACACAAGTCATAACCGCCGGAAAATCTTTAACCGACGAATCAAGACGGAAATCAGACTAAATACGTTGATGTTCTGCCCTATAAATACCCCTTCTAACCTCTGTTAACTTTTTCGCTCACAATAACCCTCTTTTCCGACATAATTTCACTCGCCGGAGAACTGCTGTAACTCGCCGGAAAACCGAGCCTTTCACCTATGTGCCTTACTGAACACCCAAAGCTCATACCGAAGCCACCCACACTCACCTCAAGCTCGCTGAAGACTCTCTGCCGCAAGACACACGTCGCCGGAACAACCTGCTGACATCGGAGCTTCGCCGGCGAAACAGAGGAGCCCTGTTCGGTATATCTAACACTTAATCTTTCATTCCTTTTATTTATCTCACCTGTAATTAACCGCAACACACTAAAAGAACTTGATAAAATCATCGAACCAGTCGGACTCCGTTTCTGGTTGAGTCCAACAAAGAAGACGAAGTTTCAGTAGTATATATGTTTAATTTAAATCAAGATATAACTCGGGTTAGACACACAGTCCAGCGGTTAACTGTGTGCACATAAACACGCTTACGTCCCGAGTTCGATTCTTGTCCCACGCATACTTGCCTTAATAAAAATGTTCTTTTTTTACTGAACCGGATTCATTTCACATGGATGTTAAGTTTCATAAAAACCGGAATAATAACCAAGATAGACACACAGTCCAGTGGTGGACTGTGTGAACGTTTAATCGCACGTCACGAGTTCGAGTCCGGACTACCGCACCGATCCGGACAATTATCAAACTTTTTATATAAGGCAGAAATGAAATAATATAGTTTGTATATAAGTATAATAAAAATCAGATTATTTAACAAGTTAGACACACAGTCCAGCGGTGGACTGTGTGTTAACCCAAACCACAGGTCCCGGGTTCGAGACCTGTGGAGAACACCGGTTCGAGACATTTAAAATCGTTTTTAAAACAAATGATTTTCAGATTAGTTCAGTTTGTATATAAATATAATTAAAAACAGAAATATTTCGGGTTAGACACGTAGCTCAGTTGGTAGAGCTGCGTGCACGCGAACGGGAGGTCTCGGGTTCGAGCCTCACCCGGCGCAAACAATTACACAGCCTGACCGGTCAACAAGTCACAAGTCAACGGTCAACGGTCGCAAAAAGTCAACTTTTTTTATATTATTTTATTTATTTATTTTATTTAAAAATCAATTAAAAATACTTAAAAATAACGTTTTTAAGGTTAGAAAATAGCCTTAAACTCACAGAAATATATCCAATCATCCTACTAAAATTGATTAATAAAATTCCCTTATTTACCAAACCATTATGTTATTATCTAGGTTAGTTTCACTCTTGGTTAAATCCAACTTCGTGCACATTCAACATCATCAACCGAACGCACCCAATGTGAGTGAATCTTACAACTCCCCTTTTTAATTACACGTTTTTGGGTGTGTCATGTGTCACTAAAATTAACTTGTTATTTAAACTTGTGCCATACCATATTGTGACCTAAACTTAGATTGTCTATATTGTTTGTAGTTATGTATTTCATATTGTCAATTATATGCAAATCATTCATTAGGCCCATCAGTTCCTCGTGGGAGACGAGTTGAGCAACGCGTGCCTCAAAACGATCCATTATTGTTCACGTGTGCATTATTTAATATTAAATGATTGGTGAATAAGTTTACATCTATTTTTACTCATGTGTGGTTGTGCACTTTATTTTATAATCAATTAAATAAACTTGTTCAAATGTTTTTCATAGGATTCACTCGCCAACTTTTTGTTGATCCAAAAACCATTTTTACACATGATACAGGTAAACAGGATGAAGCAAGGAAACTTAGGAAATGCCTTAGAAGAAATCAATGAAGTCTAGAATGATGTTTAGGACATGATGTAATTATGATTGTATGTTTCCATTTAATTTGTAATAATGAATATGAAACGTTATAATAAATGTCATGAGCTTTGATGATAACCCAATCATGTCCCGATCACCTTTTCCGCTGCGGGTCGGGGTGTGACAAAAACCGAGACTTTCATCTACACGGTAATTACCTCGACTTTTCTGTTTCATTCCATTATTAGACAAATTCTAACATCACTCCATCACTCAGAATCAACCCCAGACGACATTGCCGGACTTTCTGTTTTCACCGGAAAACTTCTGGATTTTTCGGAAACTCGCTGTTAACCGGTATGATCATTCAAACATACTGATAATCATTACTCATTAGTTCAATTACACATCTAATCCCTCCAAACTGTTAATTGACTCTAACAGCCGAAGGTCACCAAAACAGAGCCGACATCTGTTCGGTACTTTCTTTCCCCAAACTCTTCGGTTCAATACTTTTCAATTATTTATCTTGTTCATTAACCAAATTAATCAAGTAACAGTTGCTTTGACCGATGTCTGTGTTTTGAACGAAGAAGACGAAGTTCAGTTATGTTATAAGATTAATTAAAATCAGTTTTATTAACGGGTTAGACACACAGTCCAGCGGTGGATTGTGTGCAAACAAATACGTACACGTCCCGAGTTCGATTCTTGACACACGCACCTTCGCAGTAATAAAATGTCCTTTTTTTTAAAAAAACTGAACCGGGTTAACTCCGTTATATGTTAAGTATAATAAAAATCTGTATATTAACCAAGTTAGACACACAGTCCAGCGGTGGACTGTGTGTAGCATTAAGTCACAGGTCCCGGGTTCGAGACCTGTTGACGACACCGGTCCGATGATTTAAAACATTTTTGAAAATAGAAGAATTTTGAATCTGAGTTAGTATATAAATATAATTAAAAACAGAATTATTTCGGGTTAGACACGTAGCTCAATTGGTAGAGCTGCGTGCACTCGAACGGGAGGTCTCGGGTTCGAGCCTCACCCGGCGCATACACTTACACAATAAAACCGGTCAACAAGTCAACGGTCCACGGTCAACAAGTCAACAGTCAAAAAGTCAACATTTTTTTTTTATTTTTATTTATTTATTTTATTTAAAAATCAATTAAAAATACTTAAAAATAACATTTTTAAAGTTAGAAAATAGCCTAAAACTCAAAAAAATATATCCCGTTAATAAAATCCATTTATTTACCTTACTTTTCGTTATTAATTAGGTTAGTTTTTCCTCGTCGATCAATCCTCTAAACTCGTGTGCATTCAACATCATCAACCGAACGCACCCACTGTGAGTGAATCTCTACAAATTCCCCGTTTAAATCACGTTTTTGGGGTGTATCATGTGTCTTACTATTTATTATATTTAAATCATTGTGCATACATCATATCATGAATAAATGTGTATTCAGTTTGTATAAACTGTTTGTGTGGTTATTGTTTAGATTTAATTTATTATTTTCAGTATATGCAATTTCATAGGCCGCCGCTCCCCATTACATTATGAGCGTTGAGCATGTTCCCCATTACATTATGAGCATGAACCTGGCGTGCCAACATACGATCGGCTCCGTTTGATTGAGCCTTGATCGCACAGACATTTATCATTTTCAGTACATGTAATACGATCGGCTCCGTTTGATTGAGCCTTGACCGCACAGTTTCATTCATGTTATATAATTATGCAAGTTAATATGTTATTGTATGCCGTTGGTTTGTTAATGTATGTTATTGTTTGTTGTTGTTTGATATCGTATGCTAATGGTTTGTTATTGTATGCTAATTGTTGTTATTGTATGTTTATTTACGTTTGTTCATATATGAATATTGCACAATTTTTCCATATTAAGTACAACAAGAAATAAATAATAAATGTTTTCTAACAAGGCTCACTCGCCAACTTTTTGTTGATCCAAAAACCATTTTTACATATGATACAGGTGAACAGGATGAAGCATGGAAAACATAGGAAATTGCCTTAGAAGAAAAATAATGAAGTTTAGAAGGATGAATAGAACATGTTGTATTTGTTTGATATGATTGTATGATCTCTTTTAAATTGAAATAATAAATATGAAACATTATAATAAATGTCATGAGCTTTGATGAAAACCCAATCATGTCCCGGTCACCTTTTCCGCTGCGGGTCGGGGTGTGACAAAACCGAAAGGAATAACCATGAACTCGTAATGACCATAGCGAGTTCGGAAGGCGGTTTTTGGGATATCTTCTTCGCGCACTCTAAGCTGATGATAACCAGAACGAAGGTCGATTTTGGAAAAACAGGTGGCGCCTTGAAGTTGGTCCAGGAGGTCATCAATGCGAGGCAGTGGATAGTGATTCTTAACCGTCAACTTGTTGAGTTCTCTATAATCAATGCACAAGCGAAACGTTCCATCTTTCTTCTTCACAAAAAGAACAGGTGCACCCCAAGGCGATGAGCTAGGACGTATGAATCCTTTGTCAGTCAACTCTTGCATCTCGGATGGGGCTAACCTATAAGGAGATTTTGCGACCGGTGTAGCGCCAGGCACAAGATCGATGCGAAATTCGACTTCTCTCACAGGAGGAAGTCCTGAAACGTCGTTGGGAAAAACTTGTGGGAAATCTTTCACAATTGGAATATCTTCGAGCTTCCTTTCCTTGCCTCCCTTCTTGACGATGTGAGCTAGAAATGTGACGTAGTTCTTGCGAAGATAACTTCGGGCTTGAAGGCAGGACATCAATTTGAGTCCTTTCGAAGGGGTTTCCCCAAAGATACGTAGTGTCTGACCGTCGGCGAGAGGAATACGAATGAATTTTTCGTGGCACACCACTTCAGCGTGATGCTGGCTGAGCCAGTCCATACCGATTATAACATCGAAACTTCCCAACTTCATAGGAATGAGGTCAATTGGGAAATCGTGATCGTTTAGGGTGAGAGTACAATCGCGTATAATAGAATTTAATGAAGTGGGTTTTCCGTCAGCAACTTCCACCGTTAGAGATTCAACGAGTTTAACACGAGGTTGGTCGAGGATAGATTCGAATTCTAAGGACACAAAGCTTTTATCCGCACCAGTGTCGAATAATATAGATGCATAACTACCATTTATGAGAAACGTACCGTTGACCACATTGTTGTCAGCCTGGCTTGGTTGGCGTTGATATTGAAAGCTCTTCCTCTAGCAGGTGGAGGGGCTTGGTTAGCTTAGTTTACCGGGTTTGCTTGAGCTTGGGCATGGATGATGTTCACCAGGTGGGGGCAAGTGTTCCTGAAGTGGTTTGGGTCTCCACAATTGAAACAGGCTCGCATGGGTTGCATCATGGGGTAGTTGGGTTGGTAGTAAGGTTGGGCTGCGAGTTGAGCAGGCGGTAGAAGTAAGGGTTGTTGGGCTTGGCCCACTAGTTGATTTTGGGTTTGGGTTTGAGGTTGACTGCGGTTTAATCGCTGAAGGGTACGGCAGGTTTGGATGGTGTGACCCGCACGACCACAACTGGTGCAATGTTGGCAGGGATTTTCAGGAGGGTGATGGTATTGACAACGGTTACACTTCGGGTGTGGGCCAGTGTATGGCCTTTTGAATGGTGCGGCTGGAGGGGCAACTTGGGTGATCGGGACAGCAGTGATGGGAGGGTTGGTTTGAGTGACAGCAAAATTCTTGCCATTTCGCTTCCTCTTACCAGCGAATTTCGAGGATGAACCTGGGTGGTTTGGAGTTGGGGTCTCAATGGGTGTTTTCTTCTTCTCATCCTTGAATTTGCCGTTTCGAATGCGATTTTCAGTAAGTTCCGTAGCTAACTCCATTGCGGCTTCAAGTGTTGCAGGCGAAGTGCTTAAAACCGAATCTTGGATTTTCGAAGGGAGGCCTCGAATGTAGTGTTCGACTAGACGGTATAATGGGGTGAACAGATTGGGGATCATCTGGTTCAACTCGAGAAATCTCTTATTCTATGAAGTGTGGTCTCCTTCCTTTTGTTCCAATGCGTGAAACTCGTCTTCTAGCTTTTTGATTTCGCTTCTTGGACAGAAGCGTCTTGTCATGATTTCCCTTAACTCTTCCCATGTTAAGGCCATGGCATCTTCAACACCTCTCTTACCCTTTTACGTGTTCCACCAGGTAAGGGCTACCCCAAACAACCTTCCAGTCGCGTAACGCACCTTACGGTCCTCGGGACAGTCGCAATTGAGAAAGGTGTTTTCCATCTCCTCAAACCAGTGAAGGAGAGCGGTGACACCTTCAGTCCCTTCATATTTTGGGGGATCGCAGGATTTGAAGTGTTTGTAGGTGCATTTGGGGGTTTTGGGAGGAGGGTTGGCGACGCTTTGGTCATCTTGGTTGGGAGGGTTGATGGGATTAGCGGTGAGGGCTTGTTGAACTTGTATCACGATGTCAGGAAGCACTGCGGCCATTTGTTTAGCAATTTGTGTGGCCAAGCGTTCGTTTGACTTTCCTGACCTTCTACATCCACGTAATTGCCTAGCCGACATCTACAGGAACATATGTAGGAAGATTGTGAGTTCAAGAATTTCCTAGGTGTCATGTGCCGTAAAAAAAAGGAATGAAAACAACATAACTGAAAATAATTTAACTACATCCATAGGATGTCTTGGGTTTGCTCATGTTTGGGCTTCCAAGTGTCCCCCATACCATTGCATGTGTAGTCATGTGGGCCCCCATGACTATTGGGCTTGGTAGGATTCACATTGGTGTCGGCGGGTTAACACTCGCACCACCGGAATGAAAATCGTAAAGCATGATTGCGAGATGTATGGTAGGAGGGTGTCCAGGTGTAGACACAATGACAACTCAAAGTGGGGTTAGCTCACACGACGTTTGGTATAGCATGCTTTGGCCTAATAGGTCCTTCGTACTCTCATTGTTAGTCCCCAGGTAGGCAAACTGGTCCTTTATTTTGGATTTACACGAATGCCAAGCCTAGACAGGACGTTCCGACTACCGGTACTCGTACCCTTCCAGTTACTACATGCCCGTCGTGAAAACTCACTTTGATGTGATTTGAAAAATACGAAATCATTGCAAAAATCATGGAAATCGTGAGGTGTGTGCTTTCATAGATATGACATGTTATGCGGATATGAACTATGATGAGCATTGTATATTAACATGTACTTGTGAGAGTGCTTGTATAATATTGGGTGTGAAAATAAACATGAAACATATAGACATCATGAATTTTGCAAGTAACACATAAACAATTAAAATTTAATCAACTATATTATAGGCTCTAAGGGTCTAATAACCTATCCTATATCCCTAAAGCCACAAGCTCTGATACCAATCTGTCACACCCCGACCCGCAGCGGAATAAAAGTCGGGGCATGATTGGGTTATCACCAAAGCTCATGATATTTACTAAGAAGTTTCATATTTATTAAATACAAATTACAAATTTAAATATCCAATAAACAAAATTCATACAAATACAAACAAAAAAAACAATCTAAATGTTTATTCCAACGCAATAACTTGTTTATTCTTCTATCATGTGTAAAACAGGGGAGATTTTGGGTCAACAAACGTTGGCGAGTGAACCTTGATAAAAACATTTTAAATAATTGCTTGTTTCATTTATTATAGAAAACTCGTGCATAAACCACATGTGAGCAAATATATATATGTAAACAATCACAAACCACATTGTATGAATATATGACATGAATGATGATGTATTTGAGATCAAGGCTCAATCAAACGGAACCGATCTAATGAGGCATCTGATGCTCAACCCGTATCCCACGAGGAGCTGATGGGCCTAATGAAATGAGTGCACGGAAATGATAAATTAAATCCACATATAAACCACACAACAAGCAATTCACATTTGATCACAAAATGATATAAGCACAAGTGTTTAAATTAAATAAAGGAATGGTACGACACATGATACACCCCAAAACGTGATTAAAACGGGGAATTTGTAGAGATTCACTCACAGTGGGTGCGTAGTCTTGATTGATGACGGGTGCGCACGAGTTGAGAAATTGGACCGACGAAAGAATACTAACCTAAAATACAATGCGATAACTTGATAAATAAATAAACTAACTTTTTGATTAAAAACCTTTGTTTAGATTTTTGAGTTTATTTTTGTGATTTTTATTAATTTTAAGCCTTTGTATTTTAGGTATTTTTAAATAACTTCTCTTTTAATCTAACTATGAAATAATAAATAAATAATAAATGGAATAATAAAAGAAAACGAGAAAAGAAAAAAAATATAAGCTGTCAGTCTGACAATGTCTGTCAGACCGGCCGAGCAGCGGGCTTGTATGCGGGGGGGAGAGACTCGAACCCGCGACCTCTAGTTCGTGTGCACGCAGCTCTTCCAACTGAGCTACGTGTCTAACCCGTAAGATTTCGGATTTTAATTATTCTTATATACATCTTGGGTTCATTCAAATTTAGTCAAGGTTTTAAAAAGGTTATACTGGATCGAACCGGACGCGCATCAAGGGTTTCGAACTCGGGACCTTGGTGGTGTTTTTCACACAGTCCACCGCTGGACTGTGTATCTAACCCGGTTAAATCTTGGATTTTAATTATATTTGTATAGATATTGCCACTGCTATATTTCATTCAAAATAAAAACGGTTATGTGCATTGATGCGGTCATGTGCCGGATTCGAACCAGAGATGTGAAAGCTGTGTTTTGCACACAGTCCACCGCTGGACTGTGTGTCTAACCCGTTTAAATCTTGAATTTTAATTACATATAATCCGTAACCCACTTCGTCTCCTTCATTCAAATTCTTTTACCCAGAACATCCACCCGCCTAAGAAAAACAGTCACCAAATTCCCTTAAATGATTTATATAAGATAATTAAGATAATATTATATCAAAGTATCAAGAACTTTTACCGAATTGATTTAATCGGCGGTGACTGATTTCGGCTCCTGCTGAAATCCGGCGAACAGGGCTTCCGGCGAACAGAGGGAAAGTTATAGAGTGGAGGAAAAACAAATTGAAGACTGAGCGAATTTGGATGGGAGGTTGCATTCAGTATTTATAGAGTGGGACTTGGGCTTGGTTTTAGGAAAACCGCGTGCTAAGATTGTCAATCGCTTGCAGGAATGACAGCTACTCGATTGAAGTTGCCAAGAATAACTCGGCGCCAGTTGTCGGAAGGTTTAAACAGAAAAGGAAAGGCGCGTGGTGATTTGGCTATGATTTGCAGTTTTTCCCGCTCGTGTATACGTGAATATAAGTGATGGTGCGCGAGATTCGTTACAATGTGTGTGTGTTGTCTAGTGGTGTTGGTGGTGTGTGGGCAACTGGGCGACCCGGGTTCGATTCTCGGTTCACCTATTTTTTATTACACTTTTTAATTGTCTATTAAGAATTAAATATTTATAATTCATTATTTATTATATTATTTTATTTAGCTTATTAATTATTTTATATAAGAAATTCTTAAGCAACAATGAAAATAACCGAATGACCAGAATAAATGCACTTTGATTGATAATTTGAGGCGGGCTTTCGAAACCCGATTTGTACAAATGTTACACATAGCTTCCTACGAGTTTTTATCCCTAAATCCAATACTATCATATTTTGTACATTTTCTTTTATTTTGGACACCTGAAAAATAGTAAATGTGATGTCAAAACCAAAAAATTAACCGAAAAAACATGCCACCCCACCCATCTAATAAGGATCAAGGCTAGGTGTCCAAATACTATTATTGGTCGATCGACACACATGCCACACCACCCATCTCATCTCTTGTCTCCAATCTTTCTGCTATAAACATAATCACCCTCTTTTATTTCATTACATTGTTAAGGGGATTAGAAACACATAGCAGCGCACACAATATGTATTCAACCAAAATTGGAGCATTGAAAGCACGTACTATTCGTCAGCATACTCTCCTTCAAGCCACCATACTCGCTCACTCTAGTAACGGCTTATTAGGCGGTTGCTTCTCCTTTGTTTCCACCCCTCCTCCTTCTGAGGTACCTATACAAATATAATACCCGTTATCAATACGATCGAAATGATCATGAACAAGGTAGTAACTATTGAGGTTTTTGCAGGCTGGAAGTGAAGGCGTGGGAGACAAGGCAAAACAAACAATGGATAATGTATTGGGTGCAGCTAAGGACTCTAGTCAGAAGGTTAGAGATCGAGTGAGCGGTACAGAAACGGGAACCGGAACGGGTACGGGAACAGGAATGAAAAACCCTAGCAAAGACCCCGATATGAATCACGGGGTTGAAACAACCGACAGTAGTTGTGAAGATGTGAGGGGTCGCCCTGGTGGATACAACTAAATGATGGTGTCAACATGAAAGATTCATATGAACGTCCGTTTTAGGTTTTAAGTTTTAAACTTTTTTAAGGTTCTAATTCGTATTTCCTAAATAAGAAAGTTTTATAGATTATTTTGCCTTTTTTTAATTCTTACGAAGATGATGCTATTATACTTTAACCATCCAATCGTACTTCTAAATCCAATGTTTAAAAATCGGATCAGATGGAACATTGAACGGTTGTTTTATCTGTCCACCGACCGGACCTAAACTTGTCAAACCATATCAACGAACAAGAAAGTTGTAATATATTTTTCAATATTTGCTAGAAATCCACCAAATTACATTTTACCAACAATTTTATCTTATAATTCAAATTTTCAATGGTTTCTTTGATTATTAAACTAGTATGATACCTACGTGCATTGCGGTGCAGGCGACATGACGACGGAATGTATATTTTTGATACTTACTAAATATCTGATTGACTGTATAATACCATCATACAAAATTAACTCATTTATAGTTACCTTGCTACGAAATAACATAACACTATATAATAAGAGCTAATCTAGCCGCTCCTTTTCTATTCCCATTGCATAACGCGTGTATGGCGTATAGATTGCAATTATATTACATATCCATTGATTGTAGCTCTAGCTGTTTCGCACGAATATTAGCTACCCTCTGTGTAAGCTCGTCTATCTCTTTAATGGGTCGATCGTATGCGATGACCTCGTTAACAAAACTTTGTAAACGTGGTTCGTACTTGGCATATTGAGCACTAGAAACATATCCAAATGCTTTTAGAAAAAGGTTATTAAAAATTACTTTTATTTTTCTAAGTAACATATGTTTTGGATAATGTTATGGCCATTAGGATATAAATTTAAAACGTTACCGATAGGCCTAAAGAAATTTCTTCTGTAGCTGCAACAGATTGTTATGCCAGATAAAGACATCGCGTTTCATTATTCTATTTAATCTAACATGAGGCTCAGAGAAGGTGATTTACTGAGGTTGCGAATAAAGCATTCCCCAAGCACTAACAATAATCATGTATGCTATCATCAAAGTCGTAAAAACATAAACGCTGCCTATGTGACGTACCATAGGCTTGGTAAGTACACAGTGCCTGCAAAATGTAAATCTCAATTATATAGGCATCTGGTAATATAAAAACCCATGAGGAATCCAATTAACACATGTGGCAGACCTAACGCACACTAAACAACACTTGGTTGCCAAGCCCAGAGCCCAAAAACAACTCGTGGTCGTCAGGACCAGATCCTAAACATGACAAATCAAACAATCAATAATGTCGAACCTACAACAACGTGTGGACAACAACAATGCACAACGTACAAATACATAAAGCTTACAAAGGTTGATAATTGATATTATATAAATAAATATGTATTGTATCTTTTATCTTATCTTTAGCCCAACTAAACATCACTTGCTTAAAACGTTGATAATTTATACAATATCAATTACCATCCATTGTATATAAATCAGACAGATTATAGAATTTGTGATTCATAAACAGTAAGTGTAGGAAGCTGCACATGCGTTACATGTGAACATAGGCTCACAATCAAATAGGCGTGGTTGCTTGTTAACAGCCATCTCAGCCGAAAACCCAAAACGTTCATCCTAATGGCTTAATTTAGTTAAGCCGAATCTGATATAACCAAAAAACAACAACTTAAACTACAAAAAGGATCAGCAACGCTTCATAACCCAAGTTTCCAACACATACAATTAAAATATACGTTTTATATCACACCCTGATTTTCCCGTGGGTCCGGACTTGGGGTTTATGCGTGATGGTTGGATAACAGTATCATAATTTGCAGCGAAAATAAGGAATGATAAAGTATAAGTATGAAAACTTGAAATTATATTAAATAAATTTTATAATATGAGTTCGGTACAGATATCCTAACAGACAGGATCAAAGATAAAAAGACTTTGGACATCAAAGATCTTTAACATGGAGTCGTAAATTCCAAAGCTTTATGGCCGAACCCTATCCAGCCTACTATTGAGGTTCGTCACCCAAGGTCAAAGGTGCGCTAAGTTCTACCCAGGCGGCAACACACATTCCAACGACTATTCGGGCTAGTTCTGATGGCTGGAAAATGCAATATCCATCTATTTCTTGTAATTTTCTGTTTATATGAGTAAGGAAGTGTTTGTTAACAATTACTGATGATCAAATTGAGATTTAAATAACAAACTTGTATCAGTTGATTAAAAAATAGTACAATATGTCGTGATGGAGTCCTGATACAATTTTGGTCCAATATTTGATTCAAATTTGATGTAAAACAATCTTAAATCAGTTGTGAAACATTCGGATATGGTTCAATCGAGTTTCCTGCTCTGATACCACTTGTAAAACCCGAATTGATCTTTTTCACCAAAATCTTGATGAACAGAACCAAGTACGAATCAATTAGATATGAAATCTCTAATTTTGACCTTTAACTTTTATGACTATACACACCGTATAAATTTATACGAGGTTTATAGGTGGCGGATGGGTATTGAATATACTTGAGAGGTGTTTCTGTAAATGTAGGCAAAACCTAAACACAATAGAGTAGGATTTGGAAGTTTAATAATCACATGCCGGAAAACAATTGTGCACATGTCATATCGAGATAAAAGCATAAATAGAGTCCTATTGTAGTATTAATGTATTATACCACCTTAATGTCTCATTGACATATTATATTTTTTTTTAAATAAGTTCTAAAAATGGATTAAAGGCTTTAAACCGTTAACATGTTTCACATACTAGATATGTTATATGCATACATTGATATAAAATTAAAAATTTTTTTGTCAAACTATATTCCAAAATAAGTATAAAAAATACATTAATTTTCATTATACGTAAAAAAAATAATAAGTAGTGTGATATAAGTTAAGTACAAAAATATTATGAAAAGTAATAAATGGTAGGTAAGTTGGTCAAAAAGGACTGCCCCGTAATCCTTGTGATACAAGTATTAGGTCCCCAAAGAGTCTCCTACCGTTTGACCAAATGGGAGACAATGGCTTTGTTAAGATTTTGAGTTGTCTCCCTATTTAGAGTTGGGACATGGCAAGTGTAATATTCAAGTTTTGATCAAATGATGTAAGGCTCCATTTTGTTTTTCGTGAAATTTTGCTCTAAGTTGAAAAACAAACTACCCTTACAAAAGTCCTTATAAATTCCCACATAATGATAAATTTATATCTCAATGTGTTAGATATTTTGAAAGTCACTAGAATAATTTTCTATCTTGCTTGGATTATTGTTTTAAGTGTGACAATGAATATATTAAAATTTGATTGTGTCAAGTGTTAACAATTTGGCATATATTTTTTAACAGTTTTCCATAATTCAAATATTGTCTGTTTTAATATACTTATGGAAATCTTAAAGAGATAATATTTTTTATATATATATTTCGGAGTATTTATCCATTTTTCAAATATATGATAAAAGAAAATATAAAATTAAAGGTCTATATCCATCAAGTAAACAACAAAAAGGAAAAGTTAGAAAACTAAATAAGTAAGGCATTTCTTAAACATCCAAAGGCACTTTGTGACACTAATGATTTCCATGTGTTCCACATTGAATGGCTCTTTGCTCATCACTCAATGACTTGGTCAATAGTATAAGGAGTAGCCTTAAAGGTTGAGTTCCACATAATCCATAAGATCATGGCTACCATCCTTTTAGGATTTAACAATTTTATCCTATAAGTTCTAAGAATGCATAAATTGTATTCAGGTTTATACTATTTTGTGGTGTCTTTGATGATCTCAACTGCATTCAATGGTCTTTAGATGTGTTGCACCCTTTTGTTTAGTTTTTTTTTCAATATTTTTTATAGTTGTTAACCCAATATGGCATTAATTGTTAATTAAGTGCAGTTTGTTTTTTAAGAGGTAAAATGTCTGCAATCTGCGAACAACATCTGCAGACATCCGTACAAGAAGATGTGGACCAAACCTCCGCATTTTGCTCGCTGTGAAGGATGGTGGTGGGTGGTGATGTTGTTTAACCCTCTGCAAACCTTAGAAGATTTTAGAAGTGATTGGATTAAATCTGCACCAAGAAGAGCTTGCGCAAACGTTTTTTTAATGAAATGTCTTCGGAAAAACAAACAGTCTGCAGATGACAATGTCTATGTGTGATCTATGCGGCGCATACAGAAAAACATACACAAATCTTTTTTAAAAAACAAACATAGACTTTCAAACTTAAAAGCCTTCAATGGCCTTGTAAATGAATGGTCAACACCATGAATATTATTTTATATATTTCGGTCTTAACTGAAGTTTAATTAGGTCTTTCTTAGAAATAAAATCTGTAATAAATTTCTTCTATTAAATCTTAAAATTGTCCTCTTGTAGTGATGAATAAGAAAAAAATGTAAACTATAAAAACAACACGTAAAAAAAAGATTTCCCATAACACGTTGGTGAGAGAAAAGGCGATATAAAGAAAATACTTATAAATCAGACGCCTTCATCCCACATTGCTAAGGAAATAAGTAACGCCAAGAAAAAGTCTTTAGAAGAGGCTCTTCAACCGAACATCATAGCAAATAAAGTAATGCAAAGAAAACGTCTTTCAAAGAGCCTTTCAATCCAACAGTATGAGCCCTCTTTCGTCATGTCAAGTTTCAAAAATACTTTTTGATTGTTGAGGCGACCCGTAGTGTGGTGTCATAACCCGGAGAAAGACCATATAACGCCCCATAGTGTCGCGTCACATCCCTACGGTCAGAGCTATGGGGGCTTGATTTCAAGTCCACGCGAAGATTATAGCAGCGTGAGGGGGGAGAGTTTCAAAAAGTCGACCGTCGAACGGTTATAAAATTAAAACAAAATAATTATTTTTAATTTCTATAAATAATCCCTTTCTCTCTCTTGATTTTTTTAAAAAACCAACACATTCAACACACTCCTAAACCATCTTATCTCCACCTTTTTTTATAAAAATCTATATTTTTATACAATGCATTCCTTCAACCGCGGTTTTATTCCTCCGCGTTCTAGTGCGGACACGAACCAAACAAGCAATCCTAGCCATCCCGTTTCTCCGGTTCCCACTCGACCCACCCTACGGATCCGGTGTTGTCAATTACAATCAACATCAAATCGGAATCAACATCAAATCGGGTTCATGGACCTATTGAACCAACCACTCTCATGGGACCCAAATCTATATGGTTGGAACCTGAATCATAAAGGGTAGTCTCAAGCCTTCGGCTTGGCACAAGCATTCGGCTCGTCACTAAGCGAGCCTGACGTCGTCCCGGATACACAACCGGTAGTAGAGGAGCCACAACAGAACAAAACCAAACGCAAACATAAAACCGAAACCCGAACGAAAAAAAGTGCAACCATGGGATGATGAAGAGGAGTACACACTAACTCGAACTTGGCTCGGCGTATTGGAGGACCTCGAAATAGGTAATATTTTTGTATTAATTTTTTTGTATTAATTATTTTATTAATTATTTGTTTTATTTTTTGTATTAATTATTTTAGCAAACAACCAAAATAAATCCGTCTTTTGGAACCGAATCCAAGAACTTTTTTCAGGCTCATGGGTAGGGGAGATAGCTACCGGCTACCAGACTCAATATCGGGCAAGTGGACCGATATCAACAAGAAGTGTACAAAATTTCAATCCGTTTACCAACGGGTAAAAAATGGATGGAAAAGTGGCCACAACGACGAGGACATAACACAAGCTGCCTTAATCGAATACCAAGCCGGTCAAGGTAATTTCTCATACTTGAAGTATTGGCAAATTCTTTGTAATAGCGCCAAATGGGCCAACGTCCCTACCGCGGTCGGAACTCCTTCGGGTCGGTCGGTAAATAAAAGGTCGTCAAAGAGATCGAAAACCAATGAGTCGGTTGAACCCGAAACGCCAACGTCCGACGCTCGAAACACGGACGCAAACGATGTTATTTCGGATGAAGAGCCGGAGGAAGAGCTACCACGACCTGCCGGAAGAAGAAGCAGTGCAAGATCGAAAAGGCTGGAGTCATCTCCGGTAGCATCCGACTTGACTAATGCCTTTTCGGAGATAAACCGACGCCTTCAAGACATACACGACCTTGGGGCTCAACGTATGGAAGAGAACCGAGAACTGACCGAGATTATACGGGATAGACAATGGGCTCAAGACTTTGAATTCTACTCGAAACTGTACGACCGCTTAATCGGAAAAGCGTTGAAGATGGCGATACAACAAAAGGAGGGAATCGAATAAAATATAATTTTTGAGTTTTTTTTATTTTATTGTAATTTTTTTTAAGTTTATTGTAATGTTTTTAATATAATGAAATGGTTTTTTATTTTATAAAGTTAGAAATTGATTATAAAAAATAGAAAATTAATAATTAAGTAATGATGGGTATGGGGCTTTATGACTACACCCTCTTGTGACATAAAACCCCATTTATGCACTTTTTGACACTTGTCGCATAACGCCACACAAGGGGCTTTATGACTACACATGGTCTAAAAGAACTTTAAAACACGTCTCACTCCTTGTGCGAGCCATGTTGGCCTATAAATAGTGGAGCATGAGTGTTGTGCTGCAGAGTTGTTGGTGTGTGACTACGGCAAAGCCCTGTCAAGTTGTTTACTCGTCTGTAACCTTCACGTTTATTGATACGAATCAAAGACGTTTAAGCAGCATACTTTCTTGTTTGTTTGTCCAACTCGCTAACAATGAATTCCGCCTCTGTTAGCTGAGTCGAATCGATCCAGTGCTCATAAGAGGAGAGCCCATCCCCTCCCACAAGTGGTATTCAAATGTATGGTGCCCAAAGTTTAAAATTTATAAGCCATAGGTCATTTTCAATTAAAATAGGACCACCGGCACCCATGAGTGAAATGTTGCAAAAGCCAAGGCCTAAGCCATTGGTTGTTTTCAACAAATATTGGACCACCCATAAGTGAAATGTTGCAAAAGCTAAGTAACTTGTCTACAACCTTGAAAAGTCCTCATTTAGATAAGAGGACCACCTTCATTCGGAACGAAAGTACATCACTAGATAAACCTACACATGGATACTACTTAAAACAATTAGTATAAAGGGTGTAAAATGTATAACACAGAGAGAAATCGAGCATCACATTATGTTTGTAACTGATCAACATATACTAAAACAAGTTACCTGTATTTATAGACGTGTTATAATTATGTTACATTTCAAACCAACTACACAACTAAAATAAGAAAAAACCACTCTCATAAAGAGCAAATGACCTACACATCTCTAACACCCCCCCCCCCCCCTCCTCTCTCTCTCTTTCAAAAATGGATGTAAATAGAATGTGAAAACTTTGTTGAGGCTTACGACAAGAAATTAGACTTAGTTTTCAAATCTGCCAACTACACATCAAAGTTAAAGAGTGCTTCTAAACGCTCTTACACACTTGATAGCACCCTCTTACATTAATTAAAAAAAAAGTAAAACTCTCAAACGGGGTACGTTTAACCACCCCAACTAACTTAAAATATGTAAGCACATTTGTGAAGGTGAATGTAATTAACACATTTTGTACTTATATCATTGTTAATCACCTCAAAAGTGGGAATAACGTTATCTAAAAGCTACCAAATTCATAAAAACGAGTTGGCCACGTTAAGCTTGTAAGCCCCACCCCATATGACATCCTCTTTTAAGGGAACATCAAAATTCCAAACTGGCCCCAATCCCCATTACTCTCATTTTCAACCCATTATAAATCCATGCCAAGGTTTCAATCCTAATTCCAATTCCAATGGAAACTCACTACCCGCAGAAAGCCAACTCCACAGGAGATATATTCACCTTTCCTTCCATGTCACACGATTTGAAGTCCGAATCCGAGCTAGCCGATCAGTTATTCTCCAACGGTAAACTTCTTCATCACTCGTTCCCAATCCAACCAACGAATTTCACCGTTCCGAAAACTTTAATTCTGAGCCGAACGAGCAGCATCAGTAGCAAGGGCTCATTGATGTCGTCTCGTAGTAACAGCTCAAACAGTAGCAGTAGCAGTAACAGTAACAGTAGTTGTAGCAGTGCGCGAACAAGCACTAGCGAAGCATCATCAAGAAAAAAGTTATCAACAACCAATCAAGCCAGGTCTGTTGCAGTTAAATCTAGCAACATTAGCCACAGGGTTCCTAACAAGGAATGGCAAGCTCGAAACTACTGCGACAAATACGGGCATTCGCAGAGATGGCAGTTTATCTCGCCGGTTCCAGTGTTGAACCGGCGAAATTCTACGAAGAAAAGGAAGGGGAGGAAAGGGAAGCGTGAGAGAGATGTTAGGAAGGGGGTTTGCAGGAGGTTTTTTGGGTGGCTTGTTTCTACGTGCCAAGAGTGTCATGCTATTGAACCTTCTAAGAGGTTGAAAGTGAGTATTTGATTATAATTATTTAATGTTTACTTGTTTTGGATAAATTCAAGGGGTTGAATCATTTTGTGATTTCTTTCTTTCTGTCAATTTAATTTTGGGTTGTCACAATGGAATTATTCAACATACATCAGCCATGGTTGCGTTGATATGAAACCAATTTTAAACAGAAAACTGTGACAATCGTATAGGTAACAAATACAAGAGAAATTAAAAATAAAGTGGGGTAAGAGCTTGGTTACATAGTTATCTTATATATCATATTTAAAAAAATGGCTAAGTATAAGTACTTTACTATTTAAAATTAGTTTTGTATAAACTTCACCTTATATGTAATACTCACTTAATACTTTTATCAATATAAATAAAAAAAACGTAAAAATTGACAATGTTGCGAGTTGAACCGAGCCATGATTAATCGAACCGGCCAAAGATTTAATCAAACCAACCCAGATTACTCGATTAATTGAACCGGCTCATGTCTCAAACATTTTAGTTTGTATTTTATTTTCAGCTGCAAGTTTCACCAAGTCGAACCTCGGGTCGACTGGATTACTTTTTTTAAAAGCCCAAATTAATATAGATATATGTATAATTTACTTATTTATTTAAATGGAGCCCTACAAAAGAGAGACAAGAGGTGAGGGGAAAAAAGACCTGCTTAGTCTTGAACCTATGACCTCAAAAAGACTTACCAACTCTTCCCATTAATGTTTTCAAGGCCTCACTTGAAGCAAAGAGACTTAACAACTCTTCCATTAATATTTTCAAGACCTCACTTGAAGCACAAGACTTCAACACCTCACTTGAAACACAGAGCCTTACCAACTCTTTCATTAAAATTTTGGGCCATGTGCGGTCGCTCACTCGGGAACTTTTTGGGCCGTCAAGTGTTGGATTGCTTACTGATGGGCTACTTACTGGCATATATATATATATATATATATTGTCTTGATAAATCACTATTGGGTTATCTTAAGAATAAAACTATGGGCCAAAAACAGTTCGGCAGAAAAACAGTGCCCCTTAATTGCTTAATTACTAATTTAATATGTTGTTATAATGTAGCATTTACTGGATCATTTCTTCAACAAGCATGCGAATAAGGCCCAGAGCTTTAGGCTCGTTAAACTTAAATGTCAAAAGTCTGAATACATATACTTTTTTCTAAACTTAAATGTTTGAAATCTATCCATCAAAAAAATCTAGACCAAAAACAAAATAACAAAATTAATAAGATGATTAGTTTTAATTTGAATACATATTTATTTTATCTAAACTGAATGGTTAATGGAATAGAAAAAAAATGATTTTTTTAGCATGGGCCACAAACCACTTACACATACAGCATACTTGTGTCTGAGGTAATCAAAACAAATTTTAGAAGTAACGTAATTTCTTATAAAAATATTGGGGTTTCTGATTTTGTGTTCTCTATCATGTAAATTACTTTGATTTAATATATATTTTAGTTTTAGTAAATAGTTTATACCATTTAACATAATTCTAAATCTACCTTTTCAGTTATTTTCTACATTTCTATATCAATTTTATTAAAAAAAATAGTTATCATAAAGAGTTTATACTATTTACATAATTCTAAATCTACCTTTTCAGTTATTTTTCTACATTTCTATATCAATTTTATTAAAAAACTGAATTGTATCTGTTATAGACTATCTTAGAAAAACTAAATTATATCCTGACTGAAAGATTATTAAGAAAAACTATTTAAAATTTGCAAAAGAGAACCCAGATTTAACCCAAGTTGCCATACTTTTAAAAACCATAAAAAGCCACATTACTTAGAAAACTTGTTTCTAAAAGTATGCAACTTTGGAAATAAAACCTTGTGTAGTGACAATAAGCCTTTTAAAGTGACCTCAACTCCTGATAAAAATTGGTGTCCAAAAATGTGTCTACTTCTAAGATTCTGTGTAGTGCAACATGCCCCGCTTCACATGGCGTAATTGCATGGCCCTGTGCATGGGTCCATACACATACCAACCCTTCCAGACTCGCATCTATTATCACATTCACACCTTCCCCTTGACTCCCCTATGGCACGGAGCAGTGTTTAACGCCCCTACATGATGATGTGACGCGCACCCACTTTTAAACACATTTTCCACTAAACTAGAACATTTTCCACTGAACACTTCTCAATTATATCACATTATGAATTTTCAATTATTCACTATAAGGACAGGTCATTTTCTATTGAATTATTATTAATTGATGCCGAAACTGAGATAGAAACTAAAGATGTCTAGATCATGCGTCTCAATCGCATAAATAAGGCCGTATTTATCTGGTACATGTGCGTATGTTTTGGTTCTTGTCTTTGCTAGGGTTAGGTTGGTACAGTTTGTCTATAAAAAAACCACCATTCACTCCCAATCATAAGGCCTATATGGCCAAAACACATATGCATAAGTCCTCTATGATGTATATGCATATGTAAGTTGTAATGTACAACTATTAAGAGCCACCATTCACAAATAATGCAAGCAAAGGCAGTTATCTAGATCAACAATTAGATCAAAGAAACATACATTATATTAAAACACAAGTGTTTTTAAGGAACAAACTATGAAATGCAAACTAACGACAATAACTAATAAAACTTCACTCCAAGAAAGTGTCCATTACATCAGAGTACATTGAGGCCTCAGGGTTCCTAAAATCTCCATTAGGGTTGTGTTTGCGGTGGTGATCGAGTGATGAAGACGATGAAGAAGAAGTCGCCATTCTTGCAGGCAAAGTGAAGCTCCTTTTGTACTTATTATGGTCAACTTTCCCAACATTTTGATCCGAGTTTGTATTATCCAAACTCAAGAAATCATTCTGGTTCTTCATTTCAGGGCTCGGGTTCCACCCCTCAGGCTTGTTCCCGAGCCCTTCTGAGTTAAAAAGTAGCTTGGCGTCATCACTTCTTCCTGTCAGCGCGCTAAAGAAGGTCAACCCATTGGGCCATTTGATGTCGTTTTGGACGTGATCAGGGCCCATCATGCTTTCCATTTGGGGCTCAGAGGAGTGAGGAAGGAGGAACATGTGGGTTTCGTCTTTTGATGGGTAGCCGAGCTGAGCCGGGTTGTGGAAGTTGGGCGATGGCATTGGTCTTTGCGTGGCCCAGTTGTAGAGGGGTGGCGGGCGGCTCGGAATGGCGGGCTGCTTTAGCGGGATTGTGGCGGCAGAAGGTGATGAAATGTTTCCCCTAGTTGATGCAAACAGCTGTGAAAGATAGAAACCAGATTGGTAGCCCAGCGACTCAAACGTATGCCTCATTCTAAGCACAAAATGAAGGTCTTCTGGGATCTGACCACATAACAAAAAATAAAATTAGTAACAATAAATCAAAAAATATATATATCACCCGACCCAGCCCATTTACCTGATCCAGCCCGTTACCGACCCAGCCCGTTTGTATATATGTACACATAAGGCCAAATTTGTTACAAAAAAAATATATATTATCACCCAACTCTGCCCGTGTACCTGATCCAGCTTGTTTACCCGACCCGGCCTGTTTGTATATATACACACATTAAACATAATATATGAAGGGAAACAGATTAGACTTACAATCTTGCATGAACCAAGTTGCAACAGTCCATGGCCAGCTTGAATGACAGCTATAGTCTGTATGAAAAAAGTAAAGGACAAAAAATATAAATCATCACTGATTTAACATTTCTAAAGGACAAGTAGAAATTGTTACTGTACTTAATTTCTGTAATTGTGTTTAAGAGACAAAAAAGCTTAAAGTTACACATGATTTTGAATTTCCTGGATCTTTTTTCTCATCGTGATGATGATTGATGATGATGATGTGGCGGTCAAAAGAACAATTATGACGTCAATAACAAAAGTTATGTCAACATTTGATCACAAATGGATTAAAAGGTGACCTTAGAAGCTTACCTGGATCCCTGATTCAAACTGTTCAGTCCATTCAGGAGGAATCTGCAAAAAAAAAAAAAAAAAAACAAATTTAAGAACACAAAGGGTTTGGTTATATTGATATATAGCATATAATATATTTATAAGTTCATGAACTCAAGTACACAACAAAGTGTGTGTTAGTTTGAGAGTTTTTAAGAAGCATACAGCATCAAAAGAACTTTGCCAGTAATTCGATATATTGTGTTCAGATTCTGAAGGTTCTTTGAACACCCATTTGTGACATTTATCAGAAGCAACTTTTCCCATCAAACTGCATCTCAACAAAATTAAACAAAATCAAAATAAAGATAAATAATCTATGCATTTAACCAACTTTTAAGCTTAAATCATCATGAGAAAACATATAGTAATAAACTTAATAAACACCTACTTACCCACCCTTCTCCATAATTATAAAGCTGAATAGACATTTTGCTGAATGATTTCTTAACCTGGTCTTCACATCCATCCATTTCTTCAACTCTTCCTCTACAAAACCCATCTTCCCACATCAACATCCTGCAAATTAACCACACATTTCATCAACCATCAAACCCCTTTCCACAGCGATCACTTTAAAAACAACAACTCACAAGCTGCCATTGTCGTCTCCCACTTTACACCCGTTACCACCTCGAAGACGCCTGAAACAATGGGAAAATCAAATCAAATCAAATCAAATGAAGTTATTGTCGGATGAGTGATTGAAAAGGGAATGAGAGTAATACGGGCGAGGACGAATGGTCCAGAAAACAGAGTAAGTCCAATCAGAGTTGATGCAGAGGTTCCTAAGGGTCTCGTGAAGTGCCATCATCCCTAAAGCTTCTTTGCCTCTGTCTGTTGCTGCTGAGCCCGCCATGTATGTGAAATGGTGGTTGCAGAGGGGGTTTTGGGTGGGTTTGTTTGGGTTTTTGTAAGATGCTTTGTTCTTCAATGGTTGTGGTGTTCTCTCTCTCTTTCTTTTTTTTTTTTTTTTTTGTAGTGGTGTTGCTCTCTTTGTTTATTGAGTTAAAAAAAGTAACAAGAAGTTATAGAAATGAGAGGGTGACTGACTGTTCATTGTTTTTAACGAGGTGTCCCTATGGCCTACGTACACCTTTTTACCAAAACAACTCTTTTAAGTTTCACGTAATGAATAAAAGGTGTAGATTTAATAACGGAATTGATGTTTAAATTAGATCTAAAACTAATGAAATATCAATAGTTAATGTTGTTTAGTTGATTTTGATGGTATAAGCTACAATTCATTGTACCCTAGTTTTTCCTCTCTTTTGTAAGGTGTAAATTATTCGTGAATGCCGGGAGGTCTAGTATACGTTCTCTTAACCGGTTTCGCGCTAGAGAGCCCACTCTTATAATAGATCCCCAATTTAAACCCTCAATGAAAAACCTCTATCACTCAGACTTGAACTTGAGACCTGTAAGGGAAAACTCATCCGGACCCGTGGAACTTAAATACCCTAGTTTTCGACTGTTTTTTTTCTCACATGAGACAATGAAATGTGTTTTAAGAAAACCGTGTCTGATAGGTCACGACCTGTTATTTTTCATTTTTTTTTTGAATTCTAGCAATACTATGTTCTTTTCTTTTTGGTGGTGTAACTTCCTTTTTGTAATTTAATTTAAAGGGTTTATAGTAGTTTATGAATGTTGATCATAGAGACGTGACATTGAATTGCATATTTGTAAAGTATATCTTTCATGATTAATGTAAAACTTGTTTTTTTCTTACGGTGATAAAGTAAATATATTTTAGTGGTTAAAAAGTGGCACCTTCTTTTTAAATAGTTACATTTTTTTTGTTAATTTTATTATATTCCCGCTATGTGAAGAGAACTACGAGACGAAGGGTTATCATTTTACCTCGTATTTCATTCCCACTACCATTGTATGGCAGCAGATCAATAATTGGTGCAATACACCGTTTATTTTTGCATTCTCAACTCGTGACTTGCTTAAGCTCCATAAAGGTTTGAGGCCTAACAAGGTTACAAAAAGGGTGATCAAAACAATGATCCTTATAGCATATTTGTCACACCCCGTATTTTCAAACAAACACCGGTGAGTCTGGGTGGCAAATATCGTGACATAATTTAATATCATCATAGTCAATTAAACACAGCATAGCGGAAGTCTTGGAGTTTAAATTAGTATTTCAAACCAAATGTTCAAAGTACGAAAAATAATATACAGACGGCTTGTAATGAAGATCCACAGGCGGATCGTAAAATGTACAAAAATGTATAACAGACTTTGGGTAGATCTAAGGATTTGCAAGATCCTCTTATAGTACTACCGAGCAGCTTCCAGCCTATTTCGTATTGTACCTGCATCTTAGTCATTTGAAAATTCGTCAGCTTTCGCTGGTAAATACACCTAACTGACTCATTTTGAAAACATTTTAAAAATTAGAATTAAGTGCATAAGGCACAAATCTTTTATAACTTGGGAAAGTCAGCCTTGTAACCTTTTTAACATATTCACATGTTTGTCCATACAAATGGGGCCTAGTACAGAAACCGAGACATGATTAACGTACACACCACTTATGAACCTACGAATGAGTTATCCCCAACTAGTGGGTAAAAATAATTTAGCATGAGCATCTGTCAGGTGTATGCCTACACCCCGCGCTTTAGTCGTGGCCATTATCTAATGTAATGAGCCGAGGATATCTAGGACACGGTCGTTAACCATCAATGTTTAAGTTATCAAACAAAACTGATTAAAACGGAATATGCGGATTTACTAGACACAGTCCGGTATTCGATTGATCCCATTTCCGACCAAGTGGTAATAGTTTACCATAACCCAAGCCCGTATAGGGAAAATAAGTCAAGAGTATTTACCTAAGCTAGTCTTGATTTTAAAATGCAAGATTTAATATCTCAGTCGTATCAAAAATGAAATAAGTGCAGATAGCATTTACCGGAAAGCTCTAGTCTGGATTATGGCATAAGCTAACCAATTAAAATGCTAACGGTCTTAATTAAGTCATAGACTTAGACCGACTAGCGTACAAGATCAAAACGGTATAATACGCTAGATTAAGCGATGGCCGGATAGAATGTAGTTTAAAACACAACAAGTACTATGACTTGTATATTATGGGTAAACCATAAGCATTCTGATTTTGAGATTTAAATGATGAGGTTAAACCCGTTTCGGTTAATTTCCGTAAACTAGTTACATATACTTAACCGTGCGCATATAAGCGATATCGGATAACCGGATAAGTCATGGACAAGTTCTATATGCCATTATATTTTAAATAAGTTATAATATAGTAAAATATCAACTTACATGCCCGTTAAGGTTTTAAAATGTATTTATGCCTCATAAGGGCGTTTTGGTAATTATATACCATATAAAAGGAACTTGAATATATTTTGATGTTATAATCATAAGTATTTTGAAAAAGTAATTAATTTATAGTATAATATCAGTAAGATATCAATCATATGTGTAATTTATCATATAAGACCAAACTATGCACCGAAGGGGCATTTTGATCATTTTACATGTAGTATGATAACTTATTTGGGATTCTGAGTTCGTATCATACACCTACTGTAAAAATATTTTAAATAAGTTTTAAAATCAGTAGGTAATAAGTCTTGTTTGATAAATATGGTTTAAAACCATACTATGCGCTGAAACGGCGTTTACGTCGTAATATGACGATTTGTGCAATCTTTAATATAAACTGATGTTAAGTTCAGGTTTATATGTTTTAGATATGTTATTTAGTATAACATATCAGTAGGTAAAATATTTGATATGAAAATGTATGATTTTAAAACGATTTTATGTGCCAAAATGGCTTTATCGTCATTTGTCGACATAACAAAAGAACTTGTACGTAAACTCAGTATATAATCTGACTTGACATCCCAAATATCTTACTTATGATATTAAATCAGTAGTTAGTTCATTTTCAAGTTCATTATCATTTAAAATCTTATTTCATGCAAAAAGAGCATTTTAGTCAAAAAGTGGCATAATAACGGAAAGTGTGCATAAACTCAGATTCTGATTATGATCATGTAATATAACCTCGGGGGTTATGCTACATTATATTACGATCATAATGAAACCTTAGATCAGTAGCTAACTAATTTAAATCGGGTCAGAGTCGAAAGTTAAAGCAGAAGTCAAACTTTGCGACTTTCGGTTTCGAACCGACTCTAGAACTGAAATTGACGAGTCGAACATGTTCTCACATGTTCTAATAATTATTATCAACTTGTTTAAGTTTCAAAACATGCTTCATAACATATATAAGCTCAGATTATAAAATTTTTGAAAACTGGCATGTTTGACTTTTTAATAACAAAACATTGACCCGTCAATTGATCTATCAAACGTGATCTTTAGGAGGTGCCCTTAATAGGGATTAACACCTACCTTATTACGATCACTTAGCCATGTTCGTTACGAACAATGGCTGGACCATAATGGTCTTAACCGAAAGTCAAGGCGTTTTCCATAAAACGCTTGACTTTTGGCTATAAAAGCTTATAAACGAAAATGCAAGAGAAAGGAACACTTACAAGTGATTCCTAAGATGAAATAGAACTAAGTGGGATGCTCCTTTCAGTTAGGAACTTACAGAGGAGGGAGATAGAGTGATAAATGAGAAAGGTGTAAGTTCAAGTGGTGAATTAATACACCTATATATAGTTGGGGAGCTTGAAGGAGGTGATGCCAGGTGTCAGGGAGTGTTACAGGGAGTTTACAAGTGTCCTAAAACGTGGCATAGTAGTTTGAATCAAATGGTTTTTTGGCAACATGTGTGGAGGCCAAGCAAATTTTATGCAGACACAGGCCTCTCGCACCCCGTGAGAGACCAGGCCCGTGTCTCTCGCGGCCCGCGAGCACCTTCTGGGAACTTTCAAAACTTGCCACATTTAGTCCCTCAACTTATTAAACCTCTAAAACACCTTTATAAACATAATTAGCCCTCCGTAGCCAATATCTGGTGTACCCGGAAGTATGCCCGGACATTGTCAAGCTCTTGGTTCGTTAAAAGGTCACTAAGAGGTATGAATTAACATGTTGACACTTTCAACCCCTCCATTGTCCAACTTTTATATTTTTACACAATTAATCCCTCTCGTCCAACCAGTGGCTCATATGATAGTTAGGACTTCGTAAAGGATCACTCAGAGGCTCGTTATAAGCATGTTGACTCTGATGGTCACTCAGAGACTAAGCATGTTGACACAAATGGTCACTTAGAGGCTAAGTTTAAGCATGTTGACACTAATGGCACTCAGAGGCTAAGTTTAAGCATGTAATGGCACTCAGAGGCTAAGTTTAAGCATGTTGACACTAATGGCACTCTGAGGCTAAGTTTAAGCATGTTGACACTGATGGTCACTAAGAGGCTCGATTTATGCATGTTGACACCAGAGGGTCACTCAGAGCCTTAGTTTGAGCATGTTGACACTTTTAGTCCTTATTAGTCCTTAATGGACTTATTATAAAAGTAATGGCACGTGTCACTATACTATTAGACACGATTTTACAAGGTGTTACAATATTGGTGTATATGAAACGCTTGAATTGAATTCATGTTCTCCAATAAAAGGCCTGGATTAAATTCATGAGGCTAAGGGGTTCTTTTGGGTGAAAAAGCGTTACGAAGCTAATGCTTTGAAATGGTCAAAGGTGTAGTTTTAATTTCGAGGAGACAAAGATGTAATTTTGCTTGTTGTTTAATTGTAATCTTGGTAGCTCATCGCTAGCGTTGGTTTTATTAATAAAATGTTTTCGTCTTTAAGAAAATATATATTATGTATTAATAGTACGAATGATGTCACCAGGGGTGTGAATTTTTGACATGACATGAACCTAACACGAAATTTACGGGTTTGGATTTAGTCTATACGGATTCGTATCAATTTCAGGTTTAACCCGCGAACCCATTTACCTAAATGAGTCGGGTTCATGACAACCCGAGCAGGTTGGTGGGTTGACCCATTTAATCCATTTGTGTTATATTTTTACTTTTTACAATATGTTATATGTCATAAATTAAAGTGGATGTGTAATTATACCATATTTATAACTTAAAAGAGAAATTAACATAACATTTTATAATTAAAAAGTAATTGTATTATATAGATTTGTGCTTTTTGTAGTAACAATTTAAATTTAATATATTAGTATGCGAATAAAAGAATTCTTAAAAAAATCAGGTTTGACGGGTCTGTTTGGGTCAACCCGCGAATATTTGGGTCATGTTCGAGTTCATATGTATGACACGATTTTCAGGTTCAGATCGTGTTTGGATTCATCTAAATTTTTTGAGATCAGGTTAGATTGAACTCACAAACCCACGAACAAGGCTAGTTTAACACCCTAGATGTCGGTGAGTCTATCTATAAACACTAACATGAATATTATTTTTTTAATTTATTATTATATTTACTTTTTAGCCTGTTTTATTTTTCTCCTATAATTAATAAGATACAGTATTTATAAATTTATGAGTACATCGTTACGACGCGCTTATTTTTATCTCTATCATGATATAAGTTTTACTCAAAACCTAGTTTGTGAATGGCAATATATCAAAGCATAAACGTACATGTTATCACAATTGTCACACAATTTAGTATCAAAGCATAAACGTACATGTTATCAGAATTGTCACACAATTTAGTATTGAGAGATCACATAAGGGAACAATCCTTAGTAAATAAACAACCATTTATTGAAAGATCTTCCTGATCCTACAAAAGGGACATGGGTGGTACTATTATCCGGACAAGACTGTTACCTTGAGGAATCTACTCTTGGTCCTATGCCAAAAAGGACTTTCCTTGGGCGCTAAGTCCAGCCTGATGACTGTTGAACGCGTCATGCAAAAACCTAATTAACCTAGGTAGATAGGGTAAGCAGGGTATCGAATCCAGAATAGTCTGGTGGGAAGCGTTATGAACTAAGTACTGATTAACTAATCGCAAAAATATAAACTTGATTATTTGAGAGTTTGATTAACTAAAAATTACTAAGAAAATGAGTTTGTAAACAATTAGAGAAAGCAATGGCTCCTCCGAAGATTCAAAGCAACGTTGATTTTGTGTTTAATCGTGACAATCACATAGACATGATTGTTTAATTTAATGAATTAATTGTGATTATCTAAAGACTACTTACTTCGATTGTAAAACAATGGGAGGTTATCATACAAGCAATCGATCAATTTACCAACCCTAACCCTTATCAAATTTATCCCAATTACTAGCACTCTCGGAATTGAATGAATAAGAACCAAAGTTTAAATAAATCAATCCGTTACAACTAATCAATCAAATCCGAAGGTAACAAGCATCGAATGCTTAGAATATCGTGTTCACGAATGAGTTTAAACACATAAAAACCGTTCACTTACAAGAATCCTCCACCCGGAGGAAACCACTAGGAAATTAGCTATCCCGGTGTAATGATCGTCAAACGCTTGAATAACGGCTGAATTCATCTTCCATATGGTTGATTCGGTGGAAAGTATGATGATTGGAGGTGAAAAGCGCCAAACTTTTGCCCTTGGATCCCCAAATTCGCCCCATAAGTGAAGGAATGAGTTTAGGGTTTGAAAACCCTTCTTATACGTCCAAAGGAAAGTCACACGTGCTTTTGCTGATCCCCGTCGTAGCTTACGGTTCAGAACCGTGGGCTACGGTTCACTGTTTCTGATTCTTTGTTGTTGTCTGACCCGTAGGCTACGGCTGACAAATTCCTTCCAAAACTGTTTTCTTTATAACTTCTTTGTTTTAGCTCCGTTTTATTCGCCGTTTTCGCCACGTCTTCGTAATTCAGCCCTCTATCATGCCATCTTCCAATATCTTCAGTTTCAATCCATTAACATCCCCCAAAGCACATCCAATCTTCGTGTTTAACATGCAAAACATCATTTTCTCATAGCTACCTAATTCCACACATATAAACAATCAAATATGTATAAGATTAGACATTAGACACATATAAATCACATTCCTAAACCCATCCATCACAACCTATATAAGCAAGGGAAGTTATCCTAAAAGTATCTCAAACAAGCCTTGGTGTACACACATACTAGAGAATTCCCTGAGTTAATGTTCTAGCATTCAATACAACAAAGAGATTCTGACCAATTTATTGGTTGTAATTAATCGGTCCTTTTATCCACAAAATGTCGCTTAGTCCTACGACGTGAGTGACGATGTGTATGATTTTAGATATTTTTTAAAGTATTTTTCACTCATTATTTAAGCTTTAAATTTATAAAACACGATATAACACTATCACTATCTACAACACGTTAGGGCAAGTGCACCCATCATTGGCGAAGTATAGTGATGGTAAGATACCGAGGTCGTCCAAGGACACAAGAGCTTTTAATACCTAAATAGCGTCGACGTCTAATCTAATCAATTTTTGAGAAAAGATTTTTATAAGTAAGATAAGGAAATAAAATAAATAAAAGTGACAAATAGACAATATAGAATCACTTGGTTCTGACTTGTTATTTATATAATCTTTGATGATTTTCGCACTTTAGGTTTTTAATAGATTATCTTAGTTAAAGTGGTATGTCCCTCTTTTAGAGGCAACGCTACCCTCGACCATATTGGTTTGAGTAAGCAGGGATACAGTCCCGCAAGGCCGATTTAAAGTTTTAATAGTAGTTTATTTATAAGGGATTCAAGTTGTTCTTACCTCCCCCCATTTGATGCTATCTGGCTCAAAGGAAGTCCTAATAAGCTTGAATCAAGTCCTCGCAGGATCTATACACTGAACGAGGCAAAAACTTTACCCATACCACCCTAACCCCCTTCCAGGCAGTTAACACGCTTTATATAGACCGTAAAGACACGAATGAGTGAATCAACAAAACATGAAGAGATAATAGAATAAAGTTCACTTTCAATAAAAAAACTAGATATTAAAGTCATTAATACAAACCCAATTAAAAAGTTAACTAAAGCTTAGAAATCAAAATTAATACATAAATAACTTGTATTCACCAAGTGATGTAAGAAATTAGCCAATCTTGACTTTTTTTGACAAAAACTCTTACGGTTAATTTTGGACCCCGAGACTACCACACACTCTAAAGATGGATGATGGATGAATGTGGTGGATGATGGTGGTATTGTGGTGGTGGAGGGGTGGCAAGTGTGAGAGAAATAGTTTGCTAAGGGATGCGTTGCAAGTGAACCAAGCACCTCTATTTTAGCTGGAAACAGAAGCTTCACACATCTCCATGCCTGGTGGGCATGGCCATGTGTTGTAACATTTGTGTAAAACGGGTATCAAAAACCTATCTCCATTTGAAAATTTTAGAATTTATTAAAAGTTTCGTTACGCATTTTTTTATATAAAATTTTCATGATTAATAAATAAATCAGATAATTAATTGATTAAATAAAAGAATAAGAAATAAAACCAATAATTAAGATTTTCAAAATATATATAAAAAAAAATGAAACAGGGGTGACCGGGAGTCGAACCCGGGTCTCCCGCTTGTACACACACAAAACACACCACTGCTCCACACGCACATGTTGTGAAGAAATTTAAGCAAATAAAACTTAAAGTCTCACCCGCGAACAATCCGATTTCAACCGGAACTGAACCCGCTCAAACAGCTTCAAAAATCTCATATTCTGGTTTGATCGCGAGAATTTTGGGAATAACTGATGATACATTGTCAGTTATAACCGGCACCCATGTTCAATTCAAAACTAAAACTGATGATTAATTGAGATTGAAACCGAAATTAATTATGGGTTTTAAAAATCCAAAACCGAAACCATTTCTCTGCAACCAACATATATATATCGATCAACCACCTGCTTGAACTCGCACGATCACAAGTCAAACGCTCTGCTCAAACACTCTGTTCTTGACGGAAAACAATTTTCTTTTCACCGGAAACTCTCGCCGGAAAACCAAAGAATCCATTCCATTATTGCCCTACTCTATAAATAGGACTTCTAGAGCTCCGACAGAAGTCACCCACACTCACCTCAAACTCCCTGTAGAGCCTCTGTCGCAAGTTATACATCGCCGGAATTTGGTGCACTCGCCGGAGATTAGCACCGGAAAACCGAGATTCTACTTCTAGTTGGTATATTTTTTTTAACTCCTCTATCTATCATTCTGTATGTTCGAATCTTTGAACAATCACCCAGAATTGTTTAAAAATCAATTTCAGGCTGGTTATGTATTGGATTTTGGGTTTAATGAAGAAGATGAACTGAAACCAATGCTTAAATGAATCTGAAATCGGAAATTATAACGGGTTAGACACACAATCCAGTGGTGGACTGTGTGCACTTGAAACTTATGGTCCCGGGTTCGAGTCTTTAACAAGTCTGTTTGCTACCATTTTCTTTTAAGCAATCATATCATCTCTCAATAAGTTAATAAGTATAAGATATTCATATTATTAATGGGTTAGACACCCAGCCCAGTTGGTAGGGCTGGGTGCATCACAAGCGAATGTCGCGGGTTCAAGGTAGGTTGTGTGCACCGGTTCAAAGGTTTTAAATCCTTTTTAAAATTGAATAATTTCTAAAATAACTTAACTAGTATATAAGAATAATAAAATCAGAGATTATTTCGGGTTAGACACGTAGCTCAATTGGTAGAGCTGCGTGCACACAAACAAAAGGTCCTGAGTTCGATCCCGCGCACCGCCTGAATATACACTGTCTGACCGGTCAGACCCGGTCAGACCTGACAGAAAGTCAACCCATTTTTTTATATATTTTTACCTAATTAATTAATTGAAAAATCTTTTAAAAAAATACTTAAAAATAAGATTCTTAAAGTTAGAAAATTTCATTAAACTCACAAAAATAAATCTAAAAATCCCATTAATAGCACTAAATAAAAATATAAATCTCAAATAAAATTTATTTATTTATCGAATCATTTCGTTATTATTTAGGTTAGTTTTTCCCTCGTCGGGGTTGAATCATAAACTCGTGCGCATTCATCATTATCAAGGAACGCACCCACTGTGAGTGAATCCTTACAAATTCCCATTTTTATTCATGTTTTGGGGTGTATCATGTGTCGCTTTAATTATTTCGTTTATTCAAACTTGTGCTATTACCATTATATAACCTAAACTTATGATGTAAATATTGTTTGTTGTGATGCGTGTTTACATTTTGTCAAGTTGCGTGCAAATCATTCATTAGGCCCATCAGTTCCTCGTGGGAGACGAGTTGAACATCGAGTGCCTCATTAGATCGGCTCCGTTTGATTGAGCCTTGATCTCATTGTTCATCATTTGGTGTGTGTGCTTGTGCATTTATTGATATTATATGTTTTGTGATTAAATTTACATTTACGTTTACTCATATGTGGTTATGCACCTTTTTATAACCAATATAATAAATTCGTTCAAATGTTTTCATAAGATTCACTCGCCAACTTGTGTTGACCCCAAAAACCCTATTTTTACACATGATACAGGTGATCCAGTTGAGAAAAGAAACACGTAGGATGGCCTAGAAGAATAAACAAGTTAATGCTTTGGAATGAACATTTAGTTTTGTTTTCCTTTGTAATTGTATGATTTTGTTTAATGGATACTTTAGTTTGTAATTCGAATGAAAATGTATTTGAACAGTTGTGCTTGTATGTTTATTGTAACTTCTTCTTTAAAGAGAAATAATAAATATGAAACTTTATAGTAAATGTCATGAGCTTTGATGAAAACCCAATCATGCCCCGACTACCATTTCCGCTGCGGGTCAGGGTGTGACAGATTGGTATCAGAGCTTTTGACTATAGGGATATAGGATAGGTTATTAGACCCTTAGAGCCTATACTATAGTTGATTAGATTTTAATTGTCTATGTGGTTACATGCAAACTGATGATATTTATTTGTTTCGTATTTATTACACACACAAATGCATGCAAACACTTCCACTATCATTTTGTGTGATACTTAATGAGTTATACTTGTTGTCAAACATAACATGCTTACATATACATTCATCACGCATATTTCAATGTTCACATATTCAAACCATCCTCATATTTCCTTTATTCAAGATTTTGTCGCATTTTTCGTTTTTCAATCTCATCAAAGTGAGTTCTACGACGGGCATGTAGTAACTGTAAGGGTACAAGTACCGGTAGTCGGAACGTCCTGTCTAGGTTGGCATTCGTATAAATCCAATATAACGGACCAGTTTGCCTACCTGGGGACTAACGATGAGAGTACGAAGGACCTATTAGGCCAAAGCATGCCACACCAAACGTCGTTCGAACTAACCCCGCTTTGAGTTGTCATTGTGTCCATACCAGGACACCCTCCGACCTTATACTTTGCTGTCATGTTTTACGATTTTCATTCGGGTGGCGCAAGTGTTAACAGGCCAACACCAATATGAACCCTACCAAAGCCCAGTAGTCATGGGGGCCCACATGACTACCAAGGCCAAGTAAGGGGACATATGGGAGCCCAAACATGAGCAAAGCCCAAGACATCCTATGGATATAGTAGATTTATTATTCTTCATTTGTTTTATGAATGTTCATTTCTAAATACAACACATGACACCTAAAAACGTCAAACTCATAATCTTGATACGTATTCCCTGTAGATGTCTTCTAGTCTCTCTCGTAGAAGTATGAGATCAGGAAAATCCCGCGAGCGCATGGCTGCCCAAATCGCTCAACAAATGGCTGCCGTAATACCTAACATCGTAGTTCAAGTACAACAGGCCCTTACCGCTAATCCCGTCAACCCAATCAACCAAGAAGATCAAAACATTGTCAATCCTCCCCCAAATGCCACTAAATGCACCTTCAAGCATTTCAAATCCTGCGATCCTCCAAAATACGAAGGGACTGAAGGTGTCACCGCTCTTCTCCATTGGTTTGAGGAAATGGAAAACACTTTTCTCAATTGCGACTGTCCCGATGATCGCAAGGTGCGATATGCTACCGGTCGTTTGTTTGGAGTAGCACTTACATGGTGGAATACAGAGAAGGCCAAGCGAGGTGCTGAAAATGCTATGACTTTGACTTGGGAAGAGTTGAGGGAAATCATGACAAGACGTTTCTGCCCAAGAAGCGAAATCAAGAAACTAGAAGATGAGTTCTACTCTTTGAAACAAAAGGAGGGCGACCACACCACATACAACAAGAGATTCCTTGAGTTGAATCAGATGGTCCCCAACTTGTTCACTCCCCTCTACCGTTTGATCGAGCACTACATTCAGGTCGTCCTTCAAAAATTCAAGACTCTGTAATAAGTACCACACCTGCAACTTTGGAAGCAGCAATGGAGTTAGCTACAGAGCTCACCGAAAACCGCATACGGAACAAAGACTTCGCGGAGGAGAAGAAGAAGGATAAAGCATCAACCGAAACCTCAAACCCAACCCAGACCGAATCCTCTTCTAAGAGAAAACGAGATGGGCAAAATTTCGCTGTCACCCAAGGCAATCAACCAGCTACACAAGCCGTACCCCTTCAAGCTATCCCAATCACTCAAGTAGCACCCAACTCTACTTACCCAAATAAGAAACCTTACATTGGACCTCACCCTCAATGCAACACCTGTTTTTATCACCATCCATCTACCTTACCTTGTCGACTGTGTGCAAATTGTGGGCGTTATGGTTATTTGAGAAAGACTTGTCGCGCCTCTCAAAACCAAGCCTCACCCCTTACTCAAAACATGATCCAAACATATCAACAACCCCAATACCCCATGTTTCCATATGTTCGAGCTTGTTTTAATTGTGGCGACCCTACCCACTTTAGAAACACGTGCCCTCGATTGGTTAACATCATAAACGCCCAAGCTCAAGCAAACCCAGTTAACCAAGCAAATCAAGCAAACCCAGTTAACCAAGCAAATCAAGCAAACCCAGCTCCACCACCAGCAAGAGGAAGAGCTTACAATATCAACGCCAATCCTGTTGAAGATAATAACGGCCAAACGAACCACTCAACTATCTTTCCCTCACCAAGAATCAAGACTCAACTCCAACCGTCTAGTTTTAATGTTTTCTTTATATTATCTCAATCTTTACGTATCCCAGTTATAAATTGGGAATTTATGTATCCAAGAATTTTAATGCGAATCGATATTACGGTTTTTATACCTTTACTCATTGATTTAACTCTCATATCATCATACATCTCGACGTACCTCGATCTCATCATTTAAAGAAGTTGGGTTGTGTCTCACTTTTACATAGACCGGCCCCTTCATCATAACAAACGAGAGGGGTACTGTCATCATTCAGTCATGTATTCTTTCAGATTTGAAACTCAAGCTTTGGCTGTGGTGTTTGTTTATGTTTTAGAGTCACATAGAACTAATCATAACTTACTGTCAAAGCCAATGAAAATTTGACAAGAATATGGTGGATACGCTGCTGGTACTTCCTATATATAAGTATTCTTGTCAAAGGGTCAAAAGCGTTGTCAGACGGTTATGAGAAGTTCCGTGTGTGTTTTAATATTGTCATGGATGAAGTTTTGTTTTATGATATAACCTTATCTTTCCAAACGTATCAATTCTCTCAAAACTCTTATGTGTGAGATCATACCTAGTCAATCAACTCTGTTTATCCATGTTCCGCATTTTCATACTTTAGGCATCAAAAAGCGATTCCTGTAGCAGGGTATTCAACCCTTACTAGGAACGTTACCGCCTCAAATAAAATTTAAACTCTCACCCTCTTCTAATTATGTAATTGTCAAATTAAAACACCCTCCCTTCAAGTCAAATATACCACTACTTAAATTTCGGGACGAAATTTCTAAAAGTAGGGGATACTGTAACATTTGTGTAAAACGGGTATCAAAAACCCGCTCCGTTTGAAAATATTAGAATTTATTAAAAGTTTCGTTACGCATTTTTTATATAAAATTTTCATGATTAATAAATAAATCAGATAATTAATTGATTAAATAAAAGAATAAGAAATAAAACCAATAATTAAGATTTTCAAAATATATATAAAAAAAATGAAACAGGGGTGACCGGGAGTCGAACCCGGGTCTCCCGCTTGTACACACACAAAACACACCACTGCTCCATACGCACATGTTGTGAAGAAATTTAAGCAAATAAAACTTAAAGTCTCACCCGCGAACAATCCGATTTCAACCGGAACTGAACCCGCTCAAACAGCTTCAAAAATCTCATATTCTGGTTTGATCGCGAGAATTTTGGGAATAACTGATGATACAATGTCAGTTATAACCGGCACCCATGTTCAATTCAAAACTAAAACTGATGATTAATTGAGATTGAAACCGAAATTAATTATGGGTTTTAAAAATCCAAAACCGAAACCATTTCTCTGCAACCAACATATATATATCGATCAACCACCTGCTTGAACTCGCACGATCACAAGTCAAACGCTCTGCTTAAACACTCTGTTCTTGACGGAAAACAATTTTCACCGGAAACTCTCGCCGGAAAACCAAAGAATCCATTCCATTATTGCCCTACTCTATAAATAGGACTTCTAGAGCTCCGACAGAAGTCACCCACACTCACCTCAAACTCCATGTAGAGCCTCTGTCGCAAGTTATACATCGCCGGAATTTGGTGCACTCGCCGGAGATTAGCACCGGAAAACCGAGATTCTACATCTAGTTGGTATATTTTTTTTAACTCCTCTATCTATCATTCTGTATGTTCGAATCTTTGAACAATCACCCAGAATTGTTTAAAAATCGATTTCAGGCTGGTTATGTATTGGATTTTGGGTTTAATGAAGAAGATGAACTGAAACCAATGCTTAAATGAATCTGAAATCGGAAATTATACCGGGTTAGACACACAGTCCAGTGGTGGACTGTGTGCACTTGAAACTTATGGTCCCGGGTTCGAGTCTTTAACAAGTCTTTTTGCTACCATTTTCTTTTAAGCAATCATATCATCTCTCAATAAGTTAATAAGTATAATATAATTCATATTATTAATGGGTTAGACACCCAGCCCAGTTGGTAGGGCTGGGTGCATCACAAGCGAATGTCGCGGGTTCGAGGCAGGTTGTGTGCACCGGTTCAAAGGTTTTAAATCCTTTTTAAAATTGAATAATTTCTAAAATAACTTAACTAGTATATAAGAATAATAAAATCAGAGATTATTTCGGATTAGACACGTAGCTCAGTTGGTAGAGCTGCGTGCACACAAACAAAAGGTCCCGAGTTCGATCCCGCGCACCGCCTGAATATACACTGTCTGACCGGTCAGACCTGACAGAAAGTCAACCCATTTTTTTTTATATATTTTTACTTAATTAATTAATTGAAAAATCTTTTAAAAAAATACTTCAAAATAAGATTCTTAAAGTTAGAAAATTTCATTAAACTCACAAAAATAAATCTAAAAATCTCATTAAGAGCACTAAATAAAAATATAAATCTCAAATAAAATTTATTTATTTATCGAATCATTTCGTTATTATTTAGGTTAGTTTTTCCCTCGTCGGTTGAATCATAAACTCGTGCGCATTCATCATTATCAAGGAACGCACCCACTGTGAGTGAATCCTTACGAATTCCCCTTTTTATTCATGTTTTGAGGTGTATCATGTGTCGCTTTAATTATTTCGTTTATTCCAACTTGTGCTATTACCATTATATGACCTAAACTTATGATGTAAATATTGTTTGTTGTGATGCGTGTTTACATTTTGTCAAGTTGCGTGCAAATCATTCATTAGGCCCATCACTTCCTCGTGGGAGACGAGTTGAACATCGCGTGCCTCATTAGATCGGCTCCGTTTGATTGAGCCTTGATCTCATTGTTCATCATTTGGTGTGTGTGCATGTGCATTTATTGATATTATGTGTTTTGTGATTAAATTTACATTTACGTTTACTCATATGTGGTTATGCACCTTTTTATAACCAATATAATAAATTCGTTCAAATGTTTTCATAAGATTCACTCGCCAACTTGTGTTGACCCCAAAAACCCTATTTTTACACATGATACAGGTGATCCAGTTGAGAAAAGAAACACGTAGGATGGCCTAGAAGAATAAACAAGTTAATGCTTTGGAATGGACATTTAGTTTTGTTTTCCTTTGTAATTGTATGATTTTGTTTAATGGATACTTTAGTTTGTAATTCGAATGAAAATGTATTTGAACAGTTGTGCTTGTATGTTTATTGTAACTTCTTCTTTAAAGAGAAATAATAAATATAAAACTTTATAGTAAATGTCATGAGCTTTGATGAAAACCCAATCATGCCCGACTACCATTTCCGCTGCGGGTCAGGGTGTGACATGTGTCATCCTTTTTCTCTATCTTCATTTAATGAGTTTGTCAATCTAGATGCTTGCACGGCCTCGTGGCCATTGTATCAGCTGTACTATCCAAGATTTGCGTATCTGGAAGTTGACCACGGTCCGTGTCCAGGGGACACGGCCCCGTGTATCTTGTCTGCTTCTGTTTGTCTTCTTCTCTCTGGAATCTTGAATGGGGCACGACCCCGTGCTTGTTTTCTGACTCGCTGTTTTTTGTTTTGGGGTGAAGCTCGCAGGGTTGATATGGTGTATCATCTTTTCTTCTTTTGTATTTATGTTGGTTTTTGCCGTTAATTTGTTCATTTTGTACATTTAAACTCTTTAAATTATGAAAATAAAAAATATATAAAGAAATGCACTTTTTCCAACATTAGTACTAAAAATGGTATTTTTTATCTCTTATTTGTTATAATTTATATGTTGCATTTTGAGCATATCATCCTACGTCGGAGCTTGGTTACGAACCCCCACTCCTACCCCACACAGACTCTCAAGGACGAGACTAACGATGTTCATTTTTGCAGATACTTCTAGTCATTGGAGACATGTCGGAATGAATCTCAGTCAACAGACACGTCAGGATATTAATCTTGGATTCTAACAAATAGTTTCGGGACACTAGCTAATTTGCTATAAATTGTAACTTACAAACAATAATAAAATAAATAAATCTATTTTACGTTTAATTAAAAAACAATTTTGTATGCAAGTTTTTTGTAACGAACAATTACGCACCATGTTGTTATGATTAAAGTGATTTGAAAGCCATTAGATTCCTTTAGCACTACCTGCTCGAAGTAACTAGTAATGCTAAAATAGTGACTTCTCATGATACTCAAAACAGAGAAGGTTTGTAGAATTGTAGGCTAACCTCGTAGCGGCTTTATGTGTCCCTTTAATATATTTTTATATTATATTATCTTTCTAAAGCAAATAAATTTTAAATTTTATATACAACATGAACTACTTGCATCGTCACCATGAACAACTTTTGACTTCAATCATCTAAAGCAAATAAATTTTAAATTTTATATACAATATGAACTACTTGTATCGTCACCAACTCACCATGAACAACTTTTGACTTCAATCAACAAGTTTAACTTAACTTTGGTTTTGTCCTAATTATACATAATAGTATACATATTGCATTATTAATAAATGTTAGATGATACTAATAAATTTCTAATTTGCTTTCATTCTAAATGACCTACCTTGTTGTAAATTGTAATTGAAACGAATCTTTTTCTTTTAAAAATTAATATCCACTAAAATATATATATATATATATATATATATATATATATATGAAAATAATTAACAAAATAAATTATAAGAAAAAGAGCAAATAAATATATCTAGTGTCAAACCATATATATTTAGAATGTTTTAGTCTTTTAGATCTCACTTATTTCCCTTAAAAAAATATTCGAATATTTGTTAGGACGACGAGTAGGGAATCTTAACAGTCAAAAGCAGGACGGGATTTTTGAGGGATTAGATTTGGATTTAATATTATTTTAATATTCAAAGTATTTACTAATAATTAAAAAAATATAAATCAAGATTAAGGTGTCACGTGCTCACGTGCCATGACCAGTGAGTCGGTGCAACAACGAAAAAAAATTCTGGCGCACGAGTTGCGGTGAGACTTGCGGTTCCTACTTTTTATTATCCCGGCCCACTCGCACGTGTGATATACGCGCTGTACCATTCGGTTTGGTACTTGTTCAAAGCTAGCGAGTGGCTGCGCGTAACGATTCTTGCGCGTGATACGCCAAGCGTTTCCCGCCTTGACCGGCCGAGGAATCGGGTACAGCCCCCACGAAGCGTATCTGGTGTGGGTCATATTTTTAAATTCATTAATAATAAAGTCTTTAAATTTTGGGGATGTTGTGTGTCACGTGCCTATCACCATATTCCTTTTGCATCGTGATGGAGAACTCAGTTTGCATAACAAGAGTAATGTATTTTTTGATAGAAAAACTTTAAAAAGTTTGAGTTAACAAATATTTTATCTTTGTTCAAACGATATTTCTTTGTTCATATCATCAATCTTACATGATTGGATATACCATCGGAGTTGACAAATACTTTATCTTCTTCCACACCATCATAGTAGTCATAAGATTATCGGACGTGAAGGAGAGGTAGTACTCAAGGATGATCCATCATGTAGGCGTCCAAATAAGCGGGTATGAGGATGAGCCTATATATATATATACGTGTGTGTGTGTGTGTGTGTGGTATGTTTGAAAGTTGGCCCGGCTTAGGCGTCGCAAGGAGGACGGGGACAGCCCTAGAGGGCGGTGTGCTGGCCCAGCGCCGGAGCCTGCCGGTCCCCATACCGCTTAGTCCAAAGCTCATACATAAGTTTACTTTTTCTCACATAAACAAAATTAATTCTTTTTATTACGATTTATAGAGTAAAATCAAACCCCTAAATTTTGAAAACCTCTTGATGGTATCATTTATTAAAAGATCATCTAGCTTACTAACTTTGATACACACATAGGCAATTTAGGTGTTTCTTTATTAAAATATCGTCAAACACTTAGGTTTTTCATATATAGGCATATTGCGTAGTATTGAATTCTTGAGTCAAACACTTGGTTTTTTCATATATAAGGCATATTGCGCAGTGTTGAATTCTTGAAACTTAAAATCAGAATAATGGAGCTAGATAATATTTTCTTTGTATTCAGCTTTTATGGTAATGTCTTCCGTCAAAACCTTGGGCTAGTTCGTCTTTTGTCCTTCCTTTTATTGGGCTAGTACCCTAGTGGGTTTTAACTAAACCGATCATATGTGCACCTAAAACATACCAACAACCAAACTTAACATTTATTGGGCTAGTGGCCTGGTGGGTTTCTAACTAAACCGACCATATATGCACCTAAAACATACCAACACCCAAACAAACAACCTTAACAAAACAGCCCAACCTAAGCATCCCATTTCCAACTTGCAGGGCATACAACATTATGTTTTCACTCGATTTACGAATGCCTATACGATACATAGACATCCTTTATATTAGTGTCACGTGATGTTGAAACCGTGTAAATATTTAACTTTTATATTTATTAATAAAATTACATGTTTAAAATTATGTTTTTAGTTTTGTGTCAGAGGAAAACAAGTTGGAAGTGACGTGGTATAATTCTTAAGTTCAGAGTGTTATCGATCAAATGATGAAAATTAGCGTGATTTACATCCAATATCCTTTGTTATAACCATGATCCATATTATTAGCTCTTATAATATTAAGTTATCCTAAAAATTAGAGTTATTTAAATAAAACATTTTTTGTTATAACCGTGGTTTTTTTTATTAACTGGTACACGATTAAGTTATCCACAAGTATTTACTACAATTGACAATATTACACTGGTTTGGAAGAAGGTTAAACGCATCAATATCAACCACAATTAGACAATTGACCCAAGGGCCTCTGGTTGGCTAATTCAAGGCTAATGGAGCCAATGGTACAAACTTTATTAAAGTGGTAAGAGTAAGGATTTTACAAACATTTTTAAAAGTTTTAGCATTCTTGTAGAGATACCGTCCGACCCAATGGGTTTAAAGTGGTAAGAGTTAGGATTTTACAAATATTGTTAAAAGTTTTAGCATTCTTGTAGAGGATACCAGCCCCGACCCGATGGGTTTAGGCTTATAACATATGGATTTACACAGACCAGATCCCATCTTTCTCGTATATAAAGCAAGCTTAGCTGAATCCACATTGTGATTGTGAAGGACCCTCTTCCCTAATCACTCTTGGAGATATCGTTTTACAACACATGCTTATAAAAACTATTCGAAAAAGGAATAATGGCTTTTAATAATTTCAACTATTAGCCATTAACCAATAAAAGTTTCAACTTAAAAAATAATCAGTGGTGGTCCCACATTTTCACATATTGTAAATCAATAGACCTTTGCTAACAGAAAAGGAAAAGGGGACAAAAAGAATTAAGGTTCTGTTAGTAAATGTCTATTGGTTTACAATATGTGAAAAAGTGAGACCACGACTGATTATGTTTGAAGTTGGGACCGTTACCAGCCAACAACTAATATTGAAATTATTAAAATCCATTTATCTTTCAAAAAATAGATTTAAAATCAGAAATTAAAAAAATTACCTCAAAAGATAGAAACCGCTTCAAAAAATTAGTATTTTAGAGCCGTGTTAGGCCTTTTTTTTAATTTTATACAAATATTTTTGATATTTTGGTAAAAACTAATCATATAAATATTTGTTCCCACCCCTCCAACATCCTAACCCTAATTGGTCACCTCATTTCTACGTAATCATTCCGTCATCTTCTCCCCAATTCCCATCATCTCTAGTCGGAAAGCTGGTTGATTTTATGAAGCGGTTTGGTTTTATTATTTTGTAGGGTTATTTCTTAACGTGGTACCTTTTCTTTTTACTTGTTCTTGAAGCGGTTTTGAAAAAATACTCTAATTTTTTGGAACAATATTTTTGAAGCCGTTTCAAAGTCCTTTTTCCACTACCTCAAAAAAATTGAATTTGTATTAGTGAGTCTGTGCAAGAAATGAACCATAACTGAAACATAAACCTTTAACCAAAAGAATAGCTGAATATAACTGAAAACTAACCAGATTAGTCGGTTATAATTAAGGTTATGGTTAAGCAATCTTCCATAACCAAATTAGCCAAAAGCGAGAACCGAACTTTTTGAGATCTATAATTCAAGTTGGTAAACATTGTTTTTTTATTCTTTAATAGCTTGAAACTTTCGTTGGTACTTTATAATCAGGTTATAAAGTCTTAACTACTAGGTTTTTTTCCTATATAAATCATATTTGTCTTTCTAGAAACTAATAGAGATCATTCGAGTATTATAGTTCATTTCATATTATATAAAATTATAGATTTGTTCTTCATTTTTTAATAACATGTTTTCCTTATGTTTTTTCACAATAACCATTCATATTGAACACCATAATTGTACCATTTTCAGTTTGAAAAAAAAAGTACATCGGACAATTAACTGAACATAACCGAAACTGATCCATAACTGATGGTTAACCGAACCATGTTTAACCGACCATCGCTCATGGTTTTGGTTAAGCAATTCTCCATAATCGAAATTTAGTTATGGTTATGGTTAAGCCTGGATGACCAAACTGAACTGTCTTTATTTAATAAACAAACGAACATGAACAATTTTTTTTGTTCATTTTATTAAGCGAACAACATAAACACATGTCTTGTTCATTCATATACACTCGTTTACTTTCGTTTATGCTTGTTATTTATCATTTGTTTAAATTCGTTTATTTACACTCATTTACATATTCTTTTAAACATTTTAGGCACATTACACTTTAGTATAGTTTTACAAAATTAAAATATCACCCGTCATAATTCAATCCATGTTTACTTTTAATTGGTCTTCCTTTGTATATGTTTTTAGTGATGTTCATTCTTTTGTGTTCGTTTACGCTTGTGAAATCGTTCGTCTATACTATTAATAAACGAACATGAACACGAGCAAATTCATTTTTTTAATGAACAAACACGAACAAGATAACACTGGTTCGTTAAATTGCTCATGTCCGATCATTTATTTGGTTAAAGTTATACAAAGAAACATGGAAATGCCCCTTTGATGTTCATTTGGTTTACTACAAGCCTAGTTATCAACAAAAGGGATTATGTCCTTTTTTAATGAAAAGTTTTAATTTAGAGTGTCTGCTGCTCTAGACTTGCAACACCGGATTAAATTTCCGGTTTTCTAGTGTTTTATCAAAGACAAGAAGGCGGCTCAACAAAATAACACGGTATTTGATGTGTTGCAAAAGACACTCATTTATCTATGTGTTTTGTATTATTTTGATAAGATTTTTTTTTGTGTTTTTGGTCATTTTAGGCTTGTATTGAGTTAGTTGGTGTTTTGGCAGGTGTACGAGTGCAAATGGAGTAAAAACGGTGAAGAAATGAGCACACGAAAGAAGCCAGGAGGAAAAAAGTTTTATCTCAAAATTGTAACTTTTACATCCAGAACTTATTTGTAACGTCAAGGAAGCTAGATCCATCATTTAAATCCTCATGAACACGTAAAAGTCTAATCTTTTTGGTTAAAACCCAAGTTTTTCGATAAAAGCACAAAAACTCCTAAAATTTGAGATCTGGAGTGATTCTCACTTGGATTTTCAACTCTGATGATGCTATAATGATCTTTGAACATTTATCAATCGATTCCAAGCTTCAAATCTTCAATTCCTAGCCTTGAATCCATTTTCTTTACTTTCTCTCTATAAAACACCAATTTCTCTCTTTAGAAATTGTAGAGAAGTCGAGTTTTGGGAGCTACGGTTACATCTCTTTTCTTTTATACTCTTTAATTCAAGGGTCTTCCACCACTAACTCTATCTTGGGCACAAATTCATTTATTTATCAAATAAAACCCCACTTTATTAATCAAGCCCAAATTCCATGCTAACCATTTTTCATGATTAAATTTTTGGGTGTTACAACTCGGTTTTAAACATCGAAACACAGATAAAATAACATGTTGTGACAGTATATTTGAAGAATATGCAATGTTCCAGCCTAATTCAAAATCATTTAAAATAGTGGCCAATCCTAAATTATTACAATTAATTAAAATATTTTTAAATATATATATTTTTTATGCGAATAAAGTACACGAATAGTCCTTATGCTTTACCATAATCTTAGATTTTGTCCCTAAGTATGAAAAACTGTATGATGTGCGAAAAGGTATATTTAATTAGAAAACAATTTTTAAATGGGAATCATCAAACTAAACCACACTGAACAAACAAGTGTACGGGTCGCAATGTTGTAAGTAGACAAGACCGGACATCAATCCGTAGACACTATGGGCAAGCTCTCGATACTAAACCTCTCTCGACTATTAGCTTGTATAATAAGCAAGGTTTTTAACTAGCAACCACAAGGTATGGATTCCTACTAAATAACTAGAATACTCTCAAGAATGACTAACGTATGACACCGGATCTAAAGAAGTGACACACTCAGGTCTAATAATAGGCTAGGTCTCATCCGGGTTTCACTAACTTATCTAAAGACTCCTAAGGGTTAAGTGAAGCGCATTGGGTTGTGGTTTGTTTCTCCCCCGAGTCTCACCAAACTACCGATTGCTAAGGTACTCAAAAGAAAGATTTCCTCTTGGTCTTGCCAACTACAATGCTATGAAAGACTGTGCTCCAAATCCCTAGAACGACACATGAGTCAACATGTTTAAACAAACTAAAAACTTAGAAACACTAGATCACGACTGAAATAACAAACTCACTCATGTGCAGTCTAAACCTAACAAACGATGATATATGGGGAATCTAGCTAACCAATTACCTACCAGTATCAAGATTAGGTAGAACTCTGACTTAACCAATCAATGATGCGTTCCTGGGTTACTATCCCTATCCTAACCCACTAAAACCAATCACACGAGGCAAACACTCAAGAGTGAATGAAAACTAACCTAGAAGATTCGCAACTCAACTAGTTTAATCACTTCACCGAGGAAAAGCAATAATCTCAATCTAAATCAGAATGTATAATCATTAAGACTGGGTAAAGAACAAGTCTTGTTGATAGCAATCATGTCACATGATAAATCAAAATCGAAAAAATAATCAATTCAAACAATATTCATCGAAACCATAATGAGTTTAGCTACTCAAGTACTCATGATGTCATAATACATGTCAAGTCCAAAGATATAATCATTGTGAAAACATCTTAGAAATCGACTACATGCGTGTAAGAACATTAACTCATAGATAAATCGGTCAATGCTTGGATCTCTAATACAAGGCTTTAAAATACAAATCGGTCAATGCTTGGATCTTTAGTACAAGGCTTTAAATCTCGATTCATGCTCCAAAGTTTCAATGTCTATCGTAAACTATCGTCTTTGGTAGAATATACCCAAGAATGGCAATCAAAACGACTTATTTAGTTACATTAGGGTTTGTGTGACACGACGTAATGGGCGATGCTAGTCGTAATGACCCACCCTGGGTTCTTGGAAAGGCAGTGTCCTTTAATTCTGTTGACTTTGACTTTTTACGATGATGTTAGACTGTTACGAACTCAGAAGGTTTTTTACGAATCGTGATCCTGATGATAAATCCCGGTTCTGCATTCCCACCTCGTTTCTTCTCTTTTTAATGATTAACCTAAGAAACAACAAATATCCAAATAAATACCAAATTATCAAGAAATTGTACAAAAAACAAGCTAAAATCATAGGGAATCATATATAAAATTCATGTATATTTTGCAACTCAGAAGGTTTTTTACGAATCGTGATCCTGATGATAGATTTTATTTTTATTTTCTTCCGAACTCAATTCTTTGTCCTGGTTCCGCATTCTCGCCTCGTTTCTTCTCTTTTTAAATGAGTAACCTAAGAAACAACAAATATCCAAATAAATACCGAATTATCAAGAAATTGTACAAAAACAAGCTAAAATTATAGGGAATTATATATAAAATTTATGTATATTATGCAACATATCATTATACGAATGGTCCAAACTTATAGATAAATGTAACATGTTTAGACTCTAATGTGGATGACTAGTTAAGTTTTTTTAGTTAAGTGGTGTGAACTTATGAAACTTCCCTTTACTATAAAAACAAAAATGACAATTAAATAATAAACTATATGTGGGCCCCACTCACCCACCACTTACCGGCCAAGTTGGGCGGGAACATCGCGCTCCGCTTTTCGAGGAGACCATCCCCCCACATCGGTTCACCCCGAGCCACTCTCTCTCTCTGTACTTTATTTATTGTTTTCCACTTGAGTTGAGTTGTAGGTTAACAATGGAGGATGGTACTCAAGGAATATCTTGTGGTGGTAAGGTGTCTTACCTCTATCTAATAGGTAAAGTGTTTAAACCCTACAAAGTGCATGTATTAAAGTATTTGTAAGTAGCCATTCAAAAAGAAAAACAATGGGAGATGGTTGAGGTTAAAATTGGGATGGCGACGAAGATGAAGCAAAATTGGGATGGTTGAGGTTAAAATATATACACGTTTAATCAACAAAATCAAGCATTGCGTTGGTGCTCATGTATGTTTTTACCTAATAAGCATTGCGTTGGTGGTCATGTATGTTTTTACCTAATTCTTTGATAGGTGTTCGATTTGCACAAACCCCTTTTTTAGGTCCTCCTACCTATTCTTTTGTTCTTCTATATATTTACTTAATTCTTTTTAATAATCGGTATATTCAAACTTTATTTATCAAAATTAATTGCTCTTTAAATTACTTAAATCTATATATTTCCTTTCCCCTCACTTTTTTTGATAGATTATATCTTAGATTCTTCGTATATATAAAATAATTTAATCAGATTATATAAATAGTTTTACAGTTGACTTTTTTTTGCTTTTTTTTTTCTATCGAACTGATACATTTTACAATTTTTTGTTTTCTCTCTCGTTTGGTATAGTGCGCATCGGCATATCGATATCAATCGAACTTACATTGTGCCCCTGTGGCAACATGCGAAATTATCATAAAAATGTGCCGGTACCATATTGTTTAATTTTTCTAACAAATGTAACCAGTATAATTTGATTTTTTTTGTTGGAGAAAACGAAAAATGTTGGTGGCTTATTACCTAACAGGCTAAAGCCTATAATAAACTAAACGTCGTTATTATGCTAATATCTCTCGTCAAACTTACAATGCAACAGTAATAAACATTGAGAGTTTGTCATGTAAGAACTGAAAATAAAACGCCGACTGAGCCTTGGTGAAAACATAAGCTATTTGCAAGGCTAATGGTAGGGGTGCGCACGGTTTGGTTTGGTTTTTAGGTGAAACCGAAACCAAAATATTCGCATCTTGGTTTTTGAAAATCGTTTGGTTTCAGTTTTTTTGGTTTTAGCAACGATCTGGTTTCGTTTTTCAGTTTTTGAAACAAAATTACGAAAGATTCAAAAATACAAATTGTAAAACAAGATTTAAGAATCTTTCTTGGTGTTTCCATTTAAGTCAGTATATTTAACTTTTTTAATTAATATTATTTACATTAACCTAACGTTCTAATTTATTTTTATGTTTTTTCAAAGTTTTTATTAAGACATTTTCTTTTATAATACTTTGAAAATAATATAATTTTTATGTTAATTTTGTTATTTCTTGAAGCCAATAGATAAATCATTTATAAGATAATTAAACATGTTAATGTTCTTAACATTCAAGAACAAAAATAATAATTCTGAAATCAATATATAAAAACATTAAAAAATGATTCTTATGCTATTCTGTTCGGTTTTTTGTTTTTATAAAATGCAAAGCCGTAACCGAACCGTAAATTTCGGTTCGGTTATTTCAGTTTTTTATGTGGTTTAGTTTTTTTTCGGTCCGGTTAATTGGTATATTTAGTTTCTGTTTGGTATTTTCCGTTTTCTGCTCACCTCTAGCTGATGGAACGAAGGGAAGTGAGTTTGAAGACAATGGTTGCCTATTTCGCAAAAAAAAAAAAATAACACACTTTCGATAAATAGTTTCAATGTGGCACCCCTAACAAACTCGTTAACGAGTTCGATGCAGAAAATTATATTTGCTAAAAACTCTCCCATAATCAAATCAAAGAAAATGGATCAAACAAGCTCTCATACCAATAGACACAAATGAAAGGAAAACGACTAGGGTTTCTATCAAAAGAATAAATAAAATGAAATATAAAATTAATAGCTGGACTACATACTTACTTTACTAAGTAACGGAGCAAAGTTCACAATAAACTAACCTTCTTTATTAATGTGTGTATATATATGTGTGTGTATTCTGGCCGATTATTGCGGTTCTGTATGTGTGTATGGTTTATTGTATGCATGTGTGGAATGTATGTATGTTTGTATGATGTATCTATGCTGTTTTAGAGTGGGTCTAGATACAAAACGGTTCTAAGGTGACTCTAGATACAAACGGTTCTCAACATGCAAATACAAACGATTCTAGGCAAAGTTAGACCCTCCCTAGGACCCGAACTGAGATTACACAAAAGGTTTCGAGTTCAGGTCTAAGGTTTACCATTAAAAGGTTTAGGTTCTGGTTCCGGTTCAGTTAAGCCACGTAGGACCACGCTCACACTCGCCATAAGTCATAGTCTTATAGTTGCCTCCTTTTACAACAATTATTTTCTGTTACTGTTAGTTGTACATTTGGTTAAGTTGTATGTATCAACCTCCTCTACAGATAGCGAGTTGGTATGCTTGCTCTCTTCAGTCTCTAAACTTTCGCTTGGAATGGGTGATCCGACTGCTTTTCCGTGCTTCACTACAACCTATGTCGCCCAAGATGCGGTTGCCGATGCTCTCAGCTGTCAATGGATATTACCCTACTGTCGGCCTTCCTCAAACAAGAAGGTATGCTGGTCTTGTATTCGTTGTTTCTGCAATTAGATTTTTCATGATGAAAGAAAACTTTGGGCCACTGACTCATGTACAAACCATTTGTAGAAATCCCATAAGGACATTGTACCAAAATTAACTAGGCTTACCTACCAATATCAAGGACTTTAATGACAATCAAAATTGTAAACAGTTATTTAAGATGTCACTAAATTTATCATTTGACCAGCCATTGGACTTTAATTATAGAAAAATATAGAAAAAACATCATCCACTAATACAATGACACGTGCCCAAACAAATTTTTACTAAGCTATATCTCAGCAATTCACTTAACAAACTTAGTCCAAGCTTGTGAACACCGCCCATTAACGGAGGGGTGCTACCTCACTCATTAACGGGCTAAATACTGCCCCCTCCGTTATTTGGTTCCGTTAGTGGGGATATCGCCATTGGGTTAACGATGGTTAATGGAGAAAAGATAGGACTCATGTCTTTTCCAACCAATCACATGCCTTTCATCATTTTTTTTATTTTATGTTTAGTTATTCCATTACATCTAATTATTGGATGTTTAGTTACTGCTGAGATTCCTACATGGCAATGGTTTCGTTATTCCACAGACTTATCTCAACAAGTTTAAGAAATGTGGGTTAATATTGTAATTTGCAATGGAAAATGATGAAAGTTTGTCAATTGTGTTGTTGAGACGTGCTATATGTTTACCCATGGATATCGCTTGTCTCATCTCTCAGATAGGTATGGTTTTAAACATATAATATGTATACCTAACAAAATGTATTTTTTAATAATATGAATATCTTATAAAATGTCTTATTACTCAGTTACACACATTCCATTGTTATGTTGAATAATATATATCTTTCTTCGTATACGCCGTTCTTAACAATCCACATAAAATGTTCAGATTGTAACATGTTACTCAAGAATATGGTGTTTGTAATAGATCGATTGCTACATTATTAAGGTTTTACGAACTTGAGCATTTTCATTAGGAAATTAATCTTAAAAAATCATTACTTTTAGTCTTAATTTAACTTTTTTTTTCTGCTTTTTTTTTCTTTCAGTAAATATCTTTTTTGTTTTTAAAATATTTAAACTACGGGAGCAAGCTTTTTTAGATTTATTATTATTTTGTTTATTCCAACTGACTGATGCTTATTTTGAACTTATAAATTGCCTATCATGTGGTCAAAACAGGGCAATCTGTGATTATTTGTCAATTGATCTCCCATACAAGTTATCCCCAGATGATGTGTACATAACAACAGGCTGCACACATCTTATAGAAGTTGCTATATCAATTCTAGCCGCACCATTTGGATTTCTAATCTATGAACTTTGTGCAGCTATAAGAAACGTTGAAATCCGCCTTTGTGACATTCTAGATGAAAACAATTGGGAGGTTGACCTTGATGTTGTGGATTCATTTGTTGACCAGAATACTATTGCTATTGTAATTATAAACCCTGGGAATCCAGGTGGAAATGTTTATACTTATCATAAGATTGTGGTTATAGCGGATGAATTTACGCGCATCTACTCTTTGGAAAGAACCCGTTTGTGCCAATGGGTATCTTTGGATTCATGGTGTCTGTTCTTACACTTGGATCTATGTCGAAAAGATGGATGGTTGCCGGGTTGGCGGCTTGGGTGGTTTGTCTTCACTGATCCTAATGCCATTTTTAAAAATGCAAAGGTAAATGCTTACATTTTAGTTATGGTCATGTTTTCTACCAAGAATCAATACCTATTCATTATATGTCTCTTTTGTGATTTCAGACAGTCGAGCGACTTAAGAATTTACTTGATATTTGTGGTAATCCAGCAACCTTTATACAGGTAGTGTCGGAAAGAAGAGAATAAGTGAAGAATAATTTGAGGATTTCCAGCCCATAACAGCCTGTTTTACAGCCAAGACTCCAGCTTAGCCATTTATTGTCTTTCCTTATAATCTTGTTTTAGTACTCTATAAATGGAGCATGTGTATGTGTAATCAAGGTGAGCTAAGTAATCAAAAACATCATTTTTATCTCTATTATTCTCTATACCTCATGATATGGTATCAGAGCAGTGTTTCTGATTCTTGAAAACACTTTGTTCATCGTCTACAATCTATCCCAGATCCAACCTCAAAACAGAAAACCCAACAAACCAAAAATCAAACTTCAAAAAAATCAAACCTCATCAATTCCGACATACAACATTGTCAGAGTCACCATCAACTTCGCCGCAACCAACATCATCATCTTAACCAAAAACACAACGGGTGACTTCACACCCTGCAACCGAAAACAACTGTTTGCTCTCAGATTCGTCCGGTCAAATTTTTTCTCCAGTTCAGTAACTTCTGTTTCTGGTTCAGTCACCGTCTTCTCCGGTTCCGGCACCTCTGTCACCAGTACAATCCGATCAGAAGAAGCCGCTGCTGCGATTCAGGTTGCCGCCGGCCAGTTCAATCTGCCTCCGCCGGTCGCCATCTGCTAGCACTGCCACCTCTAGACACTCACCGGAATCACGAGTTTCATGCTGGTCACTTGTTTTTTTCCCTTTTTTCCAAGCCCTAGTTTGTTAACAGAGACACCAGTGTCCTCTTATTTCTCTTGAGAAGACAAAGCCAATATTTTTTTTTGATCCAAGCAAAAGTGGTATTTATCAAAAGTTAAAAGGCCACGTGGTTTTGAAAAGAAAAAAGACTTTTCATTAGTCTTTTATTTTCACTTCGTTAGTCTTTTAGTCACTTGTGTGTTCTCTTTTTAAGAGATAAGGTGACTTTATAGACAACATATTAAAAAAAAACCTTTTTTTTGCAAATGGTTAATCATAGGAACTATGAGTTGTTGAAAGACCATCCGTCAACAAGTGGGGAAGCTTATTTAATAACACATAAAAGTAGTGATCAAGTCACTTCTTGGATTTTTGATTGTGGAGCCACTGATACGATGACGTACGAGCCATCGGACTTCGTCTCTACAAAGAAACCAAACAGAACCCACATCAAAACTGCAAATGGCGAAAATGCTTTAGTAAATGGAGGAGGAACTGTCGAAATATCTCCGAATCTGAGATTGTCAAATTGTTTATATGTTCCTTCGTTAACACACAAATTGTTATCAACAAGTCATGTTACAAAGGAACTCAATTGCACAGTCCTAATGCATCCTCATTTTTGTATCTTACAGGACATCAGAACTGGAAAGATAATTGGGCGTGGCACTGAACGACAGGGCTTATACTATGTGGATGAGGTGACTCGGTCAGGACTGCGATGCTTGCTCACGGAACAAAGAGTAGAGAAGCATGACTTTGGCATAGGAGATTAGGGCATCCTTCCGCTGGGTATCTACATCTTTTACTCCCTGAACTCTTTCCGTCTAACAGTACACTAGACTGTGAAACATGCGCCTTAGCCAAAAGTCATAAAAAACCATTCAAACCAAGTAACACTAGAGTCAGTGAACCTTTTTCACTAATACATTCAGATGTTTGGGGTCCATCTGAAACTAATGGAGGTCAAAATTTTCGTTTTTTCCTATTATTTGTCGATGACTGTACCCGGATGACATGGGTGTATTTTCTAAAACAGAAATCTGAAGTCTTTGACAAATTCAGATTGTTTTACACCATGATCCAAACTCAATTCAAAACCAACATTCAGATCTTATGATCTGGTAACGGAGGGGAGTACGTTAATAACTCCATGAAACAATTCATTCAAGATAGATGAATGATTCACCAAACCACTTACCCAAAACACCTAGAACAGAATGGTGTAGTTGAGCGGAAAAATGGTATTCTGGTAGAAATGGCCCGAGCCCTTATGCTTGAATCCAAAGTCCCTAAATCTTTTTGGCCCGAATCTATAGCCACAGCTGTGTATCTCCTTAACCGTTTACCAACCAAAGCCCTTGACTTAAAAACTCCCCTAGATACCTTATCCACATTTACCAAACTACCCCCATCTCTTACCTTACCACCTCGAGTCTTTGGGTGTACAGCTTTTCCCCATATACCTAAAACCGAACAATCCAAACTTGACCCATGTGCCGAGAAATGTGTCTTTGTTGGTTATGGGGTGAATCAGAAAGGATACCGATGTTATAACCCATTACGACATCGTGTGATTACATCTGTCCATTGCGACTTTCTTGAAACAGAATATTACTATCAGTCCCATCTCAGTGGTCAGGGGGAGATAGAGCATGAGGACTCACTGAGTTGGTTGAAGTGGATTCCATCCGCAAGTGAAGACGAGTCATCTCATACATCTACACATACTAAGGAGTCACCAAAGCCTGTCGGAAGTCTCACCCAAGAATCATCCAGACTGGTGTTCGAGATAAGTGACTCTCCAAACCTTGAAAATGCGTCCGAATCTGAACCAATTATCACTAACTACCGTGAAAGTCCCGAGACAATGGAGCAGGTGGAGACTGCTGAGCAGAACAACGTAGTCCAAGGAGAGGTCGAATCAAATGGACAACATGAAGGAGGCTCTGGAACAACACCGGGAACATATGTTTTACCTCCTAGAGCTAATAGAGGGGTTCCTCCAAAACGGTACTCCCCAGAAAGGGAAACCAGAAATTCAAGGTATCATATAGCTAATATAGTTGACGGAAACCTATCTAGCAGTGCGAAAGCATTTGTTACATCCTTATATTCCGAACAAATTCCAAGTTCTGTAAAGGAAGCCCAGGGTAAGAAGAACTGGAGAGAAGCTTGGAAACGGAAATGCATGCTCTTATGAAAAACAACACATGGGAGAAGTGCATTATTCCTAAAGGAAAGAAAACAGTTGGATGTCGGTGGGTATTTTCAATCAAATATAAACCAGATGGTTCCATTGGAAGATACAAAGCTCGACTCGTAGCCACGGGTTACACTCAGACATATGGGATCGATTACTCTGAGACTTTTTCTCCGGTTGCAAAAATGGACACCATCAGAATCCTATTCTCTGTGGCAGCCAATAAGGAGTGGCCTCTCCACCAGTTTGATGTTACAAACGCATTTCTCCATGGAGACCTAACGAAAGAAGTCTACATGGAAGCACCTCTAGGTTTTTCAGGAAGTTTTAAAGAAAGGGAAGTATGTTTGTTGAAAAATCTTTATACGGGCTAAAACAATCTCCTCGGGCATGGTTTGGAAAGTTCACGTTGGCCATGAAAGAATATGGGTATCACCAAAGTAATGCTGATCATACTTTGTTCCTCAAGAGAAGAAATGGCCTTGTAACTTGCTTGATTATATATGTAGACGACATGATTATTACCGGAAATGATGTAGAAGAAATAGCACAGCTGAAAAAGAATCTGTTCTCAAAGTTTGAAATGAAAGACCTAGGGAATCTCAAGTATTTCCTCGGGATAGAAGTTCTCATGTCTAAACGGGGAATCTTCATCTGCCAAAAGAAGTATGTCCTTGATCTCCTAGCGGAAACCGGGTTGATTGATTGTAAACCAGCAGATACTCCAATGGTGGTGAACCACAACCTTCATGTGGAACTTAACGGAGAGCTTGCAGACAAAGAAAGGTATCAACGGCTCGTGGGCAAGTTAATTTATCTCTCTCACACTCGCCCTGATATAGCTTATGCTGTTGGAGTGGTAAGTCAGTTCATGCACCAACCACAAGTTGCCCACATGAAAGCTGCACAGAGAATTTTAAGGTATCTTAAGGGGACCGCAGGCCATGGAGTGTTGTTCAAACCAAATGGACATTTAAATGTTGAACTCTACACTGATGCAGACTGGGCCGGAGATAAGGGAAACAGAAGGTCAACATCAGGATATTTTTCCTTGGTCGGTGGAAACCTTATTACCTGGAGAAGTAAGAAACAGAAAGTGGTTGCTCTGTCAAGTGCAGAAGCGGAATTTAGAGGTATAGCTCGAGGGTTAAGCGAAGTTCTTTGGATCAGGAAGCTACTAGAAGACATTGGTTTTTCCCAAAAGGAACCCAGTAAAGTTATGTGTGACAATACGGCTGCAATACAAATCTCAGAAAACCCAGTACAGCATGATCGAACAAAACAAGTGGAGGTAGACCGACATTTCATCAAAGAGAAACTGGAGGAAAGAATCATAGAGCTCCCATATGTATCATCAAAAGATCAACTTGCAGATATTCTCACAAAGGCCGTTAACGGAAACGCGTTCAGTAGCTGCTTGAGCAAGTTAAGTATTGGTGACTCCACTACTCAACTTGAGGGGGAGTGTCGGAAAGAAGAGAATAAGTGAAGAATATTTTGAGGATTTCCAGCCCATAACAGACTGTTTTACAGCCAAGACTCCAGCTCAACCATTTATTGTCTTTCCTTATATTCTTGTTTTAGTACTCTATAAATGGGGCATGTGTATGTGTAATCAAGGTGAGCTAAGTAATCAAAAACATCATTTTTATCTCTATTATTCTCTATACCTTATGATAGGTAGGTTTGTTAATAGTTTGTTGTAATACATGTATCTATGTTAATACGCGCTTGTGTAACTAGCATATTTTTCGTTTTCAGGCAGCTGTACCTCAAATTATAAAGGAAACCGGTGATGCATTTTTCACAAAAACTCTTGGCATACTGAAACACACCTCGGATCTTTGTTTCAATAAAATAAAAGATATATTCCTTGCTTAACATGCCCAACAAACCACAGGGATCCATGACCATGATGGTGAAGCTAAACATTTCACTACTAAAAGACATCAAAGATGATATCGATTTCTGTTTTAAGCTAGCTAAAGAAGAATCCGTGATCATAATCCAGGTGATGAATCAAAAAAAAAAAAAAAAAGCTTTCGCCCATATTCAGACATTGGCAAATGACGATCAGACCCATCAACACTAGGTTGTTGGAAGTTATCAATTAATTTTATTGTTAAAAAAATTAGTATAGTTTTACAAAAAAAACAATTGAAGGGGTTTTAAACATTTGAAAACACTTTGGACTACACTGAACGTTGCCGACCCATTTGACCCGTTTCTTATTTACCTGTTTGATTAGACTATAACCCATACCGATGCGTTTATAAGTACACATGTATTTTGGTTTTTACAGGCCTTACAGTAGGACTAAAGAATTGGGTGAGGATAACTTTTGCTGTAGAACCATCTTCTCTTGAAGAAGCTCTTGACAGACTAAAGTCCTTTTACTATAGGCATTCTTATGATCAAAATGGTTCCCGTTAATCACAAATGCTTTTATTTATTTTTTATTTACTTTCTGCAAAATAAATATGTCAGTTGCCTTAATAATTGTTGTCGAATCCCCGATATTTAGAGTCTAGCTGCAGAGATTCGTCTGCGTCCAAAGAGGGCCTTCGAGATGATCTAAAAAAGAAAACTGTTAGCCTCGTCACGGAGGACCTGTGTAAGGCTTAGTAGTCTTTTACGTTTGAATCCCAGACGAGGAGCCCAATCAGGGGCCCTCGTCGACAATTGTATAGTATAATATGTTAATCTCATTTTCTCATTTCTGTGATTCCTGTCAGCAAATGCAAAAAACCAAGATAAATTTGCCCCCATGCAGGATCGAACTACAGACCTCCAGTTTACAAGACTGGCGCTCTACCACTGAGCTATAAGGGCTGATTTGTTCCAATAGCCATATAATATTATAATAATAAACCCGTAAAGTTCATCAAACAAAACCCTGTAGATCATCATCCCATTCATCATTTTTGTACGAAGGTTTTGAAAATGGCGAATTCTAGGGTTTGTCTTCTCCGCCATAGCTTAAACTCCATTTTTCCCCCTTCGTCCACCTGCATATTCTCTCGGTCAGCCAGACCTGCCCGTAGATTCGTTACATATGCTTCCATTTCTTCAAAAGAACCGTTAATTATTTCCAATAACTCTGAAAGCCCTAATAATATTAATAAGAACGCTCGTTGGAAGCCCATGTGCTTGTATTATACTCAAGACAAATGCACTATGGTAAAGTTCACTCTTTTTATTTTTATTTTTATAAAGTTAATGTTTTTTTTATTATTAACATCAGTTGATGGGTAATATTGTTTTCTGTAGATGCAAGATTCTTGTCACCTGCAGAAGTTTAATCATAGTTTCTGTTTGGAGGATGTTGTGGATGGTGGTGAGTATAAGAACAGGGATTCTGAGGATTTGGATTATTTTCTTGTGCTTGATTTGGAGGGAAAGTTGAGATTCTTGAGTTTCCTGTTTTGATGATTGATGCCAGAAGCATGGATGTTGTGGCTTTCTTTCACAGGTATTTTGTACCCATTAGCCTAAGTATTTTTCTTTTTCAGTATATTGTGTTTGTTCATCATAATTAGGTTTACTAGGGATTTATTGTACCCACTAGCCTAAGAGTTCACGTAAAAAAGCCAAAAGATATGTTACACCTTAGGAAAATCTCACGTCATTCCGTTCACAGAAGAGATACCAGATCATAAGTACTGCCTGACCAAGTGACCTCAAATACCGCCAACAACCCATGACATAGTGTTTCGTTGGTATTTAGGTGTAAAAAATGTTGTTAAAAATAATACCACCAACATTTTTTAAGTGCTCCGGTTGTGGATGTGAGGAGAAATCAGCAGTTAAGTGTGTTCGGAGGGAGTCATTTCAGGAACAAAGCTGTGAGCTTTTGGGTGACCTTTTGGGATGTCTCCAGTTCTCCACTCGAGCAACCAAAAACAAAGTTGTGAGCTTCTTGTGAGCAAAGCGGACAGGATTTGTTAGTATGAGGGCCTGATGTTACCACTTACGTCCCAAAACTTTTGCTCAATGTTACGGTAACTTTAACTCATGCATGAATGTTGAAAAGGAGGCGTGGTAGACAGTGGCGAATCTAGAATTTTTTTTATAGGGGGGGCACAATACAGGTCAGCTAAAAATAGGTCAGACACAAAATGATGATTAAATAATATAGTTCATTAAATATTTAAATTAGCTTTTATGGCGATATTGATCAAACCAAGTAGGTACGAACGCCGGTTTTTATTCCCTATCTTTGTTTGTGGAAAGTCATGTCCATGTGGTTGGCACAATCTTTTTAACCAATATTTTCTCCTTGTTACATCTCTTTGATTTGGATTTTGGATGATGATCTAAAATTCTTATCGTGTCAGTGAGATTCCAAGGAAGATTGTCTAAATCAACTAATTTAGGCAATGGGGCAGTTCATATAATCTGATGCTAGGCTGGGGATATGAGGCCGTTCAAATGGATAGCTATTGGGCACTTGGACCTTGCAAAAATAAATGTCTTGCGGATACTTTGGCCTTTCATTCATAATAACCTATGGGCTATAGTAAGAAGATTTTAGTGAAATAAAGTGAAAGGGGTGAAGTGTAATTGTAAAAAAGTAGAGGTCAAAAAGGTAAATAAATATGTTTGAACTGAATTGGTAACTGAGGTCCCCACTTGAATCAAGATGAAGTCAACCAAATTCTCCGTTTCTTGCATCCAACACACCCTTTTTGTGTTCTAACTGTCACCACTGCTTAGACTACACGGTATGCGGGGTGGAGAGGAGAGGGCAAAGCCCCTCCACGCCCCAAAGGCGTTGCTCCTCTTGATGGCAAGATCTCCACTGGCGTTACCTCTCTCACCAACTTGAATTTTGGGGCTTTGCCCTTCACCACCCTTCCCTTTTTTTGAGGTGGAGGGCAAAGCCTACATGGTCTACGTGGCAGGGGTGGGGGCTTTGCCCTTGCCCTCATGACTCCATGTAGTCTAAACAAGGAAAAAATAGGAAACTTAACACATGAGGGGAATGGACGGTGGGCATAAACCCTCCCTACGCTCATAGTAAATCTGCCACTGGTGGTAGATATAAAGCGTATTGTTGTTTGATACCAGAAACCATTTTTCTATGTTCCAACTTCCGGTTTCTAACTTGTTCATGTTGTAGCTATATAATTCTGGAATGCTGGATTGCATCACATTGCTTAAAATCTGTCATAGTTTGTACTAATATGTATGATTGTGATGACTTTCTGCTTCAGGTTTGTTAGGCCTACAGAAATGAGTGAAGAAAGAGTTAATCAATACATTGAAGGAAAATATGGAAAGCTAGGAGTTGACCGGTATGTTTGTATCCATTTTTACTGTTGATGACTCATCTGTTATAATGTTCATGATAAAAGTTACACTAATTAGTATATAAGTCAACAAAACCGCTTTAATATTGATGGTGTGTGACAAAACGATTGGTCTAACGGCTTTACAGTGTCTGGCATGATACAGCTATTCCATTTGATGAAGTTATTGTACAATTCGAAGAATGGATGCAAAAACATAGCTTGTGCAGCAAGGAATCTGGCGGCCCACTTCATCGAGCTGCATTTATAACATGGTAATTTCATAATTCTTTCAGTAAAACGAGAAACATGTTATTAAGTTTTACATGTTCCATGATCTTTCTGGTTAAAGTTTAAATTTTTGGAATGTGATACACTAACTTAACTTTGATTATGCACAGTGGGAACTGGGATATAAAGACAAAAATACCCCAGCAATGCAAAGTTGCAAAAATCAAGCTACCTTCATACTTTATGGAATGGATCAACTTAAAGGACGTATATCTCAACTTCTACAAGAGGCGGGTGAGTATTTAACTGTCTAAACGTCAATTTTAGATTGTGATAAGGAGTAGATTGATTTGATTTTGCTGCGAATGTTACAATATTAGGCTGCTGGAATGCGTACAATGATGAACGAACTAAAGATACCGTTGTTAGGAAGTCATCATCTTGGAATCGATGACACGAAGAACATAGCGCGAGTGTTGCAGCGTATGCTTATCGATGGTGCAGTTTTGAAGATTACCGCAAGGAGAAACCCTTTAATTCCGGAAAAGGTTGAGTTTCTCTTTGAAAATCGTATCAAGTAGATGTTGTGCTCTAGAGGCCATGTTCTTCTTTAAGTGGCCGTTTGTTTGAAGGTAGGACAAAAGTGTAATATCAGCCGTTTTGAACTGTTTCTCAATTATCATCCGATTTAATTAATATATTAAAAAATAGGCAAATATGGAATTCCATACGAATTTCGGGCTCAATTTAGAGACATTATAATGAGTTTTACATTGATGTTTTTAGTTTGATATAAATTTGATTTTTATAATAATTATTTAATAAGTTATATAAAATTGTTAAAATATATTAAAGATATCGAACAATGTTAATGAGAACCTTAACCGTAACATGGTTTTTGGTTCGTTCACAATAAAGTTATTAAACGATGTGGCTCAATATCTTGTTGAGCTGATTCATCACAAAACTTACAATAATGAAAGTTTCTTCAAGGCTAATAAATCGTTTGATACCGACATCAATACATGACATCCTAACCTAGATTCCGACACTCCCATAGCATATAGATCCAAAAGTCATAAGTCCTTCACTCCCACTTAACAAAAAGGAGGAAAAAGGGAAGTCAAACTTGCAGTTATTGATATCAACATTTGGCCTTGGAAGGGCTGGCCCTTTAGTTAACCCAATGATGGTTTATCTGCAAATAGAGGTGTCAACTTATCATTAAGAGAAGTTTTGGCTTCTGTTCGAAGAGTGTTGGAGATTTTCACACCAAAGTTAAGTGGCTTATTTTGACGATATGGTCAACAGTTGGGCATACACTCTGCAGAGGTATGTTTGGTATATATGATATCAAGTTTTTAACTGTTTTTTCCTTTTGTTGATTTTATGTGCTTACATGTCAGTCTGGAGGCACCTCCTCAACCGATGGAAAACAAAACTTCAGAAAATGCTATTGTTCAAGGTGATGACTGTATAGATAAATCCTTCAGGGATCAAACAGAGACACAGTTAAGAACGAGTCGAACGGGAATGTGCTAGAACAATCTGAGCCTAAATCCATGGAACATTGTAGTGATTTTGATTTGAAAACTCAGTTATAGTTCTTGATGATGGTCCTGTAGAACAAGTTTCAAGATCTCCAGCTACTACTACAAGTGGTGTGTGCTTGTATCGGTTTTGCCCTAACTGCTTACGCAATCTCTAAAGTGCAATGCAAAGCATTTTAACCTTCGAGTGGGATGACATAAAACTCAAGTAACTGGACAACAGAGTATGTTCATGATGTAGTTACATCATTATCTTAAAATCTTTATACATCGGTAAGGGAATTTTATTCATTTGGAAGCTGGAATAATGTTAAGATGTTTTCCGAAATAGGTAACCACAGGGATGGAGTGTGGTTGTCATTCAGAAAGTAGCATCAGAACTGTACATGGATTGTATTCTGAACTAGCATATAAAAATGGTGTCGCGGCTGTGTTAGACCTTTAAACTACTGTAAATTTCAGACACTATTTCTTTGTTCTCTTATAGAGCATGTAGTTGTGTCCATGCGGCCAACATCTGGTTGAAAGTTGGCTTCAGTTAGGTAATTTTGATAACTGCCATTTGCGGATATAAACTTACCCTCAAGAGATTAAAGAAAAAACACATTTTTAATTTTTGAGACTTGTTAGTGATTAGAAACATCTCAAGTAACGCCTGTAGTTTTTTTAATGGCGAATGTTACATTATTTCTACTCCTAACCCTAAACCATATCAATAAATTCTAATTTCACTCTTTGTGAGGAATTGAACCTTGGTCTTCTTTTCAAGAGGCAAGAGCCTTTACCACCCGGCCAAAGCTGGAATGGCACCATTGTTAGTTAGATAGTTACTTTCTTTTTTTCTATATACAATTTATATCTCGTTTGATCATAATGCTTGTCTTATTCGTTATTGAACCAGATTCGAACAAACCGAAATTTGAGTCGAACTGAATTTGAATGACAAATTAGAATTCGGGTTTTCATGATATGTTAAATAATATTAGCCATTAGTCTTGGTTGGTTTTAAGACTATGTGTAGTGGTGGGAGGATTTCGAGCCCCTCCTTTGGGTTTGATTCGACATGTGGCAACCTAGTCAGCAAACAGCTATTACGAGTCTTGAAGTTAAAATAAGTGCAGTGGTATAATGCCCTTGTAATAATTACCTAATTATTTATTTATTTAATTAATAAATAGTATAATGCCCCAACGGTTTGATTGGTCAACAAATCTTCATCCGGGCGTTTTCATGGCCACACCCAAGCCAAGAAATACAAAAAATCGCTCGGGGGCGGTTGATGCGACGTTTTGGGGCATTTTGGACTAAAAAAAGGTCCAAACCACCACCCACTACGGATGGTCTAAGCAATGAAACTGCAAATTCAATTGAACGTCAATAGCTATTATAACATAACTAGGTTATGAGCCCATGTGTAACATGATGCAACAAATGAAAATACTACGAAACTTTAAATTATAATTAACTGAAGTAAAGTATTAGCATAAATAACAGGATAGTTAAACATACATATAATAATTAACAAAATACACAAAAAGTTCATATATCTCCAAAAGTTTGAAGGCACTCATCCGGATTTCTTTTGATTGATCGGAATGATGTGGACACATTGCACTTTCATGCTCAAAGACTATCCTCCACAAGTCGTCAAAAGCTATTGTCAATTTAGACCATACAATACATTTCTTTCTTTCTTTCTTTCTTTTTTTTTTTTTTTTTTAAGAAAGTGACTGTTTGAAATGTTTAAATCACTTAATTGGAGATATCATCCTAAGTGTCATTTTTGGCTATTGAAAAGCCATTGGATCATTTAACAAACATGTGATGATGTGATTAAGATTGCTTATTATTTCATATAAGTGATGCTTCCAGTTGACTTCTTCGTTTATCTATAATGATTGTCATGAATGATATATATATATATATATATATATGGTAGGGTTCTAGAGTTAACAACCTCCCAAGAGTGAACCGTGTGAACTTATATGGACCTTTGATTTTCATCATCTTGAGATTTTAAATGAATGACATGATGGTAATTATTTGATTAATGTTTTCTATTTAATTAAATGAATAAGGGTATTTGTTTAATTACACAATGAAATAATTCATAACCCGGAAACTGAATAGTTTCCATACCTTCTTGATTCCATCAATCCCTATAGCATCGGACTTTCAGTTTTACAATCCTTAATATTCACCTTTTTATTCAACAAACCTTCTTTCTCTCTCTAACTATATTAGCCATCATCGAGAAAACACAGAGGAGGTCCTTCGAAGTTAACCAGTCGCCGGAATACTCATATGATTTTCAACAACAAAGGTACACAATGCTGAAGTGTAAAATGTTTATGCGATTCAGCACATCGTGGCACATTTTATATGTTTTATACTTCTTCTAAGAACATCAAATCGGAAGCTAGGGTTTATTTAATCTGATGTGATAGTTGTTTAATCACGAGGGTTTGGTCCGATGGTGTGTTTTGATCAATCATTGTTTGAGTACATGATTAATTTTTTTTGAAGGGTAAGGTTAATTTAACAAGATAGTTGATTTTACTCTGGTTTAGGAATTATATGCGTCCTGATGTTCAGCTGCTAGTTTGGTTGATTTGTTGTAAAATCGATGATGTACACATGTGTATAGCGTTCATCAGAGTTTCGTATTCATTGGGTGTACACAGATTTATTGTAGCAGTTTTTGGGATATCGCAGAAACTTGTGTGTATTGCTTATGTAAAATTGTTGATGTACACTTGTGTATAGCGTTCAATGAGTATACAATTGTGTATTATACTTATTGATATTGAATTGGGAAAAAAATGTTATTTTTTGTGAAAAGGGACAATCTGTGTATAACTATTGAAATACGCACGTGTGTATATTGTTTTTTAGCCTGCTATGCATATTATGTTCTTAAAATACACTGTTGTATAACCATGCTTCGTATGATGATTTGGGTAAAAGTCATCTGTTTATATAGAAGTGCATTTGTTTACATTATACTAGTATTAATACATTCAATTTAGTTGTGTACCTGAGCAATCTCATTTTGTTTACATTTGGAGGTACAAAAAATGGATACAATGAGAAGAAGTAAGTTTTAGGATTTAAAAAATAAAACTTTTGAAAGTAGGAATACAAGTTCGTAATATAATAATAGGAACATACTTTATGAATCGCGTAGGGGAAAAGCGAGAGGATAGCTCGTATATTGGCTCGCAGGCTTAATAATACAAAAGATGTCTCCATTGAATGGTCTGACGACGATGAAACGGACAACACTGGGAAAAAAATTTGTTTTATTGTAGCAGTTTTAGTAAGTTTCAGTACACTCTGTTGTACACATGTGTATTTTCCTTGATACACATACGTATGTTGCTGTTATACATATGTGTATGTACACAAGGTACACATATCTAGTGTATTTGTACACAATCAACATGAATACAAAACAGTTTAATAAATATAGTTAATTTTAAGATTGTTATAGCTAATACTTTATGATCAGGAAATTTGTGTTCGAAACCACATCTGGTATTGGGCTGTATCATTTTCAAATGAAGGATTTGCAACCAAGTAAGTAGATTAATGCTCGAGTCTTCAATTGCTTTGCTTCAGTGCTAAACTATGACGAAAATGAGCGAACAAACGAAGCAAATATTTTTGGGGATGCTAATAAAATCAAGAGGACAAAGCCGTGATTGTTTTGCCATACTGATTGTTTTGTAAGTGTAATTGTATATTCTAAATTTGAAAATTTTGTTGAAGTACGTGGGAATGGTTTGACATGTATACAATATTTTTTGTTTTTTATGCGTTCAGGCATAAGATCTGTTATTGAATCAAAAGTATGACGATTTGCAACGTATTGAAAAATTCAGAAGTGCTTCGTTCCTGGTGGTCAAGAAAAAAACGTCACTAATGAATTTGTCGGATTAATGTGTAATATGTTTCTTGATTCTTGAATATGCCCATTTTTATTCGGTTTGCTTTGATCTTGAGAACATAGCGATAACGGTCATCGACAACATGGCTGTAATGGAAAGCCCGATTCATAATCAATGATGACAACTTTTTCAATAAGACGACACCTTACAAAGTGGTGATTAACATTTAAATAAATATAGTTTTATTTGTTAGGGGACATTTTTTAACTGATTATGACATGATCTTTGATCTAAGAAGGACGTTTTCACAAAGTATCTAACGCTGGTCAAGCATCCGAAGTATCGGCAACCTGAAAATACAGTGCCGCATAGGTTGGATTTTGATTGGAAGACGGTCGGCAACAAGGTTGATTGTGGGGTTTTTGTTATGCGTCATATGGAAACTTTGTTCGACGTAACAGTTGATAAATGGGATGGTGGCTTCCTTCTTGCATATGGCCCCAATAAAGCAACCTTGACACATTTAAGGGAGAAATACGCTGTGAAATTGGTAACTTCAAGCGTTAACAAGCATCATGATCGCATATTGGCTGAAGCAGTAGAATACGGGAAGGCGTGCAATTTGGGTTAATTAGTATTTCTGGTATGGACAATAATATACGTTTGATAGAGTGCTGTTTTGGTATTTTTTTGGTTTGTTTTGTTAAGTTGTTTTGTTGTGAATTGGGAAAAAATAATTTGTTTTGCTATGGTATGTTTGTTTGCTTGGTTTGATACACACTATGGAACTGGTTATCCATTAAATATAATATAGTTTACTGGTACCGATACTATGTATGTATGCATTTGGCAGTTAAGTACACATGTGTACAAGTCTATACAATAACTGATTTACATATTAGACAATAAGTGCATATATGTACAGTTCTGTCCCTACTTAGTACACCTGTGTACAGTTCGATAGATAACTAAGTACACAGGTTTGCATTAACAGTAGCTATTATGTGTTACGTGTAATATCTAAATATCATGTCGCCTTAACATATATATCATGAGTAGTATCTAAAAGTAGGTAGTAACTATAGGACAATAAAAATAAGAACAAAATACAGTCACAAACAATGATAAAAACATCCATCAAACATTCGCTTAGAAAAAAATTGGAAAAAAACGACACTGGTTTTTAAAAAAAATTCTATATCTCGCTAACGTTGTCTTCACCCTCTTCTAATTGCTCATCAGTACCGGTTTCAGTTTCGTCGTCGTACTCGTGATGCTCGTCATCTTCTTCCTCATCATCTTCTTTTGTCAATGAATCGTCCTTTGTTGGTTCACCTTTTTTAAATGGACAATTCCTTTTATCGTGCTCCTTACCCTTTTGCCACAAAAATTGCATTTCCTTCTATGTTTTTCTGTTTTCTTTATTGTTTTTTGCTTTGGGCCATATGGAAGCCGCCTACGAAATACACACGTGTATGTATTAACATCCATTACCAAAAAAAAATATCCGTTCAATCATACTAAAAAAATATGGACTGTACGTATGTGTATAACAAGTGGGGTAAGCTAAAAAATAGTTAATTCATGACTATTGGTATAAAATAAACGTATGTGTATTATTGTGAATTGCATCATTCTATCATGTGTTAAATATAATGTTTATCAGATGTAAATCATGCAACCCTCCTACGTTATACTCCTGTGTATTTAAGAACATCCATTGCCAAAAAAAATTATCTCTGCTCACTCAAACTTGAAACCACAAACTGTACGTATGTGTATAGTCAATGGGGTAATCTAAAAAACACAAAAATCCTGGCTGTTGGTATTCAATATATGTCTGTGTATTAACACGAACTGCATCATTAATCTCAATCAAAAATACTTTTGGATAAACAATAACATGAAAAACCTGTAGCAAACTATACGAATAAAATAAGAAAAAAACACAACATTCGTATACGTATATTCATCTTAAAGATCATACAAACACACCTGGTTGGTCCATTGTTGTAACAAAAACATTATCGTTAACCGGAACATTGTCTTCATCAACGTTTTCGTCGGAATTATGGGTATTATTTTCTGGGTCGTCAATGGTTGAAAGACAGGAAGATCGAAAATAAATTTTGGGTATTATGGAACAATATGAATGAATTTGAATTCTAGGATTTATGAATACGACTTCTAGGTTTTATGATCTTTGTAAGTTACGTAATATTCAAATATTGATCTTTGTAAAAGATTAAAAGATATTTTAGATATAATCACTAGAAAATAGGGATTCTGTAACTGAAATATAATTATTAAAATAAAGATTCAAAACTAAATTATTATAAAATTACAATACTACTCCTAACAACTAAAAAATTAATCAAGGGTCAAGATTGGTTCATTAAGTTCACTTTTAAGATGTTCACTATTGAACCTAATCCTATATATATATATATGTTAACATAAAATAGCCCCTTAACATGCAAAGCGTACGCAACTTAGTTATGCATGTTAAAAAATTCAAACCCTAATCATGTATAGGTTAAACACAAAATCACACATGAGCAAACACAAAAATCACGCATGAGAAACCCCTAATTACGCATGTGCTTACACAATTCATGCACGAGTAAAACCTAATCACGCATGTGTTTTTTTGAATGCCAAATTTGAATCATTGACGGACCATTGGAGTATCATCGTGCCACCAATGGAACCGCCCGATTATATCCATCCTCACTAGGCAATAATGCTTATACACCAATTAAGTAGGAAACCCAATAAATCTTGGAAAACCCCTCTTGTGAGAATCGAACCCAGGACCTAATGGTCCCAAGACCTTATCGTACCCCTAAGATGCCACTAGGATATAACGCCATGGGTTAATTATGCATGTTATATGCATAATTACGCACGTTATTTGGTCGTCGTGTACGCTTCGCACGTTAAGGGACTTTTGTGTTTTAAACTTTTCCTATATATGAACGGATAGATCGAAAACCTAGAAAAATTCGTCTCCACCATCTATCTCATGTGAACAATGGTGGATATTAAAAAAGATACAAAAACGTACTTTTTGAGACAATGTAACTGTTTGACAAAAGTTGTAACAACTTTACACTTTTATCTCTCTTCTCTCTGACACAACAAAATGTGACAGTTGCATTGTTACATAAAAATCTCGCGTGTAAAAAAAATGTAACGTACTTTTTACGCTCACTACGAAATAAAAACTTATGTAGTTTATAAGTTTTAAAATTCATACACTTCATATAATAAAAGAAGTGCTACCAAAAAACAATGAAAATGTGAACAGTTGAAAATGCAACACAGTCTCTCTCCTCTCTCCGCTATTACAAAAATGTGGCAGTGGCGGTGTCAGTAAAATGTTGCAGCGAAAAAGTGTAACACGTCATAGCCTGATATCTATCCATTCGGTTTTCAAAGTTTTTGTAACTCACATGAAACTCCCCTATACTTCACATATATTTTATATATATATATATAGAGAGAGAGAGAGAGAATCTACACAATGTGGTTTTCTTATATTATGTGGTTCGGGGTGTGATATTATGATCCTTGGTTGAAAAATTGTTTAGATGAGTGTCGATTATAGAACTTCCAAACATTACTTGTTTCATTTACTACTTGTAACGTTTTGATGGTTTTGTTTAAGATAATTCTTTTTAAAAACGTAGACATAATCATGCCGATTTTAAAGAATGAACTTGGTTTTTCCATATTAAAATGATTAGCAATTCACATACTATATGCTTCTGTTTTTGAACGGCAGTTAATTTTATTAAAACAAAGAGTTGTTAACAAGAAGCTAGAACACACAAACATATAAAGTTCAAAACATAAGGAACTAATAAAAATAAAATTACACCACGATGCTCTAAAGTGGTTAGCTTGGTTATGTGTTTAATCCACAACAATGTGTTGGCCTTGATAATTTAATCTTATTTGAGGTTTTAGATAATGATACGGGTTTGTGTCTTGTTTTTTTCTTGTATATTTGTTTCTGTATAACAATTTTTTATAGCTACTAATGATCTAATTTTATAATTGTAAAGATTTTAACTCACATTATTTTTATAGAGTGGCAAACACCATATATCATCAGATCACTAGGTCATTATTACGTAAATTATCTACCTTTAGAAAATTTTTAATAATTTATATTGTTAAATTAAATTTATTTATACTGAAATAGTTGAATCATATGAATCAACCATAGAGCAACACGTCACACTAAGGTTACTAGTGACTGAGGTTTGTTTATCAATCTATCTCTTTGAACATGGGACCAACCATCTCTCTCCTTGGTCCAGAAATGTCGAAGCCTTTGTATGTGTAGGGCCATATAGATGAGATATATACATAGGTAATGTTTCCATCAAGATGCAAATATTTGAAACCTTTAAAAGTTAAAACTATTCAAACGTTTTAGTTTCAACAATAAGTTGATAATATCAAAATCTTTATGTATTTCTAAAACATTTTATAAGTTTTTGAAATATTTATCATTTAAAAACGACCAAAAGATCGTAAATGCGCTGATGCACTACAAATGAAAATAATACCTAGAAATATTTCAGTTGCATCAATACATTTATGAATTTGCCAACATTATTTACAAAAATATACTGAATGATTTTTTTTTGAATGTTTCAGCTTTTATGATTTGAGTCCAAATTTGAGTTAGTTTTTTTAAAGTTACTAACTAATTGAACCAAAGGTGCCTATGTAGACAGTGGTTATTTAGGAAGGGTTGTGATTGTTAACGAAGCAACGCGGATGCCCTAATAAAGCGACAAGTTTTCCACTTAATATTGTAAACCCCATCTCATTCTCTACACAGATAACCTAACAACATGAAACCATCGATGCTTAAGTCACTTGAGCAAGCCTGATACAACTAATAATACGTCTTTTGGTACAACCAACATGTATGACAAAATAAGGTAGTAATATTGGTCAACTGGGTTAATAAGCATTCAATGACAAATCAAGCGGTCGTTGATTGTGTCACTAACTGATGTGAGAACAAAACTTATGGTTTGTTTGTATGGTTAGTTGTTAGACCGTGTGTTATACCTAAATGATGGAAGAGTGGTGCTAACATGGCATGAGTTGATGTGGCGCCAACAGGGATTTGGCATGCAAGCAGGGCACTTGATTGTGAAAGTTGAATGGTGGAATGGACACCACATAGGTGATCTGGGAATGGATTGGGGATCAAGGACTTCCACATGTATAACACATAACCGTATAATTTCAGGGTATAAACCGTGTAGTCAAAACTCGCTTTTTTATGTTTTGTTTATGTGTTTGGTTGTTTTGATGCAAACATGATTTCTAGTTTAGTTGTCTTGATAATAAATATCTATATCTGATTATCTGAAATCCAGAAGAAATGAGCAAATTTGTAAACTTGTTGAAATTACAAAGTGGAATAGAAATATGGGTGGTTCAACCAGAACTTACCCTCCCCACCACCCGACCCATTTTACACCACAAAGATACCTATTTTTTTGTCACTTCTAATTTACATACTTGAGTGTCTATCAATTATATCAAACATATTTTTAATAATAAAAATACCAAATAACACAAAGATATATTTGGTGATTTGGATTTATTTACATAATTGCAAATCATTATGCTATAATAATTGTCTAGTTTGGTATAATAATGCAATTTAGGCATGGTAGAATACTAGAATTGTTGTCCATAAACGAAGACTCGAGCACATGGGTGGTTTGCTGGCAACCCCCAATCCCTTTATTCCCTCCGTAACACCTCCAATTTGCCACCTCAATTTATGAGTCTTATCTATATTTCTATATCTATTCAGATAGATACAATGCATATAACGAGAACAAGAAAGTAATTTCATAAAAAAATATAAATTTAAATAATTACAATTATTAAAACACAAGATATCATTCTTTAAAACACTCAAATCCTCTAATCTCTTGAAATTTTTACATTTCCATCCCACATTGGATAAGAAAGAAACTTTGGATGAAATAGATGGGATAAGAAAGAAACTTTGGATGAAATAGATGGCGCCAGCCATAAAAGAGCCATTTGCTTTCGTAAAGAATTCATCAATTTCACTGTTCCTTTTTCCCACATTGATAAATAAAAAAGTAAAGGTATCACCTACTCTATAAACGCAAGGTAAGGTTTTGCAAGAGTTAATAATTTGTGCACGTACTTAGTCCCTTGTCTAAGTAATTTTTATTTTGTCATTTAGTAAGAATAAGTTATATGTTTGGCAATTATGATAAAATTAGTTATAAATTTTAGCCAAATTTAGTCAACTGAGCCAACTTAATTTTTAATCAAGTCAAATTCGAGTTTAAGAATGCAGCTTGATTTTAAATTCCAGCTAACTTAAGCTAGAGTGGTATGAACTTTTAGGATAGCTTAGGTTCGACTCAGCCATTAAGTGTTGTGTTCACCATCGCATTGCGCAGACACCATTTTAGTTATTAATAACGGATACTAATAATACTAGGTTAAAAACATCGTGTTTAACACGGGTTGAATGAGTAAAACTTGGTTTCATTTTTTTAATTTTGAAATCGAACAACTTGCAAGAGTTATTTGCTAGAAATAAGAGATAAGATGAAGAATGAATCAAATTGAACAATTTGAGTAAAAGGGATAACTTGTTAATAAAACATTTAATACCTCTCACACACATATGATCTCGTTACTGTTCGCCAATGTTTTGGTTGTCATACAATAGCGCCCTCAATAGCTAGCATGATATGAGGGAGGGGAGCTATTGTTAGATAAAAAGATGAGATGGTATGAGCAATGACGTCTCATACCTTGCAGCCTTATAAGTAAAATGTTAAACCTCAGTATATTTTCGCCGACATATGTGATGTGACTTTTTAATTTCTTAGTTTTGGAAGATTGAAAATAAAAAAAAATACTATTTTTTACAGCTTATAGTTCTAAATATTTCTATTAACCACCTACGTATAATTTTACAAGATTTAAACCTCTCTACCTTTTGAATATCTACCTTTTGAATATGGCGAAAGTACCTTATCACAATAATGTCCCTTGCGGACAAAAATAATCGGGTTCCATATATTCATTTGCCAAGAATTTACACATTAAAAGCTTTTTATAAATTCAAGTAAAAGTTTAAGTAAAAGTGTGGAGAAATTATATGCAGTTTTGAAAAAAGAGAAAAAACTTTATTGTATTCTATTTTTACAAAAATATTAGACACCACATATTACTTGGCATTTAATTTTGCAACAATTCGAGTCCACATGGCCCACTTGCACCCTCCAATCATCATCATCTCTATTCACAGCTTTCACGACAAGTTTCAAGATCTCATACCATATGTTGGCTCATAAATTCAGTGGCAACTGCTAGTCACTTGGTGCAACCCTTTATAAACCCCTTCGCTATTAATACAACCAACATACTGAAAATAAACAACACCTTCCCCTCCAACAAACTTTGATCTACACTAACACTACAACAAAACCATGTCTACATGTTATTCCAATCCTCCTTCCCCGGTTCAAAATCACGATATCTTGATCGATGAACCATCGAACGACCAAAAAGACTTGAACTCTAGTCATGGTTTCATCGAGAATGGGTCCGTGCCAACTTTGATGAGTGGAAAATACGAAGAAGATGATGTTGAAGATGAAGAAAGTGAGTTCAAGATGGGACGGTTGATTAGGCAAGCATCTCTCAACTCTTCACATATGTCTACTCCTCAACAAACCACTAAGGTACATATCATCTTCAATATTTTCTATCTTTGTTGTAATGTTAATATTCAAGTCAGTCTAATAAGCATGAATTATCTTGCATATATTTACCCTCCAGATATTCTTGAATATAGAAAAGATGTCACTGCACTTTCATGATAAACATAATACCAACCACAGTAACGTATATCAAAAACACCTAAAAACATGCCTAGTCACCTGCCAAATCAGAAAAATACTCATTCTTTAAAAACATAAGAATCTAACCCAATAAGAAAACCAAAAAACGATGGCACATCACCATCACCTTTTACATCAAAACCCCCCTCTCGACCCCATCATCTGCCACATACCCCACCTTTTCTTCAGTTTTTCATGTTTGTGAGGAAATATGGATGTGAAAAATGAACCCAAATACCCAAATAATGGAGTCCACAATAGATAAAAATGAATGAGGCGGAAAAATAAGAAAAAACTAAGGCTAAAAATGCCTTATTGTGAATGCTCTAATATGTGATGGTAGCTTTTAATGATTAAAATGATTTCTTATGTAGCTTATGAGAGCAAGCTCAAGTTTTCCGCGATACTTGTCACAAAACCCGAAAACAAGTCAAGAGAAGGGTATGAACATGAGGAAAGTGGAAAGCATGAACGAGAGAAACAGAAACAAAAGTTCCATGAAGTTAGGGAAGGACATTAATGGTGGTGCCCCAAAAATCCCAGCTGGAGGATGGGTTGATAAGGGTTCATCAGAAGACATGAAGGAACAGATCAAGTTCTGGGCTAGAGCAGTGGCTTTCAATCTGCATCAAGAGTGTTAAAAGCCAACACGACAAATACTAGACCAACATGTTGATAGTTATAAGTTTGGTCCGGTTAGTGTATGAATACGACGCTAACTAAAATCTTTTTGTCGTGATATTTCGGGTTAAATAATGTAACATCCTTCTATATAGACCGTGGACAATACAAATATTGAGTGTAGACTATTTTCAAACATCTAAAAATAAATCTATGAACTTTTTGTAGGCAAAACGAGCAATACTGATTGTTGTGAGAGGCCGAAGTTTATGTTACGTGATATCTTTTGGTTTCTTTTTACTGTTATTTATTAATATATCAAACTTGGTATGGTTGATGAGTTAAAATATATGTATTAACAAGATGCGTGATGCATCAATAAAATTTGACATATGCAAATCTACCTTCTAAAATCCATATTACATATATTAAAGTTTAATCGCGAGCCTCATCTCATTTTTATCACCTTTTATATTTAACCAACTTTCCATCTATCTTTTATTTTTAAATCTATATCATTTACTAGATATTTGAATGTGGTATAATTGATTATATGACCTAAACAGGTTGTTATAACCTTCCTTTGACAAATGCTTATACTTTTCATTTACCTATGGATCTATGAACTGAATAATTTCTCAATCAAATTCATTTTTATAATGGTTCATTTAAATATATATTAATTAATTACTATATTAAAAACATAAAAAAGCACACCTGGTCACGAAGCTCTGCATGCACGGAATCCGAGGATCCCGGGGTCAACTTGGACTAGATGTACACATTCTAATCTAATATTTTTTTTGCAATAAACTATTTTCATGAATCAAATGCATGACTTTCAAATTTCAAATCATATGACAATAATCTTACTGACATTTGTATCTTTATGTTTAAACAAATGGACAAGAACCTTCATGTTCGACACTTTAGTTGTTAAATATACTAAAAGAAAAAGGACGCACCCCACTCTAACGGCATGTGAAGAGAGGTTGACGAAATCACACCCCCATCGGCAAGAATGATAAGATCTTAAACCCCCATACTGCAAATTACAAAAGGAAATCACACACACATGCATGTTGATATCAATCAACAAGTTAAGCAAACACCATTCCGCATGCATTGTTGCCGATGATGCCACTGCTTTTCATTCATGCCGATGATTGATGCCAAACCTACTCCGTCCAGTCTAAGCCTAATGAAAGAGACTTAAAAGTTATAACCTACGATAATCATCTTGTAAAGAGTGTCGCTCTAAAAAAGTTAATATGGGTTTGCCTCACATAAAACTATTCAAATTAAAATTACTTAATGCATATATAGTTTGCATACTGTGTTACTAGGTATGTAGTTTGTTCCTCATCTTTCACTTTTCTTTTTTTATTTTTCTTGCTTTATAACTCTAGTAAGTTTTTACTTTCATTCTCTTGTAGTATTAAACTCTAGTTGTTTTTACTTTCATTCTCTTAGGGTATTAATTAATGATTTATACTTTTCTGGTTTTCTTTCCTTGAAGTATTGTCTTATTCTCTAGTAAATTTTTACTTTATTTATACTTTTCTAGTTTTTTCCTTAAAGTATTAATACTATAAAACATAGTTTAAAGTATTAATACTATAAAACATAGTTTAGTTTTAATTTTGGTAAACCTTATACTTTACAAATTACTTTAACTACTATTACCATTATCACTACCACTACCACCACTTTATTATTATTATTATTATTATTATTATTATTATTATTATTATTATTCAACCCCGTTTAAATAATATCCTTTATCGTTTCGACTTAGGTATTTATTTCTATGTTTTAGTTTTGATATTTTTTCGAGTTGACGCACATGTATGGTTCAACGTGTTTACGTCTATATTTTGTTTGGTTTAACGGTCATACCGTAATGTACGGGTTCGAAAACTAGTTTATGTAAATACAAATACATTTACCCAAATATAATATACAGTTAACCATATGATGGTAAGATCTTTGATGTCCCTAGATTTAGTTACTTAGTAAACTATAGATGTGCTAACTTTGTTTAAGAGAAACTTAGAAGTAATATTTTTATATATATTTTTTTGAAAGGCAAGTAATATTTTATATAGTTCTTCGACTTCAACAACTAGATACCCTAAAGTTTAAATCCCAAGTTACTTAATTATCATGTTAAAGTCCGAGTCTTTCATTATTTTTTACTTAATTAACCTATAATATGAATTAACATATAAAATAAATTGGAAAAATTTTATAAAAATCTTTCAGTCCAAGTATTATGGAAACGAAAATAACTATCAAGAATTTGATAGTTTGAGGCTTTTAATTTATTATTATTGTTACTATTCTTATAGTTATAATAATAACAATATATAGCAAGCACTTCAAGAAATAAAAGATGATCAAGCTGTACATGCATGTTGAACAAAAAAATCGCCTTCGTAGAATTCACGATAGTATAACTCCTACTTGTAATATACACAATTTACATAAATCAAGTCAACGAGAACTTTGTGAATTTATGTAGATAAATTATCTACATGGCAAGTACATCGTGTCTTCTCCCTCTCTGTTTGTTTCTTTGTTTTTTTTTTTACTAAAAATACCCTTACAGAAAGTTCTTCGAATAGATAAGAGTTGCCTTAACAGTTACCATAACACCATGTCTATTAGAGAAAGAAAAAAATTTCTTTGTTTATATTTAAAAAAAGGGTGATGGCATTTATACATCTCTCAATAGAAAACATATAGCCCAATACGTTTCCCATAGGGTTTAAACATTAAATGCGACACCAATATGAAGCGTATTGGGCAATACGATTCCTAGTGGTACGATGAACCCAAGCTCTGACATGCATGTACTTCAGAACTGAAAAGGTCTACAAAAGTAACCCCAACAGGAAGCGTATAAAGCAATACGATTCTCATAGGGTTAATAGGAAGTGTATAGGGCCATACGATTCTCATAGGGCTTCGGTTGGTGAACGAATTAAACCAATAGGAAGCGTATGGGGCAATATAGTTCCCCTATACACAAAGTATAGAAAGCATATAGGGCAATACGATTCCCCTAGTCCCTTAATCTGATTCCTTTTTATATTTTCCGCCTCCATTCTCTCAAACCAACCCAACACATCTCCAATGCAACCCCACACGCCTCTCAACTCAAAATTCGAACAACACGCGTCTCGTATAGCTTAATACGCTTCATTTTGGCTTCAAGTTTAGTAAACTCGTTTATAAACCTACATATTTTCATATTTTTTTTCGTATAATTTGAGGTTATGATAGAGTGATATATACTTTAACATATTTAGAGAAATCGTTGACACTCTTTGAGCCGTTTTTGAACCAACCGGCCAGTTGGGGACGGTTGCCGGCTAGGGCTGAGCAAATGAGTTAACCCGGACCGACCTCAATCGAACCTGATTTTTTAAATTTGCAGATACGGCGTTAGATGATGAGATGGAGGGTGCGGGAGATTTCGATCCATGGGCTAGTGATGATTGTTCAGAATAGTCATATATGATGTACCCTTCCCACACGTATGAAGTGAAGCGGTTCAATAAACTTAGGGAGATGAAGGTGGGGTGCATGAGGGGGATACATAGGCTTCGTTAGAAACATGTGGTGTGGTAGACACTGTGCGACAGGTTATCGAGCATGATAGACCGTGGGATTGTTTGTTTCGAATCGGAGTTACGTCGTCTTATCGACCGTTGATGGTGGAGTTTCTCTCCACATTCCGCTATTGACCTCGATCGAACTCGTCGACCCTATCACCCGATATCACATTCCGCCTGTTCGGTAAGGTATTTGAGATGTTGCTATGTCAGTTTGCCGTCGCCACCGGTTTTTACATAGAAGCGGAGTTGGTTCAGGACGTATATACCACAACTATTGATCGGTGATGGTCCATACATCGAGTCGATGAGGTCCGATCCTCAGAGATTCGCGGCCTGTTAGTTCATTACTTGCATTGTTGTTTTAGCACGGGCATCGCAGCCCGTGGCAAGAGTTGCGAGCACGTAACGAAGGCCGATATTTTCTATCTATTGTTTATTTACTGGCCGTCTGTGCGTCCTCCCTCTCTGCCTGGTGGATTATTTTGTCACACGTTGGAAAAAGAGAAGCGTCGTGGCAGTATATATGGAGGATCATTTATCGGCCAGATAGCCCAAAGTGTTGGTCGGTACTTTGGTTGGGTCAAGGATAGGTATCCACCGCCGGCTTCCTGCAGATATTTGGACATGAGGTCGATGACATGGATGAAAGTGGCGGCAAACATTCCTAATGTTGGTTATAGGTTTGTCGGGGCGAACCGTTAGGATTGGGCATGGTAGCCGTTGGTACATCTCCCGCGTTTGAAGGCTTAGGAGGTTTAGATGCCTCAGATGGCTGAGCAGGAGGGCAGGTAGGATGATGTTGAGGTTCCACCTTAGCATGAATAGGGGGATCATTAGCATCCATAGAGAGCTTATCGTGCGGTTAGGTTGGCTCGGTCAACCAACTGTCTTCTCGATAGGATTTTGTGTAACTAGGATTAGCAGATGCCGCTTCTGACACTGCATGGTCAGGAGATGACATCTCACGGTCGCTAGATTGACTGGATGCATGATGACATGGGGTGGCTGGTGACTGGCATAGGTGAAATGTATAAGTATACTGGTATATCGGTTCCACCCCGTCCACCGCCACGAGTTTATCTGGATTGGGGCCCGTTCTATACGCAGTAGCCCAACCTGTCCATGCCATCCTTTACCAGCCCACCCCGTCCATGTCGATCTTTACTCTGCCCATCTCGTCCATGCAGGTATGTTATCTATTTTTATTTCATTTATCTGCACGCCTCATGTAATGGGTATTTTGTTTAAATTCTTATAGGCTTACGGCTCGTCCTATAGTCAGTCAGACCTTTCCATGCCGCATTTTCCTCAGTCCGGCCAGACCATGCCGCTCTTTCCTCTGTCCGACCTTTCCATGCAGGTATATTATTTTGTTTTTATTTCATTTTCTATGAACAACTTTAATGTTATGTAATGGGTATTTTGTTTAAATTTTTATACGCTCCACGCACGTCCTATACGAGGCATAGCCCATCGCCCTCTAGTAGACGTGGCCGAACTTTACGGAGGAGGAGCTCGCTGAGTATGACGAGGATTGATGACGATAGTGGTTTATGTTATTTTTATTTGATGAAGCATTGTACGAACAATTGAATGTTTATGTTTTAATATATGAACAATTTAATTTTCAGTATTTGTAATATTTGTTTAATTTGGATACGTTTGTTTTGATAAGCTATAATGTATGGATATGTTTAGTTTGTTTGGATTGTTTAATTTCACTACGTCTTTTATAAAATTTATAACAAACAAACCAACATCATTTAATACAAAAACACCAACTTAATTAATTTAAAAAAAATAAAGTCCAAAAATATACCAAGAACTATATGCTGCTCTTCAAAAAAAATTCCTCCAAAGAATGTATGGCCCTATATGATTCCACTGATCTCTTTAAAAAAATTATACAGTGAACGTATGGTCCTATATGATTCCTCTAGTGCTCTAATCATTGGCTGACTATTGTTTGAAAAATTTGTACGTCAAGTATATCTATAGGAAGTGTATAGCTCAATACGCTTGAACTCAGAGGAACCGTATTATCCTATATAATTTCTATAGAGTTCCAGAGATGAACAAATAAAATGAAGAGATGTATAGATAATCAAAGCTTTAAAAGAACTTTTGTTTTTTGAGTTTTTAAATTTTAAAAATCAGTAAAAAGAATTCATATAAAGTTTTAGGACTTTTATCTTATTCATGTAATCAACGCCTATTTGTACAAATAAATTCTTATCACTCACTTTTCCACTTGGTCTTTGTAAACAAAGGGATCTAATTAATCATGTAAACTCTAAGGGATATTCTGATGATATGTAATTCACAACCAAAGGCTCAAATCTTTTATAGTATCTATCCTAGAAATCCAGGAATTAATATTAAAAAAAAAAGATAATCATGTAAAAATAAAATGAAAGGTTTTGACTAAGAGCTCAACGAAGGTTAATAACTGTTTCTAACATTTTAAGCTTAAATAATCTAGCAAGCTTTTAACTTTGTAGTTGGTAAATGTGGTGTGAGTTTAAATTTTTACAACTACAGATTCAGATTGATTAGATGGTATTTAGGAGTGAAAAAACCGTTGTTTAAAAAAGTAATAATAAAAATTAATCTATCAATATTTGAAGGAGGAAATGAAGCAGGGGATCTCCGATCACAACTAATACGTTTGTGCATCAACATGTTTTTTATGTATTTTTTTTGCCACGTTGATCTTTACTTATTGAAGTTTGATTGGTGTCATTGTAACTCATCATGTGGTCATAAAGGAGAATTGATTGGGTGTCTTGAACTAGACATGTTAGGAAACAATTGTTCGATATACAAGAGAAGTCGCACACGCCAACACAAAATACCAATAGTTGGAATTAAGCTAGTATCAAGTATGCTTCACGTGAAGGGAACATTGCATACATCAATATTTTTAGGGCCCCCAAGGTTTTATAGTTTTAGAAACCATGAACATGTCTATGATGTTTCTGGTTCTTTCATGAACTTTTAAAATAATTTAATTGGATAGATGTTCAAATAACATGATCGAGTTCAAATAACAGAGAAGAAACAATGATAATTTTTGAGGAATAATCATCGGTTAACTCTGTGCCAGCAACCGTGGTAATACAGAGGATGCAAGTGTTATCCGGAATGATTGAGTGTAATGCGTCTATAGGTTGCCTTTTAAATCCGCCGTCAAATGCCAGGGTAACTTTAGATAGATGATGGAAACCGGATTTGAATAACCACAAAGCAATCTAGTTGGATTTTCTAGGTCGGCATTACCACCAATCTTTCCAAAAACGATGTAGTTGATTTTTTTTAAAGTGACATGATAGTTACCTTAGACTTTGCGTAGCGGGCTGGGTAAAGGTGTGGTCTATGCCAAGTGGCCCTTTTGGGCGTTGCACATCACGCCGCTAAGGACGTGGGTTGGCCATGGTGCAATAGACGTGAGTGTATACAATTGAAGATGCCATATTTGAACCTTGGTGTGATAACAACATGAAGGACTGAGGTGGCTGTGAAACTTGGTGTGATAACAACATGAAGGAGCCGAATGTTTAAATAAAAAGTATAAGGATGGTTCGATTTGATCTCATGGGGTGGTTTGGGGTGATCAAGAATAATAATAATAATTAATATTATTATGATGAATTTAATAGATAATAATTAGTTTATTATTTGATTTAATGATTAGTTAATATTAATTTTCAAATGAGAGGCTATGAATTAGGGTATGCTCGGTATCGGGTAATGAAATAGACGGGGGAATACAATGGACGAGGTAATGGAATGGATGAGGTAATGGAATTGATCATTACTATTCCATGTTTTGTTTGGTTACCATGTGAGAATAGAATTAATCATTACTTTGTGTTGTTTGGTAGACAAGAAAAGACGAAGGAATAAAATTGGTAGTGAAAGGCGGTGGTTGGTGATAGGTGCAGCTGTAGCGGCGGTGGTGGGTGGACAGTCGTGGTGGTGGCGGTAACGGTGGTAGGTTGTAGTATTGCTAATGAAAGATGAAAGATGGAATGGAATGGAATGGAATGGAATGGAAAAAAAGGGGGGACAAATGGAATGATTTTGAGGGAATGAAATGCATTTTAGAATGGACGATTCCGACGATTTCATTCCATCGACCAACCAAACACTCTTTTCTTCATTCACTCACAATGATCAATTTCATTCCACTTCTCATTCATGCATACCAAACGCTAGCTTATAGTAGGATTTGGTGACATGGATAGACGTATGCTAGTATGTATTTGACTTTTATGTACGTACGTTTGGTTTTTGAATCATAATAAAGTTTGTTTCCTTTTCTTCTTTTGGTGCATCTTGATCGAACATCACGTTTTAGTTTATAGTCTCAACAAGTAAGATTACCCGCGTTATACTATGGGGTTTTGATTAATTCAATATAGTAAGCAAAAGAAAATGCTTAAAGAAATATCCATATATGTTTTACATCGAATGAAAACTATAAAAACAAATTAAAATTGGACGAACTAATTGTAAATGGAAACATAATAATTATCTTAAATAAAATTTGTAATGAAAAAGAAACATAAAACTAAAATATGAAACATAAAGTAAAGTAAAAAAGAAAATAATAATAAAAAACCAATAGGATGAAAGAGCTGTACACACAACTTGTTAAGTGTAAATAAGCACGAAAACGTATTATATTTGACTCGATTCATTTCTGGGAGAAAAGAAAATTTACGTTAAAACGTAGACCAACTGAAAAAACGTACATATTAATAATATAATAACATATTATATTTGACCTAACTTATTTCCAGGAAAATTTACGTTGAACGTAAATTAACTGGAATTTATAACGACACGTACGTAAAACTTGATTATAAAGTCTTTAAAAATTTAAAGGGTTGTAAGTGTCAATACTTAAAGTTGATGGATTAAAATACAAAAAAAGACAAACAGACAAAAAAAAAAAAAAAATTCAAAAAGTGAACACTATTAACAAAGTTTGCTATATGTATTACAACTGCTTTGGTTGTCAAGGGATCTTTAGGTTGAGTTGTATGTTCTTGATTCACTTGTGTAAACAATCTCAGGTTTAACATGTGGTATTAGAGCCTGAGGATCTAGGCTCGATTCCATTGTAGTTTTCTCATCTATTTCCCATTCAGTAGTGTTTTCGATTGAAGGTGTCCAAGTTCGATCACAATAAGTTTCCGATCGCAGGCGTGTAGGTTCCAATCACAAGAAGTAATGATCGAAGGAAAATTCTTAGAAAGCCGATCGCAGTGAAGAGTCAGTTAAGAAACGAAACAATGGTATAGTTACGAGTCGTAGAAGGAATTAAGAAACTGAATCAAAGCAGCTACAAACAATAGTCATCGTGCATCAAATCGTATCTTCAAGGTCAAGAACTTTGGCAGGTAACGAATGGTACCAAGAAGAGACTACCCACAAACGGTGTCAACGGTGCTATCGTGAAGTGGTAAGTGAAAGCGGGCTGGGCGATGTTCATCATTAAGACAACAGTTGATGATGATGCTCTTGATCACATTCAAGACCTTGAATACCCAAAGCAAGCGAGGGATACGCTTGAAACCTTGTTTACGAAGAATAATGATGTCTGGTTGCAACTAGTCGAAGGCGAATTAATGATGGCGTCCCTAGGTGATCTACCGATTTCACAATATTTTCGAAAAGTTAAAAACCTATGTCGTGAAATCGGAGAACTTGATCCACAGTCTCGGGTTAAAGATGCTCGTATGAAGCGGATACTCATCCATGGTTACATGCCTGAGTATCGCAGCTTTGTTACCGCTATCCAGGGTGGGCGACCCAACCGAGTATAACTGAATTCTAGAGTATTCTTGTTGGACAAGAAGCCTTAGCTGAAGTTTCAATTAAAAAACCGAGATTGAAACCGCGTTATATGTTGGGAGAAAGGAGAAGAATCAACTTAGTAAAAATTAGAACCATAATGACACGAAAGACAAGGATAAGTACCGAGATAAAAGTAACCGACCCAAGAGGAAAGAATGGAACAGAAAGCGCCAAGACAACCAAAGAGAAACTTCTCAAGAAAATTCATCGGATGAAGAGAACCAAGAAAAAGAATCAAAGTATCAATCGAAAATGGTTTTTGTATAAGTACCATAATTGTGGACGCAAAGGGCAATTGGCGAAAGACTATCGGCAACCTAAGGAGGAAGGAAATGGGACTGTAGTTGGTGAATAAGAACCATGGGATGCAGAGGCATATATGGCTGAGACTCAAGAAGAATATGATTTTCCAGCCATCACAGAATCCAAACCGAACATGTTAGATGAATGGTTTGATGCAGACTCCTGTTGGTTGACCAGTCAAGAAGTAGTGCCCAAGGTGAATCAATTAAAATAAACCTTGGAATCATCTACTGTTATCTTGAACTTAGATGATGAGGAAATTGTGGTTGAAGAAGACAGTATGGATAATCAAAGTATGGTCATGACCGAACAAGACGAGAGAGAAACCATGTTGGTTGAATTGCGCGAAGAGAAAGTTTCGTCTTATATCATGGTTTGTCATGATGAAGAATCAAAGGGTATTGGAAAAGATGTAGTACTTAATTTCGAGAGGGAGCGTGCATCAAGCTTGGATGGAAGAATTGCATTCAATACCATAATGTTTGGTCATGAAGTTGAGAAAGTAACAGTTATTTCACATTCAAACCCGGGTATCACAGGTCTAAATAATGCTCTAATATGTAATCTTGAAACTATCAAAATTGTAACCAGAAAAAAGAAACCTGCAGATATTGTGATAAATGTGAGTCCAAGAATTAAGTTGAAAGAAGTGCGAGCGTTACGAGAAGTGAAAGATGTTTGTGGAACAATGGAAGTTGGTATTGAGAGGGAGCGTGAAACTTAGTGCAATACCATCATGAAGGACCCGAATGGTTAATTTGAAAAGTATAAGGGTGGTTCGATTTTGGTCTCATGGAGTGGCTGGGAGTAGATAAAAAATAATAAATAATAATAAGTTTATTGTTTAAAATAGTGTTTATCTAATATTAATACTGAAATTAGAGGCATTTGAATTATGGTAGGATTAGGTTACACGAATAGATGTATGCTAGTATATATTTGACGTTTATGCAAGTACATTTGGTATTTTTCATGTCTTATTCATCTTAAACGTCTTTTATTAAATCGTCATTTCAAATAATGCGACGTGATTTTATTAGTATACATGTTAAGGTAAAAACTGGATAATCATTCAATTGAGTTAAAATGAAGATTAAAATTAACAACAATTAAACCTCATCCAACTTTATGCATCCTTATGAGAAATCTGAATTCGGTTATTTACGTTTGGTTGAGTGGCATCTGATTACAAATAGTTGTTTTGGGCCACAGTTAGCAAAGTGATGGGCTGAATTACTGGAATGTCAAAATGGTCCATTGGGCTGATTAATCAATTACGTGGGCTGGTCCAGAAGATAGGATACCATCATGCTAATTTAAAAGAGGAGTTTTGATCAGTTTTATGGGTTTGGTTCAGGGCGAGCAGAAAATCGAAATAACTGAAAAATCCGAACTGAAACAAAAACCGACGGTATACTATAGATGAAGAACAAACTTTGATAATAGTTATTGGCTATAATTGGTTGAGGGGTTTGCCCAACTAATGGATACTACATGACATTCACTAACTTCCCTTTTTTTCTGTTTTGTCTTTAATATATACACGCAAAGCGATGTCAAATCAAGAAAGGAAAGTGATATGTTGAAAATGTGTTGGCTTGCAACCATGGGACGCGGAATGATACCCTAGGCTGTCCGATACCAACTTTTTTTTTTGTTTTTCCGTTTTAGTTTTAATATTTATACGTACACACTCAAAGGGATGTTATATCAAGAAAGGCAAACGGAATGGTGGAAACAACATATACACTAAAGTCTCTATACAACCATTGACATAGAAAGTACACCTCATTAATATAGCATGAAAACAACATATTTGGCCTTTGGGCCTATTATCGACAGGTTAAAAAATTCTTTATAAATAATTAACAATTTACAATTCAATATTAAAAATCATCAAACTCCTGTTGCAGGGCTTGTTCTAAAAAAACTCAGATTGCTCCATCAAACCAGGGCTTAATCTAAACATATGAACACAAAATTCCATCTGACTGAGTGCACCATCTCCATCGAAATCGCCTTCTCTCAACATGCTCGAAAGATCAGCATCGGACAGATCCTGAAGACCTAAATATGAAGAATTCTTCTTCAAACTATCGAAAGTGATCACCCCTTTATCGCGATCCATCAGCAGCTGAAACCCTTTGCACATTTCATCAATTAAACCATCTCCTCCCAGTTTTTTAGCCATTAGAGGTAACAAATCATGAAACTGATATTTGTTGTTGTTGGTTGCCATTGATCTAGAGAATCAGTAGTATTATATGGAACTGTTGTATTGATTTGAACTGATGAGAAGACATAGAGATGGATGATTGTATATATAGAAAATATAGAGGGAAAGATTAAAGGAGGTCGGTGTAGACATTTACAAATCGGTTTTTTAAAACCGGTTCCGGTTAAAAACCGGTTTCGGTTTTTATGTTTTTAAAAGAAAAAACCGGTTATTCAATAACCGGTTTCGGTTACCGGTTTTTTTTAAATATACTAACCGGTAATAACCGGTTGCAACCGATTTTGAAACCGATTATAAAAAAACCAGTTTTATATAAAACCGGTTAATTTGCTAAAAAACCGGTGGGCTGAATTTTTTTTTATTTTCTTGGTTTATTTTTTTTATGGCCGAAAATGAAGTATTGTAATATAAAAGTTAACTACGAAAATCTAAAAATTTAAATTATAATATGATTAACCTTTGAAACAAACGATTGTTACATAACGTTGAACCGTGGAAGTACGAACGATAAACGAAAAAAATTAAGGGCGTAAACTTAAAATATTAATCCGCAAGAACGTCCACACTTATATATATATATATTTTTTAGTGGGACTACAATAGAAATAATATATCTTGAGCTTCGTTTATTCTTCTTCGCTTGAACCCGAAGTTGAACTATTGCGAAGGAATTCATCCAATGCGGCTTCTTCGTCGGTCATTGGGGTTGTCAATTCGGCTTGGACCTCGTCCTCGTACAGTTCGCCCTCGTATTCCAATTCATCCTCGAGTGTGCGTATGTGTTGACATCTCTCCGCCGCATCCAAGTAATCTTTCAAGCAAATCGACATTTCAACCGCCTTTTATGTTAGTCGAGTCCTCCTTATCGAGATCGCCTTGCCACTAATAGAAAAAACACTTTCCGAAGCTACCGTGGAAGCTTGGACCGTTAGTAAATCTCGGGCCGTTGTGGCTAAGATCGGAAACTGATCTTCCTTACTTTTCCACCAAGCCAACAAATCAAAATTTTTAAACTCGTGTGAAGTCATTGTTTGTAGAAAGTTCGACCCACCATACCGACCAAGTTCGCTACTAATGGTGTTACCACGGTACATTTGACTCGATTCATCAAACAATTGGTTATAAACATACAAATCTTGGTCTTCCATACTAGAAGAACCTTCGCCGAAAGCGGCATTTCTCATCGACCTTTGAATGTGTGACGTGGTTGCACCATATTTTGTTACATAAACGTCATACATTCTTGAAAGTTGATCATTGAAACGAATTTTTGCGGCTTCACCAAAGTTAGGGTCTCGATTGGTGTTTAAATTCAACTCGTTTGCAATTTTTTCAATCAAAGACCCGGTACCAAAAACGTTAAAGCAAGGGTTTAAAGCAAGTGAAAACCGCCGGTAGTTCGCTAAAATATTTTCTTAGTTTTTCCTTCACTGTTTCCGCCATACCACAATATGGCCTACTCTAACCGCCATCTCGTTTAATTTTAAACACATTTTAAACAAATTGTGAAACACCAAAGAACTTGTAGGATAATAGACACCCGATAAAGTTTTTGTTCATGTTTTGAAAACTTGAAGCAATTGTGTAACCGTTTCAATAGTAGTCCAACCCGATGGGTGGTAAGGCGAAACCTTCCTACGACTAGACAAAGAGTTATGAAATTCTATTAACTTTCTTTTTTGCAAAATAGCCTTTTCAAACATGGTGCAAGTCGAGTTCCATCTATGAGCAACGTCCCAATTGGGTCCTAAGCATATTCGACCCCGCTTCCTTACACATTTTTTTGAATGTCTACGTGTGTTACTATATATATGACGTAACATTTTTTTGAAAGCTTCCTTTTGTGGTTCAATAACCTTTAAACCGTCTTGAACGGCCAAATTAATGATGTGTGCAATACATCGACTATGAAAAAAATAACTTCACAAATCGGTTTGTATTTTAATTTGAAATGCATTACCGAAACCGTATTGTTTGAGGCGTTGTCAAAAGATATTGAAAAAATCTTGTTTTCCAATTTGTATGTTGCAATACATTTGTCGATTGCTTTGTAAATAGCTTCACCGGTGTGAGGGTAATTAAATAATTTTAAAAAATTGCGCATTTCATCATTTGCCACGTCGACGGTTCAATCCCATGGGCGGTGACACAAATATATGAGTCGGGTGAACCGTGCGGTACGGACCAAACATCGCTAGTCAAGTTAACACCGGTTTTAATTTTTCAAAATAAGAAATTAATTCTTGTTTAACATTTTTTCACAATTTCAAACAATCTCTCCTAAGAGTAGCACGACTTACATGGGTGTATCGTGGTTGGAGAGTTCTTTGAACCATCTTTGTGTAGCGTTGTTTGTCGAAAGTGTTGAACGGCAAACTTTCTTGGATTACAAACTTCGCAATTTCCTCCCTAGCCATTTCGTAATTGTAGGCGAACAAAGAAGCGCCTTCACTTGCCATGGAGGTTTGACCACTAGCGGGTTGTTGTTTCAACGCCCTGCAAAACAGTTTTTTGATGTGTTGTCTCAACGTGGTGTTTGCGGTTTCGGCATAGAAACCATTACAATGGTGACAACACGCTTTTTTTCTCTCGTTGGCCATCTCGCACAAATCGAAATGTGCCCAAACTTCGGGGTTGCGCTTCGTTGGAATAACACGAACCACCGTGTCCGTTGTAGACTCGCCAATGTGGACCGAATCATGAGCACTAGAGCTTGCCATGCTTTTTCAAGAAATATCGAACAAGATTTTGAGCATTTTTAGAGTTTTTGGAGGTTTAAGAGTGGTGTGCTTGAACCCAAACACCCACAACCCTTATATATTAGTTGGGAATGATTTTTAGGCCAAAATAAGTCCAAAAAAATGGCTAGGAGCCTCCCAAACGGTCATATGACCTGTCACACCCCGACCCGCAGCGGAATAAAAGTCGGGGCATAATTGGGTTATCACCAAAGCTCATGATATTTACTAAATGTTTCATATTTATTAAATTCAAATTACAACTTAAATATCCAAACAAAATTCATACAATTACAATAAAAGGAAAACTACATAATTATTCCAAAGCATAAACTTTTTATTCTTCTAGGCCTTCCTATGTGTTTCTTGTCTCAACTGGATCACCTGTATCATGTGTAAAACGGGGGAGATTTTGGGTCAACAAAAGTTGGCGAGTGAATCTTGATAAAACATTGTTAATAATTTCTTGATTTATTTAATAAGGAAAATTTGTGCAATAATCACATGTGAGCAAACATATATAAATAAACAATCACAAACCACTTTGGATGAGTATATGACATGAATGATGATGTATGTGAGATCAAGGCTCAATCAAACGGAGCCGATCGAGTGACATGAATGATGATGTATGTGAGATCAAGGCTCAATCAAACGGAGCCGATCGAATGAGGCACCTGATACTCAACCCGTATCTCACGGGAAGCTGATGGGCCTAATGAAATGCATGCACTGAAAATGATAACTTCTATCTAAACATAATTCGCACAACAATTGATACACATTTGATCACGGATATGATGTAAGCACAAGTGTTTAAATAAAATATGAGAATTATACGGCACATGATACACCCCAAAACGTGATTAAAACGGGGAATTGGTAGAGATTCACTCACAGTGGATGCGTTTCTTGATGATGATGATGCGCACGAATATTAGGACTCGACCGTCGAGGGAAAAACTAACCTAAATAATAACGAGACGATCCGGTAAATAAATAAATTTTATTTGGAATTAATGTTTTTAATTAGTGCTCTTAATGGAATTTTTTAGATTTATTTTTGTGAGTTTAAGGACATTTTCTAACTTTAAAAATATTATTTTTAAGTGTTTTTAATTGATTTTTAAATAAAATCAATAAATAAAAAGAAATAAAAAAATTTGACTTTTTTTTCTTCCGGCGACTGCGGATTTGGGCGCGCTGATTACCAGTTTGACTTTTGGGTTTACTTTAAATGTTATTTGTTTCTGTATTTGGCATGAAAGAAATGTGTGGCGGAGTGGTGTGGTGTGTGTTTGTGTTTGTGGGCGAGCCGGGTTCAAAACCCGGCAGCCCTATTTATTTTTTTATTTACTTATTTTTATTGTTCATTGTTTATGGTTTAAAATTCTAATAATGTTTATTAGTTATGTATTGTTTAAAATTAATATTAACATTAAATACCCACCTCATTCTTCACTCACTTTGCACATCACAAACACTAATCTCTCTCTCAAACCTCTCTAAACTCAACCTAAATCCAGAAAGTTCAAGACTTTCAAGTGAGTTCTAGCTCACCTCCTCTTCACTTTTCCACTCTTTCTTTCTTCCTACACTTGGAACACCTCTAGGAGTGTTTTCATAGGTTTTCTATGGAAAACAAATATGGAACATCACCATATTTGAGGTCATAAGTGTAAGAAATTTTCTGTTTTAATAGGGTTTTTAACCCACAAGTGTTGTATCCTTCCAAGCTTGTTCTTGTGACAAGACTTGAGTTGGTTGTGTGCGATTACTTGGAAGCCTTGGCTATCCTACCTTCAATCCACCACCTCACTTGATGATTTTGAATATTATGCAATTTTCATTTTCATTTTTAACTTATTAATGACCATCCTTGTTGTCCTTGTGACATCTTGTGCATTGGTAAACATACGAAAAAGGTTAAAGGAAGGTTATCCTCCTACCACTATGCATGACTTCTATAAACTTCCATAATAATCATGATAGAGTAATTACTTATACTATATAATATATATATACTAACCGAATCCTTGATGTTAATCGAATGATTTTCCGACATGGTACTAAGTTACATCACATAAGTACGTAACTTATCGTTACGATTCTAATGGTTATCTTATCCCATGAAAACACGTCGACCCAAATAGGAATTATAGTGTCAAAAACGAGTATTAAGTCTAGATGATCATTTTCTCATATACATACTTGTGGTATATTTAAATTCCTAATCCTTCGTTATTATCCGAATACTTACATGCCTACGTTTTCCTCATGTAGGCTAACTCGGTGTTCCATCCGTCCAACTCTCCAAACCCTTCACGGAATTTTCAAGTGGAAGCTTGCAAAACCGTGAGTACACTTGACCCATTTTCCTTTTACACAATTTGGGTTGTAACATGTTAACTTACAAAATACACAAATACACACAACATACTTTATACACTTGATCCGTTATACATGCTTATTGTTATGCTTAGGTTCATGCTAGATTCATACATGCTTCTTGTCATTAACTTAGCTAGCCCAAACTTAACATATATAGCGCTATAGGAGTAGCACACCACCCGTCAGGGTATTGTTAAGCTTATTCTTATTCTTAAAATAGTCTCGTTACTTTTGTGGCGAGGGACACTTAATTCTTCTGGACACTTGGGTTTGACATTTAGTGTTGCAAGCTAGCTTACATTGTATACAATTGCCATGTGGGATTTGAGCAAACTCTTTTATACTTATGCTATGTAATTTAAAACTCATGTACTCGCCAATGCGTTTGCGTTGAACCATATTTTTAACATGTTACAGGTTGATTATGATGCTTAAGACGAATCTAGTAGGGACGACGTAGAAATGCACAAGAAATACTATATTTAGATATTTTGATTTATTGAACTCATAGCACTTGACTATTAATTGTTGTAATTTGAATTTCCTTGTAATATGTTGACAATTTGTAATATGAAATAAAACCCGTTTTGAGTTAACTATTGTCACAAATAGTGTTATGTGTAATGAGCAATCTATTTCGTCTTACTCTGATGATTCGGCCATCGGTTGGGGTGTGACACCCACACCCATGTTTCACCCTGATCTCCACGGGCTATGGAAAATGATAGACCAAGTGCTGACATGCAACTTGATGTCAAGAAAGACAAAGCCACAATTGCATGTTTGTTTCAAGCGTTGTCAGAGGATCTAGTATTACAAGTTGCGAGTTATAAAAGTGCAAAAAAAATGGGATAGATTGAGTGTAGAATGCACATCTACAAACCTTTAAAATCCGAATTTGAGACGCAAAATGAATGAGGGAGACATGATCGATTCATTAACAACTAAGATAAATAGCGTTGTCACTAAGACAAATAGTTTAGGATCAACATTTGATCAACCAACCTTAGTGTGGAAACTCTTAAACGTCATGCCTAATAGGTTCATTAAGATCGTTGCATCTATTGAACAACACTATATTTAGATATCATGCATGAGTCTAGACAAAGCAATTGGAAGACTCAAGACCTTTGAAGAAAGGATCAAATCCAAGAAAGGAGGCCTATGAGTCAATCAAGAGGAACTGCGATTGACACATCATGAGAATTCTAATCATGAATGACAATTTGGACATCGTGGAAGAGGTAAATATCACACTTCACGATGCCAAGGCATGGCCGGCCGGTAGGGGGTGCGGGGTGGGCGACGACACAAGGCTCAAACCCTCAGAGGGCCTAAATCTTTTTAATTTTGTATAGAATTTATGGTGTATAAGATAGAATATAAATTCACTGAATCGAAAGATAACATAATGATCCCTTGTACTAGTGGTTACTGTCCTGCTTAAACTACAAGGGGATGTGGGTTCTAATGCACATGGCCAAATGTTTTTTTTAATTTTCAAAGATGGCCCTGTGCCGAGACATATCCAGACAAGAAAGAAGAGAAGAAGACATGTCACGCGATAACTTCAAAAGTAATAACAATGATTTTGATAATACGAAGAGATACTCAAGAAACCAAGACAAAGTCGTGTTTGACATGAATAAGGTAAGGTGCTATAATTGCAATGATTATGGACACCATGCCTCAGACTGTCCTCGACCAAGCTGCCGAGAAGAAGAAATAAACTTGGTACAAGAAGATGAAGAGCCGATTCTCTTAATGGTGGTTACGGAAGTTAAAGATAAGGAAGCTATTGAAGCATGAAGCCTGCAACAAAGAATTACAAGATTAAGGGCTACAACTCACTATTTATTATTATTAGTAAATGGGCCACTAATGTAAAATAGTAAAAAGTCATGTTTGTGTGTATTATGTACTATTGTAAAGTCAAAGGTCCAATGTACTTGTCAAGCTTAGAAACTGCATTTGTAAAGGGATGCGACAATTCCAAATCAACACGTAGTTTCCCTCGATCGGTAGTATATGTATGTGTCGATTAATCAAGTCAAGGATCAGATTCAATCCTTGCTACCATTATTAAGAAATCATATAAATGTAATTTATTGTTCTTGTTCATATGTGAAAAACATATTACTGTGTTTAATAGCCTTTGTGTGAAATTTTCTTTGTGAAGCAATGTATTCAACTTGCATACACTATATATAGTTAAGTGTGTGCAAATGTTTTTCAACTAATAAATTACATCCGCTGCATCATCTAATTATATAATATAGCTTAAGTCAATTTATAGGAAGATAGATCGATGGCCTAGATGCGATTTCGTAATGATATAATCCTCTAATGTCGATGGTTCTCATTAGCTTTCTCATTAATTTATATAGTCTTTAGTATATTCTATCAAATTGCATAAGTTGATGATTTATAATAATGTATCTGTACATTAATTATGTACTAAAATAGTATTGAAATTTAATACATGAAAGTTGACTTTTGAGTAAGGAAAGGGATACACTAACAACGATCTAAGAAACACAAAAGATAGGGTTTGAAATAATAACGAGATGCTCATTAAACTTTCATCATCTCTAATTCCTTCCATTTTGTGCTACACCCCCAACTACAGAATTACTACTCTTGTTTGTTCCATACCCAATCATGGGTTGTTTATTAATATCCAGAAAATGCAAGATCATCACTGTAGCTACCGTGCCAACAAACATAGGAATCGGGCCGAAAATCCACAGAAGCAAAGTGGTTGCGAAATAGAGTGCGCGCAATCCAACCGCCCAGAAATTGCTTCCTTGGATCACCGCCTTTTGGATGCACTCCACAGGAACATCACCGGTGGGCATGCTTACAAGGAAACCAGCATGCACAAAGTGTCTTGTAGTTTGTACAAAACAAGCAAAGGCCAGTAGAAAGCAAGATAGAATCATTATGTATTTAATGGAGCTGGTGGATTTGCTTGTGTCCCCTAAGATAAATCTGTCTGTAAGATAGTTATCAGATGAGTTACCTAGTACAGCACCAATAAGAGAACATAGGACTAAAGAGATTGAACTCAAGGAAGTTGAGGCTGATAATTGACTACTAAGAACACCTAGAGCAAACCCTCTATCTTTAGGTTCAATCTGCATCAATTCAAGATAAGAATAATCATTAAAATCTACAAACAAGATTGAAAAGTTTTCGTCAGAAATGTGTAAGAAATATTTGTGGGAAAAAGTTTCCCAAGAATTTCCGATCGGGTAGTTCCGCTGGTGGCACAATAATACTCCACTGGTTTACCATTCAAAAATTAAGAAATATTAGTGGGAAAAAATTTCCGACGAAACCATATTTGTCGGAAAACTGTCTCTAAAGGTAGGTTTCGTTGAGTATTGTCATTGGAAACGACCCAGTTTTCTATTAGTAAAGATGAAGATAAGTGGTTGAATTAAGTTATACCAGAAGTATTTTTCTGACCCAACCGTTCTTGTTATTATTCTCGAATCCGATTGCTGTGAGTTGGGGATGTTTGAGGTATCTGTAGAGAAGAAAGAGATGATAAGTGCACATGATCCAGAGACCTAATGGAACCAAGAATAAATCCAGGTGTTCTTCCTTCCATGTCCACCCCATCTTTCTTTTTCTTTTGGTTATCTGCAACCGTTGTGTTTAATTTCTTTCTTTGTTAGATCTACTTATAAAAGGTGGGTTGACTTTCTAAAAATAGCTTTGCTAGTAAATTACTTCAATTGGTGGCTGATGCACTAATTCACATGGAATCGTATTCACAACTTGCATATGTTAATTCTTCCTCCAGGCTACATTGATGAACATATTAAGTTAACCAATTTAATTCTCTATCTATACATGTATATATACACACATATTGTTTAATAATCTAAAAGGTAGGAAAAGGAGAAGTGTTCTTCGGTGGTTTAGGATGAATGTATATATACACATACTGTTTAATAAACTAAAAGGTAGGAAAAGGAGAAGTGTTCTTTGGTGGTTTAGGAGATTTAAGTGTTTCTAGGTAGTCCGCTAAGTCAGGGAGCGGACTTTGGGTTTAGGAGATTCTAAGTGTTTCTAGGTAGTCCGCTAATTCAAAGAGCAGACTTGTTAAAGCTCGTTGATCGGGGGAGCGACTTGTTAAACTCCTTGTGAAGGAACAGACTTTTTAAGGTTCGCTTTGTGTAGGTGCAAGCATTCAGTTGATAGATTGTATTTTATTTCTTATTCAACAATTCATTTAAGGTATAATTTGTTTTTATTAATTAATTTGTTTTTATTTTTTAAATATATTTTGTTTGACATTCTGATACATATATCGTCGAAAATGGAGTTCTAATTTAAAATATATTCTTTTTAAATTTATGAGACAAAAATACTTTATTTCAAAAAACCCCGTTTTTAAAAATTGTATATCGTAGTGTCAAAAATTGTATATCGTAGTGTCAAAAACAGCAAAATTGTGCTTGTAGAAATTTTTTATGAAGTTTAGATATTAAAAGGCTAACACCCCAAATTTTATATATTCTATTATGATATTATATATATGATGTCGTAATGGGTAGAGGGTGATTTTAGACTAATTCAATAATAATAGTCGGTTAATTATGCTAGTAAGTTTAATTAATTAGAATGAATAAAGCTAATCAAGAGAAAAGTAATATAGATAATAGTTAGGTATTTAAGTGACATGTTCTAAAAACATGAAGGCTTAATGTGAGACTTTGAAAAGTGAGAGTTTAAGAAAGAATTATACAGAAATTTGTGGTTATGTGTGTGTCGACCAGAGGGAGAGAGAAGGAAAGAAGAACAACACTAAAATATGAGATTCTAACAAATTGAAGGACGAAATTGATGTTAATCTTATGCATGTGCCCTAATAAGTGATCCTCTATGCTTGTCTAACAAGTGGTAAGTTGAAATTCTTGATTTGATGATTTGTAGAAAGTGGATCTCAACCCATCCATGAGTCATATGAAAATTTATGTAATTGTGAGTGAGGATCATACCATAGAACATGAATTATGCTTGAAATTGGGTAAATAGATGATTAAATGTGGATCCCACTTGAAATGGTGATATTGTGAATTGTAGTGATTAATTATGTACAAATTGATGTAATGATTATGTAGGATGTTACTTACAATGAGTATTTAATAGATGAAATTTGATTATGAATGAATGTTATATGAAATTTGTTGAATTTGATAATCTTGATATGAATAAGTGAGGAAATGCATAAGATACTTGTACTTTATGCTTTGTTAGTGATATACACTCCAGGTGTTTGATGAAATGCTTAGGTATTGGTTTTAAGTAATAAAGATGATTTCATATGCACATGATGGTAACTGATTAGAATGGTGAAATGATGAGTTGTTAGCTCACAATGTTAATGTAAATATGAGATGAAAGCATGAGACTGAAAGAATGTTGAATGTGAAATTGTAGGCGTGAAGGAAGAAGGTACAAGTCAATCCGGTTCACAAGCAACGCTAAGTAAAGGTAACTTCTTACGAACTTCCTTTTATACTATTACTAGTTCATTAGTTATTCTTTAAGGTATGGTAATGCGAAATGATGAATATAGAAGGAAATTATTAGATAATGATATTGTAAAGTATGTGCATTGCCTCATTGCAAACGGGTCAAAATGAATGGTTAGGTGATAAAATTATGAACATGATCACTCGTTGTAAACGTGTCAATAAGGATGAAATGTTCGTTGTCTGAACCCGTATGATTGGGTCGGATGAATTGTGTATTTGGTGTTATAAGAATGGAAACTACGATTTCATTGTAGGCGAAATTGTTACAAGTAAGAAATGTAAGTAGAAAGGACGTTACAACACCATAACCGTGTTTACGGGTCAATTAAGGGAGTAAAGGAATGATGAAATTCTTTTTTATGTTAATGAGTCATTGCCCCATTGCAAACGGGTCAAAATGAATGGTTAGTTAGGTGATAAAATTATGAACATGATGACTCGTTGTAAACGTGTCAATAAGGATGAAATGTTCATTGTCTGGACCCGTATGATCGGGTCGGATGAATTGTGTATTTGGTGTTATAAGAATGGAAACTACGATTTCATTGTAGGCAAAATTGTTACAAGTAAGGAATGTAAGTAGAAAGGACGTTACAACACCATAACCGTGTTTACGGGTCAATTAAGGGAGTAAAGGAATGATGAAATTCTTTTTTATGATAACGAGTCATACTAGTGAATGCATTTGTGTTGTGTATGATAGGAAAATCACAATCTTGATAATGGCGTGCTTGGAACGAACACACCGCATCGCCCATTACACACTTTCGTCTCAAGTTTTGATGTAAATGGGTCAAACAAATATTTTTGGGATGTAAATGTTGTTTTAAATACTTATGTCTTTGTGTGTAACTTAAAGTTTGAATTTGATACGGTAGTTTAGGCTAACGCACCCTTAAGTGTTAAAATGTCGTGTTTGCTTCGTAGGAATTGAAGGGGCATTTTGGTCGAAGTTTCACATTACGTTATGAAAGCTTAAGTTATATGTCGTTTTGACCTTTCAATGAAATAGGCGCTACAATTTGGTATCAGAGCCTAGGTTTGAGGGTTTGGAGCACGAGATAAAGTGCTCGAACTCAAACCGAAAGCTCTCGAAGAGGTGTGTGTTCGCTTCAAGACGCAACATAAAGGTAAGAATTTAGTTATTCCTTTATAAATTTAAATACAATCAGGTCATGTTATGGGAAGATTAGTAAGAAGTGAAAATAAGTTAATGGTATGTTTGGAGACCTTGGGGACTGGTTTAATCAAGCCAATTCTGAAATGTATCAAATAAAAAGGAAGATTAGATTTGCAGGGGACAACCATAAGCTACGGTAAGTTCACTGTAGCTTACGTTGAAGTACAGATAGTTGTATAATCAACAGCAGATACTGGCCGTAACCTATGGCTAATAGTTGTAGACTACGATGACAATGATCGGCTTGCTTTGTTTGGCTGAGTATCACTACCGTAAGCTACGGTAGACATACCATAGCTTACGTCGAGTATGAAGTGCAAAGTTGAAGGTGTCGTAGGCTACGAAATGTGGCTGTAACCTACGGTCAACGGTTTCTAGTTAAAGAATCTAATGACCACCGTAGGTTACGGTGGTGGAACCATAGCTCACGGCGGGCCCCGCCAAATGATAAAATTTTGATTTTTTGGGTACCTACTGTGTCCCGAAATTTCATAATTCCCTAAGACCTCTGCTAGGGCCACAATATACTTTCAAAAGTAACTTAACCTATAAGAAGATTATATGAATTAATCATGTTACGTGATTGCGTTTTGCGAAATGCGTGATGTGAATACATAAATAAAAAGGGATAAGGATTCGCGATCTTTACAATTAGAATGTATACATAGTACGATCCGCCATGATTGTTGATGATAATAGTGAATAAGAATCCAAAGTCAATAGAATACAACAGCGATGGCATTAGTCAATGTATGATGAAGTAAAGTATGTAAATTAACGAATGAAATGCATGTTCAGGTAAAGATGGCAGACGAATTAAACATAAGAATTGATGCAGTAGCACAACAAGAGCAATGAACGATAAAATTTCGGAAGAAGTAGGGAAGGCCATTCAAGCCAACCTTCCTCAAATGGCTCAAGAAATTGAAAACCGTTTTTTAGAACCGGGTGAAGCCATGATGGCAAGTAAGGTGGAAGAATTGAAAGAGATGATAATGAATCTCAAAGCAAGAAGGGAAGTCGGAGGTGTAAGTATAAAGAGTTCATGGCTTGTAACCCCTTACCATACAAAGGGGAGATTGATCCTATAGCGTGCCAAAGGTGGATCTCGAGCACGGAAGCGGTGTTTACAAGAAGTCGATGCGAAAAAGAAGATCAAGGATGTTTGCAACGGGCCTGCTCCAATTCCAAGTTAAGGATTGGTGGGACGCATATTGTAAAAAGGTGGGAGAAGATAAGATCAAAGCCTTAACGTGGCGAGAATTTAAGGAACCATTCTTAAAGTATCATTGCCCACAATCTGAAATCGACCGAATCCAAGAGGATTTTTTACGTCTTTGTCAGAAAGACAAATCAATCGACGAGATCACAAATACCTTCCTCGATAAGCTAAAGTTTTGTCGAGAAATAGTGGGAACAGAAAGACTGAAGATAATTCGTTATCATGACATGTTGAAGGCTGAGTATCGAGAGTTCATAACTCCCTCTAAACGTGAAACTCTGAACTAACTCATCAATGCCCGGGATAGGGAAATCAAGTTGAAATGACAAGTGGAGAGGAGTGAGAAAAGAACATCTGAGAAGTTCCCGAACTCGAGCCCGTCAAAGAGACAGAAGTTTCAAGATCATGGCAAGAAGGATAAAGCAAAGGGTGGCATACCCAAATGTAAGACTTGTGGAAAGCTTCTCATGGGAGAGTGCCTGATGGGTAAGAAGGAAAGCTACAACTGTGGACAAGAAGGACACCCGTACTATAAATGTCCTAATCCCTCGAGAACTTGCTTCAACTGTTTCCAACCGGGTCACATTAAATCCGAATGTCCAAAGCTTAAACAAAGAACGGGCAAAGAAGGAAAGAGAGAAGGAGCTCCAAAGGCTTGAGGCAGAATGTTTCAGATGTCATCTGAAGAAGCTAAGGCACTTCCGATTGTTATGTCAGGTATATTTTTATTAAATTCGATGCCTACCTATGTATTATTTGATACCAGAGCTAGTAAGTCATTTGGGTCAAGTGATATTATATGTTACCCGTCATTCAGAATAGAAAAGATGCCGATACCTTTAGGAGTAGAAATAACCGATAGCAAAAGCTACTATTACATGAAATATGTAAGGGTTGCAAAATAACAACTGAAGACGAAGAATTCGATATCGACCTCGTTCCCATGATCTTGGGGGAATTCAAGGTAGTGGTTGGTATGGATTGGTTGTCTCGGCATCATGCCGAAATCCAATGTGAAAGCAAGACCATCCACGTGACGACGCCCAATGACAAACAGAGAACTGTACATGGGGAAAGAGAAATAAAACCTACATTGTGCACTCTTATCCAAGTGGTCAAATACGTTTGAAATAGGAATAAGGCATACTTAGCCTATGTGGTGGATACCCACCATGGGGCCCCAAGATTTGAAGAGGTGAAAATTGTAAATGAATATCCTGATGTGTTCCCGGAGAATTTACAGGAGCTTCCACCCGAACGAGAAGTAGAATTTTGGATTGAATTAAACCCTGGGTGCAACGCCGGTGGCTAAAGCACCCTATCAATTAGCTCCCACCGAGATGCGGGAATTGATGACCTAATTACAATAATTACTTGACAAGGGTTTCATATGCCCAAGTGTATCACCATGGGGTGCACCCGTGCTTTTCGTGAAAAAGAAAGATGGCGCAATGCGAATATGCATCGATTACCAAGAATTAAACAAATTGACGGTTAAGAACCGTTATCCCTTGCCTAGAATTGATGACTTATTCGACCAGTTGCAATGAGGGAGTTGGTTCTCGAAAATTGATTTACGATCGGGGTATCACCAACTTCGGGTACGTAAGGAAGATATAGCCAAGACTGCGTTTAGGACCCGCTATGGACATTACGAGTTCTTGGTAATGTCTTTTGGGTTGACTAATGCACCAGCTGCATTCATGGATTTAATGAATCGTGTATGTCAGAATATGTTAGACAAGTCTGTGATAGTCTTCATAGATGATTACATGGTATACTCCCGAAGTGAATCCGATCATGCCTGCCATTTGCTTGAGGTGTTAGAAACACTTCGTAAAGAAAAGTTGTATGCTAAATTTTCCAAGTGCGCATTTTGGTTAAGAGAAGTACAATTTCTCGGCCATGTGATAAATGAAGAAGGTGTTCAAGTAGACCCTTCTAAGGTAGAGGCCGCAATGAAATGGGTTCCTCCAAAGAACCCAAGTGAAGTAAAAAGTTTCTTAGACTTAGCCGGTTACTATAGAAGATTTATTCAGGATTTTTCTAAGATAGCTTTACCCATGACTAAGCTAACGAAAAATAATGAAAAGTTTGATTGGGGTACGGATCAAGAGAAAGCCTTTTCGATCTTGAAGGAAAAACTTTCAAGTTCGTCGGTGCTAGTATTACCTAATAGTGCGGAAGATTTAGTTGTGTACACGGATGCTTCGCATCAAGGTTTGGGATGCGTCTTGATGCAAAGGGGCAAGGTCATTGCCTATGCCTCTAGGCAACTAAAACAACATGAGTGTAACTACCTGACTCACGATTGGGAGTTGGCAGCGGTAGTATTTGCCCTGAAGATATGGAGGCATTATTTGTATGGAACGAAGTGCATGATCTACTCAGCTCATAAAAGCCTCAAATATTTCTTCGAGCAGAAAGATCTTAATATGAGGCAACGGAGATGGCTAGAACTTATTAAGGATTACGATTGTGAGATCCACTATCATCCCGGTAAGGCTAATGTCGTGGCAAACGCTCTAAGTCGAAAGGAATACCCGCCCCCAATTTGGGTAAAATCAATGAAAATGATAGTTACACCTAATCTCCTTGAAAGTGTACGAGAAGCTCAAATCAAGTCGTTAAATGCAGATGATCCAAGGAAAGAAAGAACTAAAGGATTTACACACAAGTTAGAAGAGAATGCGAATGGGATTAAAACAAGGTATGACCGAATCTGGGTACCTTGGTGTTGTGATGTAAAGGAGTTGCTCTTTGAGGAAGCTCATAAATCATGATACTAAGTTCACCCGGGAGCCACGAAAATGTACCGAGATTTAAGAAAGAATTATTGGTGGTAGGGAATGAAGCGTGATATTGTTAAGTACGTCGGGAAATGTTTGACATGTTCTCAAGTAAAGGCGGAAATCCAGAAACCGTACGAGAAGTTGCAACCTTTGGAAATCTCGGTGTGGAAGTGGGAGGACGTGACCATGGACCTCGTAACTAAGCTTCCGAAGACGAGGAAGGGGCATGATGCTATATGGGTCTTTGTTGACCGTCTCACTAAAAGTGTCCATTTTCTACCTATTCGAGAAACTTATCCCTAAGAAAAGATGGCGGAAATATTTGTGAATGAAATTATATCCCATCACGGAGTGCCCATATCCATTGTGTCAGACTGGGATACGCGGTTTACCTCTCGTTATTGGCAAAAGTTGCATGAAAGGATAGGTACTAAATTGCACTTAAGTACCGCTTATCATCCCCAAACGGATGGTCAGTCAGGTAGGACCATCCAAACGCTTGTGGATATGTTAAGAGCATGCGTTATGGATTTTGGGGGAAATTGGGATGAACATCTACCATTAGTGGAGTTCTCGTACAACAACAGCTACCACCATAGCATCTAAATGGCACCGTACGAGATGTTGTACGGATGAAAATGTAGAACTCCAGTGTGTTGGGGAGAGGTTGGGCAAAGATAGCTTGCACTAAAGGACGTGGTAGCTAAAACAAATGAAAAGATTGACCTTGTACGAGCATGTTTGAAGGCGACACAAGACCGGCAGAAATCATACGCGGACAATAGGAGGCGTCCAATTGAATTTCAAGTGGGAGACCGTGTTTTTCTGAAAGTCTCCCCTTGGAAGGGTGTAATTCATTTTCACAAACGGTGAAAGTTGGGACCATGTTATATAGTACCTTTCAAGGTCCTAGCATGGGTCGGAAGAGTAGCTTACCGGATCGAATTGCCTCCATCGTTAGATGGAATACACGACACGTTTCACATGTCACAATTGAGAAAGTGTCTTGCGGACGAAACGGCTCATGTACTTCTAGATGACGTTGAGGTAGAGGAACAAATGAATTATATTGAAAAGCCGATAGTCATTAAAGATTCCAAGGTGAAGTACCTATGCAACAAAGCTATTAAGGAAGTGTTAGTACAATGGCAACATAGAAAGGGATCCGATCTTAAATGGGAGTTAGAGGAAGAAATGGGAGAAGGCATTACCCGTTATTATTTGGTCCGTATTCAGGTTTCGGGGACGAAACCTTCTTAAGGGGGAGGGACTTGTAACACCCTAAATTTTATATGTTCTATTATGATATTATATGTATGATGTCGTAATGGGTAGATTGTGATTTTAGACTAATTCAATAATAATAGTCGGTTAATTATGCTAGTAAGCTTAATTAATTAGAGTGAATAAAGCTAATCAAGAAAAAAGTAATCTAGAAAATAGTTAGGTATTTAAGTGACATGTTCTAAAACCATGAGGGCTGAATGTGACACTTTGGAAAATAAGAGTTGAAGAAAGAAAAATGCAGAAATTTGTGGTTATGTGTGTGTCAACCAGAGGGAGAGAGAGAAGGAAAGAAGAACATGACTAAAATCTAAGATTCTAACAAATTGAAGGATGAAATTGATGTCAATCTTATGCATGTGCCCTAATAAGTGATCCTCTATGCTTGTCTAACAAGTGGTTAGTTGAAATTCTTGATTTGATGATTTGTAGAAAGTGGGTCTCAACCTATCCATGAGTTCATATAAAAATTTATGTAATTGTGAGTGAGGATCATACCATAGAACATGAATTATGCTTGAAATTGGGTAAATATATGATTAAATATGGAAACCCACTTGAAATGGGGATATTGTGAATTGTAGTGATTAATTATGTACAAATTAATGTAATGATTATGTAGGAAGTTACTTAGAATGAGTATTTGACAGATGAAATTTGATTATGAATGAATGTTATATGAAATTAGTTGAATTTGATAATGTTGATATGAATAAGTGAGGAAAAACATAAGATACTTGTACTTTATGCTTTGTTAGTGGTATGCACTCTGAAGAAACACTGGACCAAATTATATCCGAAGATATCTGGGTTATGGTTCAAAGTCTTTGCATATAAAGGTTATCTCTCGTTTGCTCTTCGGTATGATCTTGCTTCAAACTCACTACAAAAATAAAAACACCGTAAGTCTCGTCACGGGAGAAAATAGGAAGGGTTTTCTCCATGACCGCACTCCGGCTTGAGAATAAGTATCGAGGTTTCCAAAGAGATGGGCTGATGCGCCTTAGTAAGTGGGCTCAAAACAGTGTGTTTTACCTAGAGATACGATCCTTATTTTATAGCCGAAGAGAGGTGTGCAGGAGATGGGCTGATGTGCCTTGGCCTAGAACCGACAACCAGGAATATCCATTATGTCTCCTCTGGTACGACCGTTAATGGTCTCTGGCAGGAAGGGCGCTTGGCGCATGGTGGATGGGGCCATGTGTAGTGGCAATTGTCCTTGTTGTCAGGCATGTCATCAGCCGTTAGTGGAGATTGTGTGACTGTCGCTGGCGTGAGTTGGTTGGTGCCACATGTGCATCCTTGCGTACTTTTTGTCCTCTGCATGACTGCTCATCATGCAACGTAGTCTGGCACAACCTGTTGAGCGGGTATTGGGTCACGGCTCTACCACTTTGTACCCTTGTACTTGATTAGTGCCTCTTTGCGCTTCTCCTTACCGTTGGCCTTATCAGCGCTTTTTGGCCAGCGTGAACTTGTAGGGATCAAGTCCTTTTGTTCTCAAGACTAAGTATGAGTTGCTCTCATCTTAGTCTTGGCCTTGTGCAAGGTTTTAGGAATTCCGGCTAGAGGCTTGTTCAATCAGCGCAGGGTCAGGGACCTGTGCTTTCAGGTATAACTTGTCATTGCGCAAGGTGCACAAGGTTTGTTAGGCAACCTGCTGCTTTCAAGGCTGGCGTACTATTGTGCGTAGCGTGAATGGTTATTCGAGTGCACTGTTATCATTATGAGGGTATGGTACCTTGCGCAAGCGCAGGGTTTTTGGGACCATACCCCTCCAAGTCTCCCTAGTCCAGTGGGGCTCCTATGTCCAGGTTGGCAAGTAGGTGGAGTGCTGGACTATAAGAACTCATGTATGCGCACTTATTTCAGCGGCAAAAAATAAACAAGGTATCTGTAAGGAATAAAGAAAAGCCTTGTGTAGGGGAACCCTTTATTCATGATACGGTCTTTAAAATTTGATTTTTCGTCATGCTGATAGTTGCAGGCGAGTTAGTGAGAAAAAATGTTAGGCGAAAATGACCTCTGATGGCTGTAGCATGCTGTCAACAATGCAGCTGCCTTTTCACTAATAAATTGCAGAGAAAGTACCAGTCACGCGCGCGTGGCGATCCTCAGTTTCCCACTTGCCCTCCACGTGTCAATCGCGGATTCGCTACTTGGCCTGCGGTATTGTCACGCTTCCCCATCGCATTAAATGCGATGGGTATAAATAGATGATCCGCTTATGGTAAAAATCACGCTTCATCTCTTCATGTTCTTTCTACTTTGAAATCTTTTCCTTCTTTCTTCCGGCGATTAAGATGACAACCAGAGGTCCTAAGAGCGCTACTGCCATGGAGGCTTCCACTTCTTTGCCTGCGTTGAAGTGGTCAACGAGCAGTTTCCAGCGGCTTGTTTCCGGCTTTCGCTTCCCCAAGGAGTGAGATGCCCGGTACCCCTCCGAGTGGGACACCGCCGCCAACGCCCCTACCGGTTATGTTTCCTCTTTTTTATTTCTTTGCCGACGGCAACTTCCGGTTGCCGGCGACAAAGTTTTTCTGGATGTTCTGGACCATTACCGCTTCCACATCTCACAGTTAATCCGATGGGGATGGTCTGGATAAAACACTTTGAGTTTTTGTGTCGTTCCATGGGTATTCACCCAACCGTTAATCGGTTCCGGGTGTTTTACCACCTGCACTGCTTGTTGGGTTTTTATTCTTTTTAGCACAAGATCCAGGCCAAGAAGATCCTGCACTCGCCTCTAAAGTCCTATCACGACTGGAAGTAGAAATTATTCCTTATCAAGGCCGGCGTGATTCCACTACAGATGCACTTCGGGGGGCGGAAGACATCCCTATTGAAACAATGTCTATACCGGTCGAGGAGTCCTGGTATCAGGACATAAAAGAGATTTGGACAGTTCAGTTGCCGAATAGAGAGCTGGTGGCTGCTGGTATGAGCCTACTGTGGAAGCCTGACCGCTGGGAAAAACCAGTATAAATGGAGGAAGATAAGAGTAAGTTCCATTTTTTCATTATTTCTCCTTGTGCGCAGACTAATATTATGTGTGTTTTTGCAGGGGTGGCACTGTATATAGCGGCCTTCCAACGTGAGAGGGGGCGGATGGAGAATGTCCCACTCAACCCAGAGGAGCCGACATGGCATTCCCAATTCCTTGGGAATTTCAAGTTACCTCAGAGTGCAGATCTAGCGGCCCCTGCGCCTGAAAGTGGTAAGCCTTTATTGTTTGTTACTTGCATCCTTTTAGATTACTTACTATGTTGTGCCATGATACAGGTGTGCTAAAAAACTTAGGTGCTGGCCCATATTCTAAAAAGAAGAAACGTGCGGGGCCTAGTCTTGTGGCCACTAAAGAGCCAATGCAACCCAGGGCAGACCCACCAAAAGGTACGTGTTCTGTGCCTGATATTTGGAATGACTATGTGGTAGTCTCTGATTCCATGGAGGGTCTTGCGCTTGTAGGTTTGAAAAAACCCAAGCCGGGGCCTCAAGATGTGGCGGAGATTCCGATTGCCAATTCGGATGATCCAATTGATGTGGAGTCCTGCCCGGAGCCGCTCAAGAGGAAGAGGGCCCATCCCAAGGGCGAGGCCGCTATGTAGCCTCTGAAAAAGGCTGCGCGGAAGAAGATCATTAGCAAACGTGGGAATTTGGATGCGCTTGCAACCAAGTTTTCCCCACGTAAACACTTTTGACTTCGTGCTTTATTTTTCTTCCTGTTTGACTTGTGTTTAACTTTCTATTATTCTACAAGGAAAGATGAGACACCCTTTGTCGCTCCGTCTGATTCGGCCGCGCCGGTCAAGATTTCTATGCCACCACCCATTTTGGAGACGGCGCAAGCGTCAAGTACTAAGGGTGGTGAGACTAGCGTCGGGGTAGCGGAGGCACAGGTGGATGCATTGGACGTTGTACCGGGAGAGGAGGTGGTTGAGGGTGATATGGTTGAAGAAGGTGGTGAGAAGGTTGAGGATGCGCCTCAGGGGGCTCAGTCAGCAGAGCAAGTGCCCGGGGTTGAAGCCGGGGGATTTGGGGAGCGCTCTTCTAACAAAGGGTCCCCGATTCTCCCGGAGGAAACCCCGGGTGACTACTACTACCGGTCATACTCTGAAGTCGAGCTGCTGAAATCCACACCCCCGTCTTGAAGCTGAGGTAGGGCGAGAAATTCAGCCATTGGCAGGCGTGCCGTGAATGGTTTAAGGGTGCCCCCCCGCAAAGGTACGTACGTGTGGGGAACAAAGTTATGAACAAACATACCGCGCGTACCTCCAGCTAGCTGCCAGCTTCGCTTCCAACACTTATAAAATTATCAGGGAGTGGCACAGCATGCACCGGGACCAGGAAAGTTTGAAACGGGGGCGAAGAAAGAGATAGCCATGAGCGGGCCCAAGTGGCCACGCAAAAACAAGAGCTTGAGGCTGAGAGAGCCAAGTTTGTGGAAGCTCAACAGACCGAGGAATGGTCCGTGCTGGGGTGGAAGAAAAAGGCTGAAGGCTCGCTGCCACACCTGCTGAAGAGTGCAAGTTGTGGAGGGAGGCCTGTGAAAGGGACAACAATGAGAAAATATCTTTAAGGAACGAGATGGTTAATTTGCGCGCTGAAGTTGAGTGCTTGAAGAAGGAGAAAGAGGAAGCCTCAGCTGCTGTCGAAGAGGCGAGGTCACACCATGAATGAAGCGAACAAAAAAAGGTAAGAACTTCTGCCCTTCTTTTTTTACGGATCAAGAGATTGCCAGACTAACCATGCTATTGCGTAATCAGGTGGAGGCTTGTGAGCACTTGAAAGTACAAAGAAGGATCTCTAAGCTGCCTTGGTTGAAAAGGCAGAAATACAGCGTAGGCGCTTGGAGGATCAAGAGAAGTTGCACCTTGCGGAAGTGAAGTTGCACCATGCCACCGCGGAGAGCATGATTGAGCCTTTGATGAACAATATGCTCTGGATGCAGCAACATGGAGTCTTGAATGTAAGTCCGCTGTTGTTATTATGATCATCAGTTATCTTGATTCTCATTTTATTCTCCGTGCGGTGTGCAGATTGCCAATCGATCTTGAACTCGGTGGAGTTAGACAATGTTGTGGCCAAGTTGATGGTCACAACACGTCATTATGGATACGCGCAGGGCTATGCAGAGTGCACTCACCACATTACTCATGCTTTGGACGTTCAATGGGATACCAGCTGCGCCTCTACCCATGGGGTCAATACTGATGTCGCCTTCTCTAAGGCGAGGCAGGAGTATGATCGTCTACAACTACCAGTGATGGATCTGGTAAGTAAAGCGCTACAACACGATGATTTTGTTGACCGCATCAAGGACATTTTTCATGATGCTGTGGAGATTGAAGAGTCGGAAGGGTAGGATGAGTGTTGTGTCTGATGTTAGGCATGTTAAGAATGTTGTATTTGCATGTAATTGCACGTCGCGCTTGTTGATGATTGTACTTTTATCTTGCCATGCAATGATAATGTGCATTTGAAGTTACAATATTTGTGTGAAAGTAACTACTTTGTATAGGTAAAGCGAATAAAACTGGTAATGAACTCGTGTATGAACGTCACAGCCCATGCGCATACAACTGTTGAAGTGAATTTTGTTCATGAGTCATGTTGTACCATGGTATTTTCGCATATACCCAAAGTGGTTCCATGCATTTGTAACAAAATGTCTAAATAATAAATGCCATGCATCGATTATGTGTTTTGTATTAACAATAAGGCGTAAGAGCCATATACAAAATCGATAAGATTGGATCATAGGCTCACTTGTTTATTGCGTAAACATTGATAAATCGTAAAGCCTTGGTGTTTGAAAATGCTCAGGTTACATATAGCACCGCCTTAACTGTTGCGCATTCCAGGTCCAAGGAATGTTGGTGCCGTCTAAACGTTTGAGGGCGTAAGTCCCCTTTCCTACGACTTCATGGATTACGTACGGGACTTCCCATTTAGGCGTGAGTTTTCCTGGACTCTCAGTGTTGGACGCTTCATTATCTCTTAAAACGTAATCACCATGTAGGAAGGTACAAATGCGGACTCGAGCATTGTAGTACTTTTCGAGCTTGGACTTGTAGTTTGCTTCATTGATTGTGGCATTTCCACACCTCTCTTTCAAGAGGTCCAAGTCAAGCCTGTGCTCTTCCTCATTATTCTGGCTTTGCATAGCGACCATGCACGAGGATGGGAGGCCCATCTCAGTAGGAATTACTGCCTCTGTCCCATAAACCAGGCTAAATTGTATCTTGCCGGTGCTGGTTTTCGGCATGGTCTGATGAGCCTAAAGGATGCTTGGTAACTCATCTACCCAACCTCTTTGCGCTGTCCCTACTCTTGTCTTGATCTCTTCGACTATACTTTTGTTTATACTTTCAACTTGGCCATTTCCTTGGGGGTGCGCGACTGAAGTGAACACGTGCTCGATATTGCATCTCATACAACCATTGTTGCAACTCTTCAGAAGCAAAATTAGGGCCCTTATCACTGACAATGCGCATAGGTAAACCAAAACGGCAAATGATGTGTTCCCAAATGAATTTGCAAACTACCGTTCTTGTGGTGGATGCGAGAGGCTTGGCTTCTACCCACTTTGTAAAGTAATCGACAACTACAATTATGAACTTTACGACACCTGGGGCATCAGGGAAAGGTCCCACCATATCGATTTCCCACTGCTGAAAGGGCCATGTTGTTGTCACTAGGATCAAGGGGTTTTTGGGACGTAACGTCTTAGGCGCGTGTCGCTGACATGATGCGCATTTTCGCAGCGTTTCGACTGCATATAAGTGCATGTCGGGCCAATAGTAACCAGCATTCATGATCATTGCGACTACCATGCGCGGACCGGCATGAGTTCCACACAACCTTTCATGTATTTCACGGATCAAGTATTGTGTGTCTTGTGGATCTACACAGTGGAGGAGTGGTCCCAGGTATGACTTCCGGTAAAGTATTCCATATACCATTTCATAGTTTAGTGCCTTGTTCTAGACTTTTCTTGCCTTTGCCTTATTTTCTAGGAGTATCCCAGATTGCAAGAACTTGATAATGGGAGATATCCAAGAAGGGTTTCCCAATGACGTTTACTTGACGCAGCGGAACTGAAGGGTTTTTTAGCACCTCGATGCGCACTTTGTAGGTCCCCTAATCCGTATGGATCATCACAGAATCGTCTATCCAATCTAGAATGCGGAATCCTCTAGATCAGATTATCACAGAAAACGAGTACGAACAGCAATCACGATAAACCTGATCTTTATTGATTATCTATCACAATGATTACAATCAATCTAGATCACAAGAAATCTCTCAGCCACTCTCTGTAGATTTCTCACACCTCTCTCTACTATGTTCCCTTTTCTTCTAACTACTCCCAAACCCTAATGCACAACATGTATATATACTGCATGTCTGCATATTAGGCTTTAGACTGGGCTAGGCCATTCTCCAAGCCCATTACAACTCTAAACAAGCTAAACACAAATGCTAAGCCCAATACAAAATATCCAAAGACTAAACTATTAAACTATTAAGCTATTGTCACGAATATGCACCAACAGACTCCCCCTTGACAATAGCTTCATAGTGTAATTTTGGCTTCAAACATCTTGTGATCTTTTGACTTTAGATAGCTTCAGCTACACACAGATTCTGACATCAACACACTTCTCGCGCGAGGTGTTTGAAGCTTGTAGCCGCCAGCTTGCTGAGCGCATCAGCATGCTTGTTCTCGCTTTGATTAATGTGGGTCACTTTAAAATTTTGGAATTTGGTTATCAAGGACTACGCCTGTCAAGGTACAGGGCCATCGTTTCGCCTTTTGAGTCGTACATGCCATTGATTTGCCCCGCGATCAAAAGAGAGTCAACATACGCTTCCAAATTCCTAGCGCCCATTTTGATGGCTAACCGAAGGCATGCCAGAAACGCCTCATATTCGGCTTCGTTGTTTGTGCTTTTGAAGTCCAATCTGATGGCGTAGGTGAACTCCTGGTTATCAGGGCTTATTAGACGGAGACCAGCCCTGCGCTGTCATCATTGGATGCGCCGTCAATGTGGAGGATCCATGCGCGGTCGTCTGTGACAAGCGCTGGATTCTAGACAGCTTCACATTCTTGCACTTTGTTTCTCGGCACTTCCGTGACAAAATCGGCTAATATATGGCCTAACTCGATCACCCATTTTGCTAAGCGGCCGGATATGTCAGGTTTGGATAAAACCTGGCCCAGGTGATAGTTCGTTAGAACTGTGATCATGTGGCCTGAAAAATACCTACGCAACCGACGGGATGCGTGGACTAAAGCTAAAGCAAGTTTCGCCATCATTGGGTATCTTGTCTCCGGGTTAGTTAACATCTTGCTGACATAGTAAATATGGAGTTTGGACTCCTGTGCGCTCGACCAACAAGACTGCGCCCAGAGCGATATCCGATACGAAAAGGTAAAGGATCAATGGCTAGTTCTTTTGCGGGGCCGTGAGTGTAGGCAACTGAATCAAGTATTCCTTCATCTGTTGGAAGGCTTTCTCCGCATCAGGAGTCCACTGAAACTTATTTTGCTTTACACAATTTCTCAGGGTGCTTATGATGGGAAGAATTTCATCCGTGGTTTGCTAAGAATCTGTTCAGCGTAGCCAGTCGCTCATCCAACCGTTGCATTTCCTTGTTGGTCGAGGGGGAAGGAATACGCTGAATTGCTTCCACCTTCTCAGGGTTGACTTCAAAACCATCGCGCGTGATGATAAATCCCAAGAATTTTCCTTCTTCCATTCCAAACGAGCACTTCCCAGGATTCAACTTCAAGTTGGCGTTGCGCAAGGTTGCGAAAGTTTTCCGAATGTTTGTTAGCATCCTTCCTCATCCAGGCGCCAATGAAGAAACACTGGATCAAATTATATCCGGAGATATCTGGGTTATGGTTCAAAGTCTCTGCATATAAAGATTATCTCTCGTTTGCTCGTCGGTATGATCTTGCTTCAAGCTCACTACAAAACTAAAAACACCGTTAGTCTCGTCACATGAGAAAAGGGGGAGGGTTTTCTCCGTGACCACAGTCCGGCATGAGAATAAGTATCGAGGTTTGCAGGATAATGGGCTGATGGGCCTTGGGCCTGGAACCGATGACCAGGAATATCCATTTTGTCTCTTCTGCTACGACCGTTAATGGTCTCTGGCAGGAGGGGCGCTTGGCGCATGGTGGATGGGGCTACGTGTCCTAGCAGTTGTCTTTGTTGTCGGGCCTGACATCAGCCGTTAGGGGAGATCGTGTTACAGTTGCTGGCGTGAGTTGGTTGGTGCCACGTGTACGTCCTTGCGTACTTTTTGTCCTCTGCATGACTGCTCATCATGCAACGTGGTCTGGCACAACCTGCAGAGCGGTTATTGGGTCACAACTCTGCCACTTTGAACCCTTGTACTTGATCAGTGCCTCCTTGCGCTTCTCCTTACCGCGTGGCCTTATCAGTGCTTTTTGGCCAGCGTGAACTTGTAGGGATCAAGTCCTTTTGTTCTCAAGACTAATTATGAGTTGCTCTCATCTAGTCTTGGCCTTATGCAAGGTTTTAGGACTTCGCGGCTAAAGGCTTGTTCAATCAGCGCAGGGCCAGGAACCTGTGCTTTCAGGTTTAACTTGCCGTTGCGCAAGGTGCGCAAGGTTTGTTAGGTAACCTGCTGCTTTCAAGGCTGGCGTACCATTGCGTGTAGCGCGTAAGGTTATTCCAGTAACCTGTTATCATTATGAGGATATGGTACCTTATGCAAGCATAGGGTTTTTGGGACCATACCCCTCCACACTCCAGGTGTTTGATTGTAACACCCTGTAAAACCGTGTCCAATAATATAGTGACATGTGTTGTATTTTTATATAATCAATTAAAAGACTAATATGGACTAAAAGTGAAAACATGCTCAAACTGAGCCTCTGAATGACTTTCTGATGTCAACATGCATAAACCTAGCCTCTGAATGACCATTAGTGTCGTCATTACGTAGCCTCTGAACGACCATTAGTGTCGTTATGCATAAAACATAGCCTCTGAACGACCAGTAGTGTCGTTATGCTTGAACTCGGCCTCTGAGTGACCGTTGTGTCAACATGCCTAGCCTCTGAGTGACATCGGAGTCAACATGCTTATACTGAGCCTCTGAGTGATCCTTTACGTAGTCTTAACTCCTGTTTGATTGGACGAGAGTCATTAAATCCAATAATATATAAAAGTTGGATAATGGAGGGATTAAAAGTGTCAACATGTTAATTTATACCTCTAAGTGACCTTTTAACGAACCGAGAGCTCGACAATGTTCGAACATAATCCCGGGTATGGCAAGTATTGTCTTCGGAGGGCTAAAAGTGCCAAAAAGGTGTTTAAAAAGGTTTTTAGAAGCTTTAATAAGTTAAGGGGCTAAAAGTGACAAAGTTTGAAAGTGACCATGGGGCGGTCGTGGGCCGCGAGAGACATGTGTCTCTCGCGGGGCGCAAGAACAGGTCTGCTGCAGAAAGTTGTTTGGCAGCCAAGCAAAACTCAACAAAACCATTAAATCGAAACCATGGCTTCCCAAACTGCTATGCCACGTTTTAGGACACTTGTAAGCTTACTCTTACACCCCTAAACACCTGACTTCACCTCCTTTGAGCTCTCCAACTATAAATAGGTGATCAAGTTCACCATTTGAACTTGCCCCTTTCTTATTCATACTCTTCTCCCTCCTCTAGAAGTTCCTAGCTAAAAGGAGCATCCAACATAGTTCTTTTGCACCTTAGGAATCACTGGTAAGTGTTCCTTCTTTGTGCATTTTCGTTTATAGGCTTTTATAGCCAAAAGTCAAGAGTTTTTTGGAAAATGCTTTGACTTTCGGTTAAAACCATTATGGTCCAGCCATTGTTCGAAATGAACATGGCTAAGTGATCGTAATAAGGTAGGTATCAATCCCTATAAAGGGCACCTCTAGAAGATTACGTTTGCTAGACCAATTGACGGGTCAAAGTTATGATATTAAAAAGTCAAACAGGCCATTTTTCAGAAAAATCATAAAATGATCTTATATATGTTATCAAACCTGTTTTGACACTTAAACAAGTTGGTAATAATTATTAGAACATGTAAGAACATGTTCGGCTCGTCAATCAGTTATAGGGACGGTTCGCAACCGAAAGTCGCGAAGTTTGGCTTCTGCTTTGACTTTCGATTCTGACCCAATTTAGATTAGTTACTTACTGATCTAAAGTTGCATTATGATCATAGTATAATGTAGCATAACCCTCTGAGGTTATATTACATGATCATAATCAGAATCCAAGTTTATGCGCAAGTTCCATAATTATGCCATCTTTGACCAAAATGCCCTTTTGCATAAAACAAGATTTTAAATAATAATGCACTTAAAAATGAGTTTCCTATTGATATAATATCATAAGTAGGATTATTTGGGATGTTAAACCAAGTTATAAACTGAGTTTTCAATCAGGTCCTTAAACTATGTCGATGAATGACGGTTTTAGCCCTTGTTGCTTATAAAATGGTTTTTAACCAAATCTTTTCAAGATAAATCAATTACCCACTGATATGTTATATTAATTAACATATTAAAATATTTTAATCTGACCTTAACATCAGTTTTCATAAAAATCGCATAAATACGTCATTTTACGACATAAGCGCCATTTCGGCGCATAATATGGTTTTAAACCATATTATTGACCAATACTTGATACCTACTGATTTTAAAAACTTATTTTAAACATATTTACAGTAGGTACATGTTATAAACTCAGAATCCCAAATAATTTATAACCTATGTGTAAAATGACCAAAATGCCCATTCGGTGCATAGTTTGGTCATAAAAGATAAATTACACATATAAATGGTATCCTAATGATATTATATCATAAATAAATTACTTTTCCAGAATACTCCTGATCATAAACTTAAAATATATTCAAGTTCCTTTTATACGACATATAATTACCGAAATGCCCTTATGAGGCATAGTTTCGCTTTAAAACCTTAACGGGCATATAAGTTGATATCTTACTGATATTTTAACTTATTTAAAATATAATGGAATATAGAACTTGTCCATGACTTATCCGGTTACCCATTATCGCTTATAAGCGCACGGTTGATTATACGTAACTAGTTTTCGAAAATTAACCGAAACGGGTTTAACCTTGTCATTTATGTTTCAAAATCCGGAATGGTTATAGTTTACCCATATTATACAAGTCAAGTACTTGTCGGGATTAAACTATATTCTATCCGATCATCGTTTAATCAAGCGTTATACGTAATGATCATGTACACTATTCGGTATAAGACCGTTAGTAATTAATTGGCTAGCTTATGCCGTAATCCAGACTAGAGCCTTCCCGGTAAATGCTATCTGCACTTGGTACTTTTGTATACGGCTGAGTTATTTAAAAATAAAAGAAGAAGACTAGCTCCGGTAAATACTCTCGACTTATTTTCCCTATATGGGCTTGTGATACGGTAAATTATTACCGCTTGGTCCGAAATGGGTCAATCGAATGCCCGTTTGTGGCTAGTAAACCCGCATATTCTGTTTTAATCAGTTTTGTTTGATAACTTAAACATCGGGGGTTAAATTACCGTGTCCTGGATATCCTCGGCTCAATACATTTGTTATTGGCCACGACCTTAGCGCGGGGTGTAGGCATACACCTGACAGACGCTCATATGCAAATTACCCAAGACGTTGGGGATGACTCCTTCGTGAGTTCCTGAGTGGTGTGTATTTAATCATGTCTTGGTTTCTGTACTGGGCCCTGTATGTATTGACAAACATGTGAATCAGATACAAGGTTGCAAGGTGAACTTTCCCAAGTTAATAAAATTTGTGCCGTTTTGCACTTAAAAATCATTTTTAAAGTTTTCAAAATGAGTCAGTTGGGTGTATTTACCAGCGTAAGCTGATGTGTCGTCTAAAGGCTAACTGCAGGTACAATACGAAATAGGCCGGAAGCTGCTCGGTAGTGAATAAGAGGATCTTGCAAATCCGTAGATCTGCCCTAAAGGCTGTTTTATATTCTTTCTTGTACATCTTATGATCCTCCTGTGGATCTTCTATTACGAGCCTGTATATTATTTTATATTTTGAACAGTCGGTTTGTAATAGTAAATTTTTCTCCAAGACTTCCATTGTGCCGTGTTTAATTGACTATGATGTTATCAACTGACGTCACGATACTCCCCACCCGGGCCCACCGGTGTATGGATTTGGGTTGGAAAATCCGGGGTGTGACAGGTTGGTATCAGAGCCAACGTTTGATAGAATTAAACACTATCTTTTGTGTTTAATCTCAAACTTACACGAGCACATTCCTTAGACTTCCGAGTCTAGGCATTGACCTAGAATAACTCATTTCATTATTAAGTTATTAGTACTGTTTTTGAATTGAATTTTGACAGGAAAATGCTGCCACGTGTGAGAGGACAAAGTGGAAGAGGAAAAGGTCCAATGAGGGGAGGACCATCGGGACGTATTCCCCCTCAACCTCATAACTCAGATGCTTACCAAGAATCAGGAGATTCATCTCCTTGGCAACCAGCGAGACGTTCTGTGTCTAATAGACACTCGCCCTCACATTCCCAAAATTCTTACCACTCTCACCACTCTTATCATTCACACCATTCTCACCATTCCCATTCTCATCACTCTTATCATGAAGAATTTAACCCTAACCATTACTTAAACACACCTCCAGCCGATCAAAATCAGTTGGACCAGCCACACCCTATGGACGAGGACTCCGACCCGGAGATGCCGCCGTCGGGATCAAATATACACCCCATTGAAATTTCGAGCGATTCAAACTCATATGCCAGATCGCCCTACCAAGGTCCAAATGAGTGGGACCAATACTGGAACCAATTTACCTTCGCCCACTCTCCTTCTCATCACTCTCAACCACCTCCTGTTCAAGGAGATGTCCACATGGAACCGATGGACCAACCTCAACCACCACCTGAACCATCAAGAAGGAAGCGTGGAGCACGTATGTCGGTACGTGCAGGACAAAGGTCGGGAAAGCTTCCACCTTTGCCCAACTCCTACCCCACAATTCAAGAGGACCCACAAATGGGTGGACCCTCTAATGTTTCACCTATAGTGGAACCAAGACCAACACCAACACCTGCTGTTCAACCACCATCGGGTTATACTAACCCAATCCCCACATATCCAGACACGTCTGGATATGATCCTTTTAACCCGTCTACACCAGTAGACTATCAAGCATGGTCGCAAGACCCCTATATGCAAGCAGTTATGCACAACGCACTTTACCCGTCTCCTTTCCCACCTACCTATCCACCAACTGGATATCCAACTTATGGGTACCAGTATCCGGTTATGCCACAACCAAAACCTCCGTCACCACTTGAGGCCATTAATGAGGCCTTGGAACGGATGAAAGAGATGCAGCAGCAAGCGGAGAAAATGGAGAAGAAGACAAATAAATTCTTCAAGAAACTCTCCAAGCTGGTCAAGGGAAAGAAGGACGAGTGAAGTCTCTTCTAATTATATGTAGTCCATGCGAGGACATTGTTATTTCCTTAGTCCCTGCGTGGACATGTTTATTTCTTTAAAGTCCTTGCATGGACAAGTTTATTTCTTTTTTTTTTGTATTGTAATTTCTTATGGAAATTTAATGAAGTACTTTGGAATTACATATATATGTATTCATCCTCTTGAAAACGAGAGTGTCGATTTTACTCGTATTTATACTCTGTGATATAATTCCAAAAAGATCTTAATGGTTTTGATTTGCCGAGTGTCACAGACCACATATTTGGCCAAATATATAAATGATAGTTAAGAACGGAAGGGTCTTCTATCATGATAGTTAAGGGAAGTTATCCTTCTATCTAGAGGTGGTGGACTAAGTTCAAGCCTCCAAGTCATTAAAGTCAATGCGACCGGGACTATTAATCAACCATTAAGGTCCTCTTATGATAACATTCAAGTAATATTCATACTTTTGGTGGTGTGACTTGAGGAATCACGGTAGCCTTCAAGGTAATGGACTATGTCCTAACCTTATATAGCCCTTGTGATCTACTTGATCCCGGCTAAATATCACCGTGCGGTGATGAATAAGACATCCATTAGAGATGTATTTTATATAGCCCTTGTGATCTTTTGATCCCGGCTAAAATATCACCAGTACGGTGATGAATAAAACATCCATTAGTGATGTATTACCCTTTCGGGTTATGGCTTATTTTATATAGCCCTTGTGATCTGTTTGATCCCGGCTAATATCACCAATGCGGTGATTCAACATCCATTAGCGATATATAGCCCTTTCGGGCTATGATTAATTTATATAGCCTATGTGATCTTTTTTGATCCCGGCTAATATCACCAGTGCGGTGACTAAACATCCATTAGCGATGTATTGCCCTTTCGGGCTATGATTAATTTATATAGCCTATGTGATCTCTTCTGATCCCGGCTAATATCACCAGTGCGGTGATTAAATATCCATTAGTGATGTATTACTCTTTCGGGTTATGATCTATTCTATAAAGCCCATGTGATCTATTTGATCCCCAGCTAATATCGTCGGTGCAATATAAATAAAACATCCATTAGTGATGTATTACCCTTTCGGGTTATAATTTATTTTATATAGCCCATGTGATCTATTTGAACCCGGCTAAATATCACCAGTGCGGTGATGAATAAGACATCCACTAGAGATGTATTTTATATAGCCCTTGTGATCTATTTGATCTCGGCTAAATATTACCAATGCGGTGATGAATAAAACATCCATTAGTGATGTATTACCCTTTCGGGTTTGATTTATTTTATAACCTATGTGATCTACTTAATCCCGGCTAATAACACTAGTGCGGTGATAAATAAATAAAACATCCATTAGTGACAGGCCTATGTGCCATATTTTATGTCCATTAGTGACAGGCCTATGTGCCATATTTTGTGTCCATTAGTGACAGACCTATGTGCTATATCTTATGTCCATTAGTGACAGGCCTGTGTGCCATATCTTATGTCCATTAGTGACAGGCCTATGTGCCATATTTGATGTCCTTTGTGACAAGCCTATGTGCTATAAAATTGTCAAATATGACAATGACAGTTGTGACATTGCGATCCCCTGTCTAGTAATAAATGGACTATGTCCAGATTGTAGTTTGCCTATGATGGTCCTATCAAGACCTAGGCCAAATATAGTTATATTAAGCCTAAGAGTTGTGATGTTATTCACACTAGTATAGGCAGTGGATTTTTCTTATATCCAATGTTTAAAAGCCGATATGGTTATTATACCATGGCTAAGAGAAATTTTATTTGGTATATAGAACCAAAGCTTTGAAGAATGGCTAATTCTAATGAGGCACAAAGTAGCCATCGGAATGTCAACTCTAAAGACACCGAAAATATAGCCATAGATAATAATGACTTCCAAGCACGCATTGATGCGGCTGTAGAGAAGGCCATGGGTAAGGCCATAGAGAAGCTAAGAGAGTCGAGTGCTACTCGCTCTAAACCATTATCAATTACCCGATCTTCAGCTCATAAAGAGAGCTCTGTTCACTCTTCAAATGCGAAGAGTGAACCAAGGAAAGTAGACTTTGCTGATAGGTCCCGTTCTGCTAAAGACGGGTGTACCTACAAATACTTCGTCTCCTGTAAGCCCTGAGATTTTAATGGGGAAAGAGGAGCTGTAGAAGCCCTAAAGTGGCTGGACGAGATGGAGACCATTGTAGACATCAGCGGCTGTGATGATAAGGATGTGGTCAAGTATGTATCACAATCCTTCAAGGGCGATACCCTAACATGGTGGAAGGCCATGATTCAGTCAACAGGTAAAGTATACTTGTATAATCTGGGATGGTCTAAGTTTATGGACCTTATTAAGGAAATCTACTGCCCAACCCATGAAGTGGAGAAAATAGAGACAGACTTCTTGTCTCTTTCAATGAAAAACCTAGACTGTCGAAAATATGTCTCCGATTTCAATTCCCTATCTAGGTTAGTTTCCTATCTAATCACCTCAGAATCCAAACGCATTGCGCATTTTATCAATGGATTAGCGCCTGAGATTAAAGGGCATGGTAAAGGCTGCTCAGCCTAATACCTATAGGTCTGCTGTAGACCTATCTCTCTCTCTCTCACCCTTGATCTTGTAAGGCAAAAATCAGCTAAGCCAGAAACTGACAGAAAAAGAAAGAGAGAAGATGACAACTCCCATAAGTTTAATAAGAAAAATAAATGGAGATTTGGGTTCAATGGGAACCAAGGCAAGTCGGCTGTGATGCCATTATGTAAGACTTGCAACCGAAGACACTAGGGACAGTGTAATCCTGACCCACAAGCTTGACCTTGTGGCATATGTAAAAGAAGAGGGCACAAGACCCTAGACTGCAAGGATCTTAAAGATGTCGTATGTTTTATCTGCAATGAAAAAGGGCATATTGCGACTAAATGCCCTAAGAATTCAAGGAATAATAATCTGAAGCCTGGAGAGGCCAAGAAGGGGAATGCACGTGCTTTTCGACCGACTGCTAAGGAATCTGTTAATGACAATAACGTCATAACATGTACTTTCCCCATTAATGATATTTATGCTAGAGTTCTTTTTGATTCGGGTGCAGATAGATCTTTTGTTGATCATAAGTTTAGTAAACTATTAAACTTGCCCATAAGAACTCTAGACAAAATTTATGAGATAGAACTCGTCGATGGAACCTTAGAAACTGCTTCTTCCATTCTTGATGGATGCTCTATATCCATTAAGAATCATTTCATCCCTATCTCTCTTTTGCCAATGAAATTGGCGGGGTTTGATGTTGTCTTAGGCATGGATTGGTTATCTCATAACCAAGCCCGCATTTCCTGCGATAAGAAGCTCATCGAAATTAAAACCCCATCTGGTGAAGTGATCACCATACCCGGAGACTCACACTATGGATTGTCAGACAAGGTGTCATTATTTAAGGCATCCAAGTGTTTGAGAAGAGGCTGTGTCATCTACATGGCACAAGTTACCATAAATAAGCCTAAGCCAAACATGGTGGACCTACCAGTTACCTCGGAGTATCTCGATGTTTTCCCAGAAGAATTACCAGGCCTACCTCCAGAGAGGCAAGTGGAATTTAGAATAGATGTCCTACCAGGATCAGCACCAGTGGCTAGAGCTCCATATAGGCTAGCACCAACGGAGATGAAGGAATTGAGGACGCAGCTAGACGAACTCTTGGAAAAAGGCTTTATACAGCCTAGTTCCTCACCTTTGTTGAGCTCCTATCCTTTTTGTTAAAAAGAAAGACGGTTCAATGCGGATGTGCATTGACTACCGGGAGCTGAACAAGCTAACAATTAAGAATAGATATCCTATGCCCAGGATCGATGATTTATTCGACCAACTTCAAGGGGCTAGTTACTTTTCTAAGATAGATTTGAGATCAGGATATCATCAACTGAAGGTTAGAAGTGAGGATGTTTCCAAAACCGCCTTCAGGATCCGCTATGGTCATTTTGAGTTCTTGATGATGCCTTTTGGGCTCACAAATGCACCAGCAGCGTTCATGGTCTCATGAATAGAGTCTGCAAACCGTATTTGGATAAGTTTGTCATTGTCTTCATAGACGACATACTTATCTATTCTCGTAATCAAGCTGATCACGAGAAACATCTTCGGTGCATCCTAGAATTATTAAGGCAGAAGAAACTTTATGCAAAGTTCTCTAAATGTAAATTTTGGCTTAGAGAAGTCCAATTCCTTGGACATATGGTAAGTGAGCGTGGTATCCAAGTGGATCCCGCCAAAATTGAGGCCATCATGAATTTTGGTTATTATAGAAGGTTTATTGAGAACTTCTCAAGAATAGCCACTCCTTTGACTACCCTGACCCGTAAAAATGTTAAATTCGTTTGGGGTCCAAAACAACAAGAATCTTTTGAGATTCTAAAACATAAGTTGAGCAACGCTCCTGTGTTATCTCTACCTGAGGGTATTGAGAATTTTGTTGTTTATTGTGATGCATCACACACCGGTATGGGCTGTGTGCTAATGCAAAATGGCAAGGTAATTGCCTATGCATCACGACAATTAAAGGTGCATGAAAGGAATTACACCACCCATGATTTGGAATTGGGTGCCGTTGAATTTGCACTAAAGCTATGGAGACATTACTTGTATGGTACGAAGTGTATTATATACACTGACCATAAGAGCCTCCAACACCTGTTCAATCAAAAAGAATTGAACATGCGACAACGTTGATGGATGGAAATGCTTAATGATTTTGATTGCGAAATTCGCTACCATCCTAGCAAAGCAAATGTAGTTGCTGATGCCTTAAGTCGCAAAGAACGAGTTAAACCTATAAGGATTAACGCTAAGAGCATTGAGCTCAGAAATAGCTTAAGCGAGAAGCTACTAGATGTGCAAAAGCAAGCCCTATTAGAGGCTAATTGTCACACCCCGTCCCGCAACAGAATAAAAGTCGGGGCATAATTGGGTTATCACCAAAACTCATGATATTTACTAAGATGTTTCATATTTATTAAATTCAAATTACAAACTTAGATATCCAAAAACAAAATCCATACAATTACAAAGGAAAATGAACTATATATTTATTCCAAAGCATTAACTTGTTTATTCTTCTAGGCCATCCTAAGTGTTTCCTATCTCAGCTGGATCACCTGTATCATGTGTAAAACAGGGAGATTTTGGGTCAACAAAAGTTGGCGAGTGAACCTTGATAAAACATTTTAACTAATTTCTTGTTTTATTTATTAAAGAAAATTCGTGCATTAATCACATGTGAGCAAACATATATATGTAAACAATCACAAACCACTTTGGATGAGTATATGACATGAATGATGATGTATTTGAGATCAAGGCTCAATCAAACGGAGTCGATCTAATGAGGCTCCTGATGCTCAACCCGTATCCCACGTGGAACTGATGGGCCTAATGAAATGCGTGCACTGAAATGATAAATTCAATCTACATATAATTCACACAACAATCAATACACATTTGATCATGGATATGATGTATGCACAAGTGTTTAAATAAAATAAAAGAATAGTACGTCACATGATACACCCCAAAACATGATTAAAACGGGGAATTGGTAGAGGTTCACTCACAGTGGGTGCGTTTCTTGATAAGGATGAATGCGCACGAATTTATGATTCAACCGACGAGGGAAAACTAACCTAAATAATAACGAAATAATTCGATAAATAAATAAATTTTATTTGAGATTAATATTTTTAATTAGTGCTCTTAATGAGATTTTTAGATTTATTTTTGTGAGTTTAATGCAAATTTTTAACCTTCAAAATCTTTATTTTAAGTATTTTTAAATAATTTTTCAATTTAATAAAAAGAAAATAAGAAAAAAAAAATTAAAAAAAAATGTTGACTTTGTCAGGTCTGACCGGGTCTGACAGGTCGGATAGCATGAATTTCAGGCGGCGAGTGAGGTTCGAACCCGTGACCTCCCGTATACGTGCACGTAGCTCTACCAACTGAGCTACGTGTCGAACCCGAAATATTCTCTGTTTTAATTATATATATATACTAACTAGCTTTAACCTTATTTAGTTTTTATTAAAAAGGTTTTAATATGGCAGAAACTGATTACAGAACCCGGACTCGAACTCGGGATCCATGGTTCGAGTGCACACAGCCCAACCAGTTGGGCTGTGTGTCTAATCTGCTTAAATACTGGATTATATTCCTTTTATATATATACTGTGAATTGATCTGAATAAGTTTAAAAAGTGTTGGCTTTATTTCAGAAAATCGGAAACATGTGCGATTCGAACTCGGGGCGTGTGCTTTGTAATTGCACACAGTCCACCGCTGGACTGTGTGTCTAACCCGGTTAAATACCCGATTTTAATTATATTAGTATACATCTTAAACTTCATCTTCTTCACTTTAAAAACACAGAACTTATAACTCGACCGAAAATTGTTTGAAACAAAATCTGGTTGACTGATTAAGATTAATACATGCTGAATAATAGATTACAGAAAGAGTTGAGAATTATACCGATTAGAAGTAAAGCTTCGGTTTTCCGGTGATATTTTCTGGCGACTATCAGACAATTCCGGCGAGGTTTGGAGAGAGCAGAAAGGTTTGAATTTGAGGAGCAACTGGGCGACGGTATGGTTTAACTGGTATTTATAATCACCCAAGGTCTCAATTATAACCCCTCGGTCTTTAACTTCAAAATCGGTTATAATCATTATACATGATTACCGATTTGAAACTTATCAAAGGACCAGTTATACATGAACAAATAACCGAAAGCATTGATTGACTTTGATGAAGATGATTGGCGGTTTTTTGATTTCAGATCTTGAATTACGAGTTGATGATTTCAATTTTGAACGGTTTGGAGTTTTAATCCGATTTTGATTTCGAAAATCGTAACTTTTTCCGTTCTAAAAACAGACATTGCTTGATTGAAGTTGGCGGTTACAGTCGCGATTCAAACAGGTGATATGCGAGTCTTAGAATATAACTTAATTGATTTCAGTTTTAATCACAAATGTGTGTGTAGTGTAGTGGTGAAGGCTGTGTGTGTACAATCGGGGAGACCCGGGTTCGAGACCCGGCTACCCTATTCTGTTTTATTATTTAATTTTATTATTATTATTTATTAATTATGGTTTTTAAACTCTAAAATATTTATTAATTATGTATTATTTTAAATAACCGGCACAATAAATACGCAACGAACTTTTAACCGAATGTTTGATTATTAAACGAAGCGGGTTTTGAAACCCGTTTTACGACGAATGTTACAGTATCCCCTACTTTTAGAAATTTCGTCCCGAAACTTAAGTAGTAGTGGTAACCGGAAAAAGATGCGGGTATTTTTCGCGCATTGAGTCTTCACGTTCCCAAGTAAACTCGGGTCCTCGCTTTGACTCCCAAGGTACCCTGACAATTGGAATACAACTTCGCCTTAAACGCTTCTCTCCGAAATCCATGATTTCCACTGGTCTTTCAACGAAGTGCATCGATTCATCGACTTGAATGTCTTCTATAGGAATATGGAGGTTTTCATTGGCGAGGCACTTTTTCAAGTTTGATACGTGGAATGTGGGATGAATCTTGTTGAGCTCTTCTGGTAGGTCAAGCTTGTATGCTACAGGACCTACTCTCTCGAGTATCTTGAAAGGTCCTACGTAGCGTGGTGCTAGCTTGCCCTTCTGGCCAAAACGAACCACTCCCTTCCACGGTGATACTTTTAAAAGTACTTGATCACCTATGTCAAACTCCAAGGGTTTTCGTCGTTTGTCAGCATAACTCTTTTGACGACTTTGAGCCGCTAGAAGATTGTTTCGAATTTGAAGGATCTTGTCGGTTGTTTCTTGAATTAATTCTGGACCGGTGATTTGCGCTTCCCCAATTTCGTGCCAACATACTGGTGATCGGCACTTACGACCATATAAAGCTTCGAAAGGAGCCATGCCGATACTTGAATGATAGCTATTGTTGTACGAAAACTCGACTAACGGTAGGTGAGCGTCCCAGTTCCCTTTGAAGTCTATGACACATGCTCGAAGCATGTCTTCCAGGGTTTGGATGGTGCGTTCAGATTGACCATCAGTTTGAGGATGAAAAGCGGTACTGAGGTCTAATCTTGTACCCAAAGCGGTTTGTACGACTCGCCATGTTCGTGAAGTGAAACGACCATCACGTTCTGAAATGATGCTTAATGGTACACCATGACGGCTTACGATCTCCAAAACGTGATTAAAACGGGGAATTGGTAGAGATTCACTCACAGTGGATGCGTTTCTTGATGATGATGATGCGCACGAATATTAGGACTCGACCGTCGAGGGAAAAACTAACCTAAATAATAACGAGACGATCCGGTAAATAAATAAATTTTATTTGGAACTAATGTTTTTAATTAGTGCTCTTAATGGAATTTTTTAGATTTATTTTTGTGAGTTTAAGGACATTTTCTAACTTTAAAAATATTATTTTTAAGTGTTTTTAATTGATTTTTAAATAAAATCAATAAATAAAAAGAAATAAAAAAATTTGACTTTTTTTTCGGCGACTGCGGATTTGGGCGCGCTGATTACCAGTTTGACTTTTGGGTTTACTTTAAATGTTATTTGTTTCTGTATTTGGCATGAAAGAAATGTGTGGCGGAGTGGTGTGGTGTGTGTTTGTGTTTGTGGGCGACCCGGGTTCGAAACCCGGCAGCCCTATTTATTTTTTTATTTACTTATTTTTATTGTTCATTGTTTATGGTTTAAAATTCTAATAATGTTTATTAGTTATGTATTGTTTAAAATTAATATGAACATTAAATACGCGACGAAACTAAATATTTGATTAATAAACGAAGCGGGTTTGGAAAACCCGTTTTTCGACGAATGTTATAGTATCCCCTACTTTTAGGAATTTCGTCCCGAAATTTAAGCAGTATTGGTAACTGGAAAAAGATGCGGGTATTTTTCGCGCATTGAGTCTTCACGTTCCCAAGTAAACTCGGGTCCTCGTTTTGACTCCCAACGTACCCTGACAATTGGAGTACGACTTCGTCTTAAATGCTTCTCTCCGAAATCCATAATTTCTACTGGTCTTTCAACGAAATGCATAGATTCATCGACTTGAATGTCTTCTAGAGGAATATGGAGGTTTTCATCGGCGAGGCACTTTTTCAAGTTTGATACGTGGAATGTGGGATGAATTCTGTTGAGCTCTTCTGGTAGGTCAAGCTTGTATGCTACAGGACCTACTCTTTCGAGTATCTTGAAAGGTCCTACGTAGCGTGGTGCTAGCTTGTCCTTCTGGCCAAAACGAACTACTCCCTTCCACGGTGATACTTTTAAAAGTACTTGATCACCAATGTCAAACTCCATGGACTTTCGTCGTTTGTCTGCATAACTCTTTTGACGACTTTGTGCCGCTAGAAGATTGTTTCGAATTTGATGGATCTTGTCGGTTGTTTCTTGAATTAATTCTGGACCGGTGATTTGTGCTTCTCCAATTTCGTGCCAACATATTGGAGATCGGCACTTACGACCATATAAAGCTTCGAAAGGAGCCATGCCGATACTTGAGTGATAGCTATTGTTGTACGAAAATTCAACCAATGGTAGGTGAGCGTCCCAGTTCCCTTTGAAGTCTATGACACATGCTCGCAGCATGTCTTCAAGGGTTTGGATGGTGCGTTCAGATTGTCCATCAGTTTGAGGATGAAAAGCGGTACTGAGGTCTAATCGTGTACCCAAGGCGGTTTGTACGGCTCGCCATGTTCGTGAAGTGAAACGACCATCACGGTCTGAAATGATGCTTAAATGTACACCATGACGGCTTACGATCTCGCTGATGTAGATACGAGCTAACTTCTCGTTCTTGAAGTCCTCGCAAATCGGAATGAAGTGAGATGACTTTGTAAGACGATCGATTATTACCCATATGGTGTCATACCCACTGGAGGTGCGAGGTAACCCGGTAATGAAATCCATGGTTATGTTTTCCCACTTCCATACAGGTATTTCGGGTTGGACTAAAAGTCCTGAAGGTCTTTGATGTTCAGCTTTTACTTTGGAACAGGTAAGGCACTTGGAAACAAAAACAGCGATATCCTTTTTCATGCCAGGCCACCAGTAGGTGTATCGTAGGTCTTGATACATCTTGTCGGCTCCTGGGTGTACAGAGTATCGTGTTTTGTGTGCCTCATTCATGAGGAAGTCATGAAGGTTGTCGCGATCAGGAATCCATATGCGGTTTTAATAGTATAGAATACCATCGGATTTGGTTTCGATTTTGTGTTCAGCTCCACATGACAGCTCATCACGTACGTCATTTTCTGTTACAGAAACATGTTGAGCTGCCCGGATTCGATCTTTTATGTCGGTTATGATTTGCGAACATAGAAGACGAATGGAGTTCGCATAACCTTTTCGACTGAGCGCATCGGCCACTACGTTTGCCTTGCCAGGATGATACCGAATTTCACAGTCGTAGTCGTTGAGAAGTTCGACTCATCTTCGTTGCCTCATATTTAACTCTTTCTGGTTGAAGATATGTTGGAGACTCTTGTGGTCAGTTTATATTTCACACTTGGTACCGTAGAGGTAATGTCTCCATATCTTGAGAGCGAACACAACGGCTCCAAGTTCCAGGTCGTGGGTGGTGTAATTCTTCTCATGAACTTTGAGTTGCCTAGAGGCATAGGCTATCACTTTTCCTCTTTGCATCAATACACAGCCTAGCCCTTGCCCTGATGCGTCGCAATATACCACAAAGTCATCGCAACCCTCAGGAAGGGTGAGGATAGGTGCGTCACAAAGTTTTTGCTTTAGAGTTCGGAAGGCCTCTTCTTGTTTAGGTCCCCAAATGAAGGGTTTTCCTTTATGAGTCAAGGCCGTGAGTGGTACAACGACACGGGAAAAGTTGGCAATGAAGCGTCGATAGTAACCAGCCAAACCAAGAAATGACCTAACTTCGGTAGGGGTACGTGGCTCTTGCCATTCCTGTACTGCCTTGATTTTTGAAGGATCGGCATGAATCCCCTTGTCATTGACGACATGTCCAAGGAATTGTACTTCTCCTAACCAGAATTCGCATTTTGAGAACTTAGCGTAAAGCTTTTCAGTCCTTAAGAGTGTAAGGATGAGTCGAAGGTGTCGCTCATGATCGGATTTAGACTTGGAGTAGATAAGGATGTCGTCGATGAAGACTTTGACGAAACGGTCGAGGTAGGGTTTGCATACCCTATTCATTAAATCCATGAAGATAGCGGGGGCGTTGGTTAAACCGAAAGGCATGACCATGAACTCGTAATGACCATAACGAGTCTGGAAGGCGGTTTTTGGGATATCTTCTTCGTGCACTCTGAGCTGATGATAACCAGAACGAAGGTCGATTTTTGAAAAGCAGGTGGCGCCTTGAAGTTGGTCTAGGAGGTCATCAATGCGAGGCAGTGGATAGCGATTTTTAACCGGGTTAACTTGTTGAGTTCTCTATAATCAATGCACATACGAAACGTTCCATCTTTCTTCTTCACAAAAAGAACAGGTGCACCCCAAGGCGATGAGCTAGGACGTATGAATCCTTTGTCAGTCAGCTCTTGCAGTTGACTGGCCAGCTCTTGCATTTCGGATTGGGCTAACCTATAAGGAGATTTTGCGACTGGTGTAGCGCCAGGTACAAGATCGATGCGAAATTCGACTTCTCTCACAGGAGGAAGTCCTGAGATGTCGTCGGGAAAGACTTGTGGGAATTCCTTCACAATTGGGATATCTTCGAGTTTCCTCTCCTTGTTTCCCTTCTTGACGACGTGAGTTAGGAATGCGACATAGTTCTTGTGGAGATATCTTCGGGCTTGAAGGCAGGACATTAATTTGAGTCCTTTCGAAGGGGTTTCCCCAAAAATACATAGTGTCTGACCGTCTGCAAGAGGAATGCGAATGAATTTTTTGTGGCACACCACTTCAGCGTGATGCTGGCTGAGCCAGTCCATACCGATTATAACATCGAAACTTCCCAACTTCATAGGAATGAGGTCAATTGGAAAATCGTGATCGTTTAGGGTGAGAGTACAATTGCGTATAATAGAATTTAATGAAGTGGGTTTTCCATCAGCAACTTCCATCGTTAGAGATTCCATGAGATTAACACGAGGTTGGTCGAGGATAGGTTCGAATTCTAAGGACACAAAGCTCTTATCCGCACCAGTATCGAATAATATGGATGCATAACTATCATTGATGAGGAACGTACCGTTGACCACGTTGTTGTCAGCCCTGGCTTGGTTGGCATTGATATTGAAAGCTCTTCCTCTGGTAGGTGGAGGAGCTTGGTTTGCTTGGTTTACCAGATTCGCTTGAGCTTGGGCATGGATGATATTCACTAGGCGTGGACAAGTGTTCCTGAAGTGGTTTGGGTCCCCACAATTGAAACAGGCTCGCATGGGTTGCATCATGGGGTAGTTGGGTTGGTAGTAAGGTTGGGCTGCGTGTTGTGCAGGTGGTAGAAGTAAGGGTTGTTGGACTTGGCCCACTATTTGATTTTGGGTTTGGGTTGGAGGTTGATTGCGGTTCATTCGTTGAAGGGTACGGCAGGTTTGGATGGTGTGACCCGCACGACCACAACTTGTGCAATGTTGGCAGGGATTTTCGGGAGGGTGATGGTATTGACAGCGGTTGCACTTTGGGTGTGGGCCAGTGTATGGCTTTTTGAATGGTGCGAATGGAGGAGCAACTTGGGTGATTGGTGCAGCAGTGATGGGAGGGTTGGTTTGAGTGACAGCAAAATTCTTGCCATTTCGCTTCCTCTTACCAGCAAACTTCGAGGATGAGACTAGGTGGTTTGGAGTTGGGGTCTCAATGGTTTCTTTCTTCTTCTCATCTCTGAACTTGCCGTTTCGAATGCGATTCTCAGTGAGTTCTGTGGCTAACTCCATTACGGCTTCAAGTGTTGCAGGCGAAGTGCTTAAAACCGAATCTTGGATTTTTGAGGGGAGGCCTCGAATGTAGTGTTCAACTAAGCGGTACAAGGGGGTGAACAAATTGGGGATCATCTGGTTCAACTCGAGAAATCTCTTATTATATGAAGTGTGGTCTCCTTCCTTTTGTTTCAGTGTGTGGAATTCGTCTTCCAGCTTTTTGATTTCGCTTCTTGGACAGAAGCGTCTTGTCATGAGTTCCCTTAACTCTTCCCATGTTAAGGCCATGGCATCTTCAACTCCTCGCTTACCCTTTTCCGTGTTCCACCAGGTAAGGGCTACCCCAAACAGTCTTCCAGTTGCGTAACGTACCTTACGGTCCTCGGGACAATCGTAATTGAGGAAAGTGTTTTCCATTTCTTCAAACCAGTGAAGGGGGCGGTAACACCTTCGGTCCCTTCATATTTTGGGGGATCGCAGGATTTGAAGTGTTTGTAGGTGCACTTGGGGGTTTTGGAAGGAGGGTTGGTGATGCTCTGGTCTTCTTGGTTGGGAGGTTTGATGGGATTATCGGTGAGAGCTTGTTGAACTTGAAGCACGATGTCAGGAAGCACTGCGGCCATTTGTTTAGCAATTTGTGTGGCCAAGCGTTCGCTTGACTTTCCTGACTTTCTACCTCCACGTAGTTGCCTAGCCGACATCTACAGGAACATATATAGGAAGATTGTGAGTTTAGGAATTTTCTAGGTGTCATGTGTCGTAAAAAGAATGAAAAACAACATAACTGACAATAATTTAACTACATCTATAGGATGTCTTGGGTTTGCTCATGTTTGGGCCTCCAAATGTCCCCCATACCATTGCATGTGTAGTCATGTGGGCCCCCATGACTATTGGGCTTGGTAGGATTCACATTGGTGTCGGCGGGTTAACACTCGCACCACCCGAATGAAAATCGTAAAACATGATTGCGAGATGTATGGTAGGAGGGTGTCCAGGTGTAGACACAATGACAGCTCAAAGTGGGGTTAGTTCACACGATGTTTGGTATGGCATGTTTTGGCCTAATAGGTCCTTCGTACTCTCATCGTTAGTCCCCAGGTAGGCAAACTTGTCCTTTATTTTGGATTTATACGAATGCCAAGCCTAGACAGGACGTTCCGACTACCGGTACTCGTACCCTTCCAGTTACTACATGCCCGTCATGAGAACTCAATTTGATGTGATTTGAAAAATACAAAAATCATTGCAAAAATCATGGAAATCGTGAGGTGTGTGCTCTAATAGATATGATATGTTATGAGGATATGATTTATGATGAGCATTGCATAATAACATGTATTTGTGAGCGTGCTTGCATAACATTGGGTGTGAAAATTGTCACACCCCGACCCGCAGCGGAAAAGGTGATCGAGGCATGATTGGGTTATCATCAAAGCTCATGACATTTATTATAACGTTTGATATTCATTATTACAATTTAAAGGGAAACACACAATCATAATTACATCATGTCCTAAACATCATTCTAAACTTCATTGTTTTCTTCTAAGGCATTTTCCTATGTTTTCCTTTCTTCATCCTGTTCACCTGTATCATGTGTAAAAATGGTTTTTGGATCAACAAAAAGTTGGCGAGTGAATCCTATGAAAAACATTTGAACAAGTTTATTTAATTGATTATAAAATAAAGTACACAACCACACATGAGTAAATATAGATGTAAACTTATTCACAAAACACTAAATCATTAGATAATGCACATACATACAATAATGGATTGTTTTGAGGCACGCGTTGCTCAACTCGTCTCCCACGAGGAACTGATGTGCCTAATGAATGACTTGCATATACTTGACAATATGAAATACATAACCAAAAACAATATATATACATTCTAAGTTTAGATCACAATATGGTATGGCACAAGTTTAAATAAACAAGTTAATTTTAGTGACACATGACACACCCCAAAACGTGTAATTAAAAAGGGGAGTTGTAAGATTCACTCACATTGGGTGCGTTCGGTTGATGATGTTGAATACGCACGAAGTTGGATTTAACCACGAGTGAAACTAACCTAGATAATAACATAATGGTTTGGTAAATAAGCGGATTTTATTAATCAATTTTAGTAGGATTGTTGGATGTATTTTTGTGAGTTTAAGGCTATTTTCTAACCTTAAAAATGTTATTTTTAAGTATTTTTAATGTAAATAAATAAATAAAAGTAATAAAAAAATATTGATTTTTGGCTGTTGACCTGTTGACTGTTGACTTTGTTGACCGGTTTTATTGTGTAAATTCATGCGCTGGGTGAGGCTCGAACCCGAGAACTCCCGTACGCGTGCACGCAGCTCTACCAACTGAGCTACGTGTCTAACCTAAAATATTTCTGTTTTTAATTATATTTATATACTAATTGATTTAAACCGAAAATCATTTATTTTTAAAAACGATTTAATGCGTCAAACCGGTGCTCTCCACAGGTCTCGAACCCGGGACCTGTGGTTTAGGTAACACACAGTCCACCGCTGGACTGTGTGTCTAACTTGTTAAATAAACTGCTTTTTATTATACTTATATACAAACTACCTTATTTCGTTTCTGCCTTATATAAAAAGTTTGATAATTGTCCGGACCGGTGCGGTAGTCCGGACTCGAACTCGTGACCTGTGATTAAACGTTCACACAGTCTACCACTGGACTGTGTGTCTATCTTGGTTATTATTCCGGTTTTTATTATACTTAACATCTATATGAAATGAGTCCGGTTCAGTAAGAAAAAAAGGAACATTTTTATTAAGGCGAGTATGCGTGGGACAAGAGTCGAACTCGGAACGTGAGCGTGTTTATTTGCACACAGTCCACCGCTGGACTGTGTGTCTAACCCGAGTTATATCTTGATTTAAATTAAACTTATATACTACTGAAACTTCGTCTTCTTCGTTAATCTTAACCAGAAACGGAGTCCGACTGATTCGATGATTTTATCAAGTTTCTTTAGGGTGTTATGATAATTACATGTGAGATAAATAAAAAGAATGAGAGATTAAGTGTAAAGTATACCGAACTGGACTCCTCTGTTTCTCCGGCGGAACTCCGATGACAGCAGATGATTCCGGCGAAGTGTGTCTTGCGGCAGAGGGTCTTCAACGAGCTTGAGATGAATGTGGGTGGCTTCGGTATGAGCTCTGGGGGTTCAGTAAGGCACAGAGGTGAAAGGTTCGATTTTCCGGCGAGTTGCAGAAGTTTTTCGGCGACTGGAATTACGTCGGGAAAGAGGGTGATTGTGAGCGAAAAAGTTAACAGAGGTTAGAAGGGGTATTTATAGGGCAGAACATCGACGTATTTAGTCTGATTTCCGTCTTGATTCGTCGGTTAATGATTTTCCGGCGGTTATAACTTGTGTCGCGGGTTCAGGCGTCGGTTATAACCGATGTTGAGGTTAATGTTTACGTTAAAACTGAAGAAACCGTCTAAACTTGGCGAGATAGTCGGGATTTCCGACGACTGCAATTAGGCGCGTCAGTTTTGAATTCGAGACTTATGATATGAATTAATTGTCTCTAATAATAAACAAGAAACACAAGTGGCGCAGTGGTTGGATGGTTGAGTGTTAAGGCGTTGCTGAAATCCGGTTGACCCGGGTTCGAAACCCGGCAGCAACCTTTTATTTTTAAACCACAATTTCTAACAGTTTTTCAAAAATAAATTATATATTCCAATATACTTATTAATTATGTATCGTTTAAAATTAATTTGGGCATTAAATACGCAACGAAATTTTTAACTGATTGTTCGGTTAATAAACGGAGCGGGTTTGGTAAATCCGGTTTTTGACGGATGTTACAGTATCCCCTGCTTTTTAGAAATTTCGTCCCGAAATTTAAGTAGTGATATATTGTCTAAAAATGATGGTGTTTAGTTTGACAGTTACATACTTAGAAAAAGAGTAAGAGTTTAAATTTTTGTTTGAGGCGGTAACGTTCCTTGTAAGGGTTGAGTACCCTGCTACAGGAATCGCTTTTTGTTGCCTACGGTAAAAATATTGATAAGCAGAGTTGATTCACTAAGTATGATTTCATGCGTAAGAGTTTTGATATGTTTGGAAAGATAGGGTTATATCATAAAACAACATTTCTAATACTACAACCTACATGGAACTTCTCATAACCGTCTAACAATGCCTCTGATCCTTTGACAAGAATACTTATATATAGGAAGTACCAGCAGCGTATCCACCATATTCTTGTCAAATTTTCATTGGTTTTATCAGTAAGTTATGATTGGTTCTATGATGTGACTCTAAACGCCACAACCAATGTACCAAGAAATTACTAAATCCTACATAGAACTTCTCATAACCGTCTAACAATGCCTCTGATCCTTTGACAAGAATACTTATATATAGGAAGTACCAGCGGCGTATCCACCATATTCTTGTCAAATTTTCATTGGTTTTATCAGTAAGTTATGATTGGTTCTATGATATAACTCTAGAACATAAATAAACACAACAACCAATATCTGAGTCCAAATTCTGATAGCATACATGTTTGAATGGTGACAGTTCCTCTCTCGTTTGTTATGATGGAGAGGTTAGTTTATGTAGAAATAGAACACAATCCAATTTCTTTAAATGGCGAGATGATATGAATGTTAAATCAGTGAATGTAACACAAATTTCAACCAAAACAATACTAAATCCTACATGGAACTTCTCATAACCGCCTGATAATGCCTCTGATCCTTTGGCAAGAATACTTATATATAGGAAGTACCAGCGGCGTATCCACCATATTCTTGTCAAATTTTCATTGGTTTTATTCGCAAGTTATGATTAGTTCTATGTGACTCTACAACAACACAACAACCAAAACTTGACTCTTAATTCTGATAGTATCCATGTTTGAATGATGACAATACCTCTCTCGTTTGTTATGATGGAGAGGTTAGTCATTGTGTAAGTGAGACATAGCTCAACTTCTGAAATTGAAATACGCTGAAATGTATGATGAACAAACTTTGACCAAAACATACTAAATCCTACATGGAACCTCTCATAACCGCCTGATAATGCCTCCGATCCTTTGACAAGAATACTTATATATAGGAAGTACCAGCGGCGTATCCACCATATTCTTGTCAAATTTTCATTGACTTTATCCACAAGTTATGATTAGTTCTATGTGACTCTACAACAAACACAACAACCAAAAGATCGTATTGCATGTACTGAAAATGAAAAATGTCTGTGCGATCAAGGCTCAATCAAACGGAGCCGATCGTATTGCATGTACTGAAAATAATAAATTTAATCTAAACAATAATCACACAAACAGTTTATACATGGAACCTCTCATAACCGCCTGATAATGCCTCCGATCCTTTGACAAGAATACTTATATATAGGAAGTACCAGCGGCGTATCCACCATATTCTTGTCAAATTTTCATTGACTTTATCCACAAGTTATGATTAGTTCTATGTGACTCTAAAACGAACACAACAACCAAAAGATCGAATTGCATGTACTGAAAATGAAAAATGTCTGTGCGATCAAGACTCAATCAAACGGAGCCGATCGTATTGCATGTACTGAAAATAATAAATTTAATCTAAACAATAATCACACAAAGAGTTTATACATGGAACCTCTCATAACCGCCTGATAATGCCTCCGATCCTTTGACAAGAATACTTATATATAGGAAGTACCAGCGGCGTATCCACCATATTCTTGTCAAATTCTCATTGGCTTTATCCTTAAGTTATGATTGGTTCTATGTGATTCTAAAACATAAAGAAAAACATAAAACTAAAAGATTGGAGTTGAATCTTGATTTTCGGTGAAGGGGACAAGTTGGGTGTTTTCGTTTGGGCCGTCATTATCTTCGACAGGATTGGCGTTGATGTTGAACACTCTTCCTCTTGTTGGTGGCCTAGTGATTGGGTTTTCTTGATTTACTTGGTTAACTGGGTTTGATTGAGCTTGAGCGTTTATGATGTTAACCAGTCGAGGGCACGTGTTTCTAAAGTGGGTAGGGTCGCCACAATTAAAACAAGCCCGAACATATGGGAACATGGGGTATTGGGGTTGTTGATAGGTTTGGATCATGTTTTGAGGAAGGGGTGAGATTTGGTTTTGAGGGGTGTAGCAAACCTTGCTCAAATGACCATAGCGTCCACAATTTGCACATAGTCGACAAGGTAAGGTAAGAGGATGGTGATAAAAACAGGTGTTACATTGAGGGTGAGGTCCAAGGTATGGTTTCTTATTTGGGTAAATTGAGTTGGGTGCTACTTGAGTGATTGGAATAGCTTGGATGGGTATGGCTTGTGAAATTGGTTGATTACGTTGGGTGACAGCGAGAAGTTGCCCATCTCGTTTTCTCTTAATAGTGGGTTGAGAAGGGGATTCGGTTTGGGTGGAGTTTGAAGTTTCAGTCGATGCTTTATCCTTCTTCTTCTCCTTCTTGAAGTCTTTGTTCCGGATTCGGTTTTCGGTGAGCTCTGTAGCTAACTCCGTTGCTGCTTCCAAAGTGGCAGGCGTGGTACTTATTACAGAGTCTTGGATTTTTGACGGAAGACCTCGAATGTAGTGCTCGATCAAACGGTAAAGAGGAGTGAACAAGTTGGGAACCATTTGATTTAACTCGAGGAATCTTTTGTTGTATGTGGTGTGGTCGCCTTCCTTTTGCTTCAACGAATAGAACTCATCCTCTAATTTCTTGATTTCGCTCCTTGGGCAAAACCGTCTTGTCATGATTTCCTTCAACTCTTCCCAAGTCAAAGTCATAGCATCTTCAACGCCTCGTTTGGCCTTCTCTGTATTCCACCAAGTAAGTGCTATTCCATATAAACGACCAGTAGCATATCGCACTTTGCGATCATCAGGGCAATCGCAATTTAGAAAAGTGTTCTCCATTTCTTCAAACCAATGGAGGAGAGCGGTGACACCTTCAGTCCCTTCATATTTTGGAGGGTCGCAGGATTTGAAATGCTTGTAGGTGCATTTGGTGGTAATTGAGGGAGGATTGACAATGTGTTGATCTTCTTGATTGACGGGATTAGCGGTAAGTGCTTGTTGGACTTGGATTACAATGTTGGGTATTACGACAGCCATTTGTTGAGCGATTAGGGCAGCCATGCGCTCGCGGGCTTTTCCTGCTCTCGTCTTCCTACGGGCGAGGCTAGAAGACATCTACAAGGAATACATGTCAAGAGTATGAGTTGGATGTTTTTGGGTTCATGGGTCGTATTTAGGAATGAACATTCATAAAATAAATATAGAAAAATAAATCTACTACATCCATAGGATGTCTTGGGCTTTGCTCGTCATTAGGCCTTGAATGCCGCCATACTTCACCTTCGTAATCATGTGGGCCCCCATGAATACCGGGTTTTTCATATGGTTCGCATGTGTTAGTCTGGTTACGTACACTAAAACCCGGAGAAAATCGAGAAATATGTAACGTATGATATTCGGAATGTGTCCAGGTATAGACACGGTGACATCTCAAAGTGGGGTTAGTTCGAACGACGTTTGGTGTGGCATGCTTTGGCCTAATAGGTCCTTCGTACTCTCATCGTTAGTCCCCAGGTAGGCAAACTGGTCCGTTATATTGGATTTATACGAATGCCAACCTAGACAGGACGTTCCGACTACCGGTACTCGTACCCTTCCAGTTACTACATGCCCGTCGCAGAACTTACTTTGATGAGATTTGAAAATTGCAACAAAATCTTTGAATAATGAAAGTATGAAGATGATTTAAATATATGAACATTGAAATATGTATGATGAATGTGTATGTAAGTATGTATGTTTGACTGTAAGTATAAACAAATATGAAACAAATAAATATCATAAGTTTGCATGTAACCGCATAAACAATTAAGATCTAGTCAACTATAGTATAGGCTCTAAGGGTCTAATAACCTATCCTATATCCCTATAGTCATGGCTCTGATACCAATCTGTCACACTCCGACCCGCAGCGGAAAAGGTGATCGAGGCATGATTGGGTTATCATCAAAGCTCATGACATTTATTATAACGTTTCATATTCATTATTACAATTTAAAGGGAAACACACAATCATAATTACATCATGTCCTAAACATCATTCTAAACTTCATTGTTTTCTTCTAAGGCATTTTCCTATGTTTTCCTTGCTTCATCCTGTTCACCTGTATCATGTGTAAAAATGGTTTTTGGATCAACAAAAAGTTGGCGAGTGAATCCTATGAAAAACATTTGAACAAGTTTATTTAATTGATTATAAAATAAAGTGCACAATCACACATGAGTAAATATAGATGTAAACTTATTCACAAAACACTAAATCATTAGATAATGCACATACATACAATAATGGATTGTTTTGAGGCACGCGTTGCTCAACTCGTCTCCCACGAGGAACTGATGTGCCTAATGAATGACTTGCATATACTTGACAATACGAAATACATAACCACAAACAATATATATACATTCTAAGTTTAGATCACAATATGGTATGGCACAAGTTTAAATAAACAAGTTAATTTTAGTGACACATGACACACCCCAAAACATGTAATTAAAAAGGGGAGTTGTAAGATTCACTCACATTGGGTGCGTTCGGTTGATGATGTTGAATACGCACGAAGTTGGATTTAACCACGAGTGAAACTAACCTAGAGAATAACATAATGGTTTGGTAAATAAGCGGATTTTATTAATCAATTTTAGTAGGATTGTTGGATGTATTTTTGTGAGTTTAAGGCTATTTTCTAACCTTAAAAATGTTATTTTTAAGTATTTTTAATGTAAATAAATAAATAAAAGTAATAAAAAATATTGATTTTTGGCTGTTGACCTGTTGACTGTTGACTTTGTTGACCGGTTTTATTGTGTAAATTCATGCGCTGGGTGAGGCTCGAACCCGAGACCTCCCGTACGCGTGCACACAGCTCTACCAACTGAGCTACGTGTCTAACCTGAAATATTTTTGTTTTTAATTATATTTATATACTAATTGATTTAAACCGAAAATCATTTATTTTTAAAAACGATTTAATGCGTCAAACCGGTGCTCTCCACAGGTCTCGAACCCGGGACCTGTGGTTTAGGTAACACACAGTCCACCGCTGGACTGTGTGTCTAACTTGTTAAATAAACTGCTTTTTATTATACTTATATACAAACTACCTTATTTCGTTTCTGCCTTATATAAAAAGTTTGATAATTGTCCGGACCGGTGCGGTAGTCCGGACTCGAACTCGTGACCTGTGATTAAACGTTCACACAGTCCACCACTGGACTGTGTGGTCTATCTTGGTTATTATTCCGGTTTTTATTATACTTAACATCTATATGAAATGAGTCCGGTTCAGTAAGAAAAAAAGGAACATTTTTATTAAGGCGAGTATGCGTGGGACAAGAGTCGAACTCGGAACGTGAGCGTATTTATTTGCACACAGTCCACCGCTGGACTGTGTGTCTAACCCGAGTTATATCTTGATTTAAATTAAACTTATATACTACTGAAACTTCGTCTTCTTCGTTAATCTTAACCAGAAACGGAGTCCGACTGATTCGATGATTTTATCAAGTTTCTTTAGGGTGTTATGATTAATTACATGTGAGATAAATAAAAAGAATGAGAGATTAAGTGTAAAGTATACCGAACTGGACTCCTCTGTTTCTCCGGCGGAACTCCGATGACAGCAGATGATTCCGGCGACGTGTGTCTTGCGGCAGAGGGTCTTCAACGAGCTTGAGATGAATGTGGGTGGCTTCGGTATGAGCTCTGAGGGTTCAGTAAGGCACAGAGGTGAAAGGTTCGATTTTCTGGCGAGTTGCAGAAGTTTTTCGGCGACTGGAATTACGTCGGGAAAGAGGGTGATTGTGAGCGAAAAAGTTAACAGAGGTTAGAAGGGGTATTTATAGGGCAGAACATCGACGTATTTAGTCTGATTTCCGTCTTGATTCGTCGGTTAATGATTTTCCGGCGGTTATAACTTGTGTCGCGGGTTCAGGCGTCGGTTATAACCGATGTTGAGGTTAATATTTACGTTAAAACTGAAGAAACCGTCTAAACTTGGCGAGATAGTCGGGATTTCCGACGACTGCAATTAGGCGCGTCGGTTTTGAATTCGAGACTTATGATATGAATTAATTGTCTCTAGTAATAAACAAGAAACACAAGTGGCGCAGTGGTTGGATGGTTGAGTGTTAAGGCGTTGCTGAAATCCGGTTGACCCGGGTTTGAAACCCGGCAGCAACCTTTTATTTTTAAACCACAATTTCTAACAGTTTTTCAAAAATAAATTATATATTCCAATATACTTATTAATTATGCATCGTTTAAAATTAATTTGGGCATTAAATACGCAACGAAATTTTTAACTGATTGTTCGGTTAATAAACGGAGCGGGTTTGGTAAATCCGGTTTTTGACGTATGTTACAAAAATAAACATGAAACATATAAACATCATGAATTTTGCATGTAACGCATAAACAATTAAAATTTAATCAACTATAGTATTGGCTCTAAGGGTCTAATAACCTATCCTATATCCCTATAGTCACAAGCTCTGATACCAATTTGTCACACCCCGACCCGCAGCGGAATAAAAGTCGGGGCATAATTGGGTTATCACCAAAGCTCATGATATTTACTAAGATGTTTCAAATTTATTAAATTCAAGTTACAAACTTAAATATCCAAAAACAAAATCCATACAATTACAAAGGAAAATGAACTATATATTTATTCCAAAGCATTAACTTGTTTATTCTTCTAGGCCATCCTAAGTGTTTCCTGTCTCAGCTGGATCACCTGTATCATGTGTAAAACAAGGGAGATTTTGGGTCAACAAAAGTTGGCGAGTGAACCTTGATAAAACATTTTAACTAATTTCTTGTTTTATTTATTAAAGAAAATTCGTGCATTAATCACATGTGAGCAAACATATATATGTAAACAATCACAAACTACTTTGGATGAGTATATGACATGAATGATGATGTATTTGAGATCAAGGCTCAATCAAACAGAGCCGAGCTAATGAGGCTCCTGATGCTCAACCCGTATCCCACGGGGAACTGATGGGCCTAATGAAATGCGTGCACTGAAATGATAAATTCAATCTACATATAATTCACACAACAATAAATACACATTTGATCATGGATATGATGTATGCACAAGTGTTTAAATAAAATAAAAGAATAGTACGACACATGATACACCCCAAAACATGATTAAAACGGGGAATTGGTAGAGGGTCACTCACAGTGGGTGCGTTTCTTGATAAGGATGAATGCGCACGAATTTATGATTCAACCGACGAGGGAAAACTAACCTAAATAATAACGAAATAATTCGATAAATAAATAAATTTTATTTGAGATTAATATTTTTAATTAGTGCTCTTAATGAGATTTTTAGATTTATTTTTGTGAGTTTAATGCAAATTTTTAACCTTCAAAATCTTTATTTTTAAGTATTTTAAAATAATTTTTCAATTTAATAAAAAGAAAATAAGAAAGCAAAAATTAAAAAAATATTGACTTTGTCTGGTCTGACCGGGTCTGACCGGTCGGATAGCATGAATTTCAGGCGGCGAGTGAGGTTCGAACCCGTGACCTCCGTATACGTGCACGTAGCTCTACCAACTGAGCTACGTGTCTAACCCGAAATATTCTCTGTTTTAATTATATATATATACTAACTAGCTTTAACCTTATTTAATTTTTATTAAAAAGGTTTTAATATGGCCGAAACTGATTACAGAACCCGGACTCGAACTCGGGATCCATGGTTCGAGTGCACACAGCCCAACCAGTTGGGTTGTGTGTCTAATCTGCTTAAATACTGGATTATATTTCTTTTATATATATACTGTGAATTGATCTGAATAAGTTTAAAAAGTGTTGGCTTTATTTCAGAAAATCGGAAACATGTGCGATTCGAACTCGGGGCGTGTGCTTTGTAATTGCACACAGTCCACCGCTGGACTGTGTGTCTAACCCGGTTAAATAACCGATTTTAATTATATTAGTATACATCTTAAACTTCATCTTCTTCACTTTAAAAACACAGAACTTATAACTCGACCGAAAATTGTTTGAAACAAAATCTGGTTGACTGATTAAGATTAATACATGCTGAATAATAGATTACAGAAAGAGTTGAGAATTATACCGATTAGAAGTAAAGCTTCGGTTTTCCGGTGATATTTTCTGGCGACTATCAGACAATTCCGGCGAGGTTTGGAGAGAGCTGAAAGGTTTGAATTTGAGGAGAAACTGGGCGACGGTATGGTTTAACTGGTATTTATAATCACCCAAGGTCTCAATTATAACCCCTCGGTCTTTAACTTCAAAATCGGTTATAATCATTATACATGATTACCGATTTGAAACTTATCAAAGGATCAGTTATACATGAACAAATAACCTAAAGCATTGATTGACTTTGATGAAGATGATTGGCGGTTTTTCTGATTTCGGATCTTGAATTACGAGTTGATGATTTTAATTTTGAACGGTTTGGAGTTTTAATCCGATTTTGATTTCGAAAATCGTAACTGTTTCCGTTCTAAAAACAGACATTTCTTGATTGAAGTTGGCGGTTACAGTCGCGATTCAAACAGGTGATATGCGAGTCTTAATATAAAACTTAATTGATTTCAGTTTTAATCACAAATGTGTGTGTAGTGTAGTGGTGAAGGCTGTTTGTGTACAATCGGGGAGACCCGGGTTCGAGACCCGGCTACCCTATTCTGTTTTATTATTTAATTTTATTATTATTATTTATTAATTATGGTTTTTAAACTCTAAAATATTTATTAATTATGTATTATTTTAAATAACCGGCACAATAAATACGCAACAAATTTTTAACCGAATGTTTGATTATTAAACGAAGCGGGTTTTGAAACCCGTTTTACGACGAGTGTTACACTAATTTCCCTAATGAGGGATTAGGCGGAATTGTTGATAAGTTAGCGCATAGAAAGGATGGAATCCTTAGATTTAATGATAGAATTTGGGTTCCAGTCCTTGGAGGACTTAGAGATCTAATCCTCCAAGAAGCGCACAATTCAAGATACTCAGTTCACCCGGGAGGTGACAAGATGTATCAAGACTTGAAGAAGAATTATTAGTGGATGGGTTTGAAGAAATCCATAGCCACTCATGTAGCTAAGTGTCTGACATGTTCGCAAGTTAAGGCTGAACATCAGAAACCGTCAGGACTTCTACAACAGCTAGAAATTCCCACTTGGAAATGGGAAATGGTAACAATGGACTTGATTACCAAGTTACCTAAGACCAAATGTGGTAATGACACTATTTGGGTCGTAGTGGATAGACTGACTAAGTCAACACCTTTCTTGCCAATAAAGGAAACGTATAATTCAGATAAATTGGCTAAGTTGTATGTGGACAAGATTGTGTCCCTACACGGTGCCGATATCTATTGTATCTGACAGAGATACTAGATACACATCTCACTTTTGGAAAAGTTTCCAACAATCTTTAGGCACAAGATTAAATTTTAGTACGGCTTACCATGCAGACTGATGGTCAAAGTGAGTGTACTATTCAAACTCTGGAAGACATGCTTAGAGCATGTGTAATTGATTTAGGTGGAAGTTGGGATAACCACTTACCCATAATAGAATTTTCCTACAATAACAACTATTATGCTAGCATCAAGGCTGCTCCTTTTAAGACAAGAGGCGTAAACCTCTTCAGTTCAAAGTAGGGGACAAAGTCATGCTGAAAGTATCACCCTGGAAAGGTGTGATGCGTTTTGGAAAGAAGGGCAAGTTGAGCCCAAGATATATAGGACCCTTCGAGATAATCGAACGTGTCGGCACTGTAGCTTATAAGCTCAGGTTGCCTGTGGAGCTTAGTGGAATCCATGATATATTCCACATATCTAACCTTAAGAATGTCTAGCCGATGAGTCGCTAGCAATGTCGCACAAGGATGTGCAAATTGATGAAAATATGAGGTTCATTGAGAAACCAATTTCGATCGAGGATCTACTGGTTAAGAAGCTCCGAAGAAAAATGATACCTATAGTAAAGGTTAAGTGGGATGCTTTTAGAGGTCCCGAGTATGCATGGGAGGTTGAGTCCACTATGCGACAAAAGTACCCCCATATTTTTGAATAAAATCTCGAGGTCAAGATTTCTTTTAAGGGGGTGAAGATGTAACACCCTGTAAAATCGTGTCCAATAATATAGTGACACGTGTTGTATTTTTATATAATCAATTAAAAGACTAATATGGACTAAAAGTGACAACATGCTCAAACTGAGCCTCTGAATGACTTTCTGATGTCAACATGCATAATCCTAGCCTCTGAACGACCATTAGTGTCGTCATGCATAAAAACGTAGCCTCTAAACGACCATTAGTGTCGTTATGCATAAAACGTAGCCTCTGAACGACCATTAGTGTCGTTATGCTTAAACTCGGCCTCTGAGTGACCGTTGTGTCAACATGCCTAGCCTCTGAGTGACGTCGGAGTCAACATGCTTATACTGAGCCTCTGAGTGATCCTTTACGTAGTCTTAACTCTTATATGTCCTGTTTGATTGGACGAGAGTCATTAAATCCAATAATATATAAAAGTTGGATAATGGAGGAATTAAAAGTGTCAACATGTTAATTTATACCTCTAAGTGACCTTTTAACGAACCGAGAGCTCGACAATGTTCGGACATAATCCCGGGTATGGCGAGTATTGGCTACGGAGGGCTAAAAGTGCCAAAAAGGTGTTTAAAAAGGTTTTTAGAAGCTTTAATAAGTTAAGGGGATAAAAGTGACAAAGTTTGAAAGTGACCATGGGGCGGTCGCGGGCAGCGAGAGACATTCCATGTGGCTCTCGCGCGGCGTGAGAACAGGTCTGATGCAGAAAGTTGTTTGGCAGCCAAGCAAAACTCCACAAAACCATTAAATCGAAACCATGGCTTCCCAAACTGCTATACCACGTTTTGGGACACTTGTAAGCTTCCTCTTACACCCCTAAACACCCGGCTTCACCTCCTTTGAGTTCTCCAACTATAAATAGGTGATGAAGTTCACCATTTGAACTTGCACCTTTCTTATTCATACTATTCTCCCTCCTCTGGAAGTTCCTAGCTAAAAGGAGCATCCAACATAGTTCTTTTGCACCTTAGGAATCACTGGTAAGTGTTCCTTCTTTGTGCATTTTCGTTTATAGGCTTTTATAGCCAAAAGTCAAGCGTTTTTCAGAAAACGCTTTGACTTTCTGTTAAGACCATTATGGTCCAGCCATTGTTCAAAATAAACATGGCTAAGTGATCGTAATAAGGTAGGTGTTAATCCCTATAAAGGGCACCTCCAGAAGATCACGTTTGCTAGATCAATTGACGGGTCAAAGTCATGATACTAAAAAGTCAAAAAGGCCGTTTTTCAGAAAAATCATAAAATGATCTTATATATGTTATGAAACCTGTTTTGACACTTAAACAAGTTGGTAATAATTATTAGAACATGTAAGAACATGTTTGGCTCGTCAATCTCAGTTCTAGGGTCGGTTCGCAACCGAAAGTCGCCAAGTTTGACTTATGCTTTGACTTTCGATTCTGACCCGATTTAGATTAGTTACCTACTCATCTAAAGTTGCATTATGATCATAATATAATGTAGCATAACCCTCTGAGGTTATATTACATGATCATAATCAGAATCCAAGTTTATGCGCAAGTTCCATAATTATGCCATCTTTGACCAAAATGCCCTTTTTGCATAAAACAAGATTTTAAATATTAATTAACTTGAAAATGAGTTTCTGTAACACCCTGTAAAATCGTGTCCAATAGTATAGTGACACGTGTTGTATTTTAAATAGTCTGTTAAAGACCAATAAGGACTAAAGGCGTCAACATGCTCAAACTGAGCCTCTGAGTGACGGTCCGATGTCAACAAATGCTTAAATCATTAGCCTCTGAGTGACTGATATGTCAACATGCTTGAAATTTGGCCTCTGAGTGACTGATATGTCAACATGCCAAGCCTCTGAGTGACATCGGAATCAACATGCTTATAATAAGCCTCTGAGTGATCCTTTGTGAAGTCCTAACTCTCATACGTGCCATTTGTTGGACGAGAGGGTTCAATTTTGTAAATATGTGAAAGTTGGATGATGGAGGGATTAAAAGTGTCAACATATTAATTTATACCTCTGAGTGACCTTTTAACGAACCGATAGCTCGACAATGTCCGGGAATAATCCGGTATGCCAAGTATTGGCTATGGAGGGCTAAAAGTGCCAAAAAGATGTTTAAAAAGGTTTTATAAGCTTTACAGTTAAGGGGCTAAAGTTTCAAAGTTTGAAACTGCCTTTGGGGCGCTCGCGGGGCGCGAGAGGCAGGGCTTGTGCCTCTCGCGGCCCGCCAGAGAGTGTTTGTTGCAGAAAGTTTATTTGGTCTCCAAGAAAAGCTCCAAAACCATTTAAATTCGAAACCATGGACTTGTAATCAGCTATGCCACGTTTTGGGACACTTGTAAGCTTCTTCTTACACCCCTAAACATCTGGCTTCACCTCCTTTGAGCTCTCCAACTATAAATAGGTGATCAAGTTCACCATTTGAACTTGCACCTTTCTAAATCATAACTCTTCTCCCTCATCTGGAAGTTCCTAGCTAAAAGGAGCATCCAACTTAGTTCTCTTGCATTGTAGGAACCTCTTGTCAGTGTTCCTTGCTCTTGCATTTTCGTTTCTAGGCTTTTATAGCCAAAAGTAAAGCGTTTTTCGGAAAACGCTTTGACTTTTGGTTAAGACCATTATGGTCCAGCCATTGTTCGAACTGAACATGGCTAAGTGATCGTAATAAGGTAGGTGTTAGTCCCTATAAAGGGCACCTCCTAAGGATCACGTTTGCTAGACCAATTGACTGTTCAAAGTTATGATATTAAAAAGTCAAATAGGCCATTTTTTGGAAAATCATAAAATGATCTTATATATGTTATGAAACATGTTTTGACACTTAAACAAGTTGGTAATAATTATTAGAACATGTAACATGTTCGGCTCGTCAATTTCAGTTCTAGGGACGGTTCGCAACCGAAAGTCGCGAAGTTTGACTTCTGCTTTGACTTTCGATTCTGACCCGATTTAGATTAGTTATCTACTGATCTGAAGTTGCATTATGGCCATAATATAATGTAGCATAACCCTCTGAGGTTATATTACATGATCATAATCAGAATCCAAGTTTATGCGCAAGTTCCATAATTATGCCATCTTTGACCAAAATGTCCTTTTTGCATAAAACAAGGTTTTAAATGGTAATGAACTTGAAAATGAGTTTCTACTGATGTGATATTATAAGTAGGGTTATTTGGGATGTTAAACCAAGTTATAAACTGAGTTTTCAAGCAGGTACTTAAACTATGTCGACAATTGATGATTTCAGCCCCTGTGGCTTATAAAATAGTTTTAATCAAATCTTTTCAAGGTAAATCATTTACCTACTGATATGTTATATTAAATAATATATTTTAAACATTTTAATTTAACTTTAACATCAGTTTTCATAAACATTGCTTAAAGACGTCATATTACGACATAAGCGCCGTTTCGGCGCATAGTTTGGTTTTAAACCATATTAATGGACCAAGACTTGTTACCTACAGATTTTAAAACTTATTTTAAAACATATTTACAGTAGGTACATATTATAAACTCAGAATCCCAAATAATTTATACACTATGTGTAAAATGACGAAAATGCCCCTTCGGTGCATAGTTTGGTTATAAAAGGTAAAATACGCATATAATTGATATCCTACTGATATTATATCATAAATAAAGTATTTTTCCAGAATACTTACAATCGTAACATTAAATTATATTCAAGTTCCTTTTATATGATATGGAATTACCAAAACGCCTTTATGAGGCATAATTTCGTTTTAAAACCTTAACGGGCATACAAGTTGATATCCTACTGATATCTTAACTTATTTAAAGTATAATAGCATATAGAACTTGTCCATAACTTATCCGGTTACCTGATATCGCTAATATGCGCACAATTACGCATATGTAACTATTTTACGGAAATTAACCGAAACGGGTTTAACCTTGTCATTTAAGTTTCAAAATCCAGAATGTTTATAGTTTACCCATATTAAACAAGTCAAGGTACTTGTTGGGATTAAACTACATTCTATCCAATCATCGTTTAATCTAGCGTTATACGTTTTGCTCAAGTACGCTAGTCGGTCTAAGTCTATGACTTAAATAAGACCGTTAGTATATAATTGGTTAGTTTATGCCATAATCCAGACTAGAGACTTGCCGGTAAATGCTATCTGCACTTAGTCCTTTTTGTGTACGGCTGAGTTATTAAAAAACTAAAGAATACTAGCTCAGGTAAATACTCTCGACTTATTTCCCCTATACGGGCTTGGGTTACGGTAAATTATTACCGCTTGGTCGGAAATGGGATTCAATCAAATGCCGGTTCGGAGATAATAAATCCCCATATTCTGTTTTAATCAGTTTTGTTTGATAATTTAAACATCGGGGGTTAACTACCGTGTCCTAGATATCCTCGGCTCATTACACTAGAAATGGCCACGACCTTAGCGCGGGTGTAGGCATACACCCGATAGACGCTCAATTATGCATTCCCACAAGGTTGGGAGGAATTGACTCTTTCGTGAGTCCAAAGTGGTGTGTACGTTAAATGTGTCTCGGTAAAGGTAACATATAAATCTGTTAACAAGGTTGGACGGTCAATTAACCCAAGTTATAAAAAGATTTTGTGCTGATCCGCACTTAAAACATTTTTGGAATGTTTTTCAAAAGAGTCGGTTGGGTTTATTTACCAGCAAAAGCTGACGTATTTTCAAAAGACTAATCTGCAGGTATAATACGAAAATAGGCCGGAAGTGCTCGGTAGTGATAGAGGATCTTGCAAATCCTAAATCTTCCCAAAGTCTGTTTTGTATTCTTTCCCTATACAATTTATGATCCGCCTGTGGATCTTCTATTACGAGCATGTATATTATTTTGTATTTTTGAACTTTCGGTTTGTAATAGTAATTTTACTCCAAGACTTCCGATGTCCCGTGTTTAATTGACTATGATGATTATCAACTGATGTCACGATTGTAACATTTGTCAAAAACGGGTTTTCCAAACCCGCTTCGTTTGTAATCGAATATCAAGTTATAAATGTTTCGTTGCGTATTTATGTTGATTTTAATTTTGAACGATGCATAATTAATAAACAAACTAGAATATAAAAGCTATAATTGATAAAAAGTAAAAATAAAATAAATAAAATGAAAAACAGGCTGCCGGGACTCGAACCCGGGTCAGCCGGAAAGGCAACGACTTAACACGCACACTTATAACCACTCCGCCACTTGATGTTTTCTGTTAGTTCTAGGAATCAATTAAATCTTATGTTCAACCATGAATCAACCGGTTTACGCCAACTGTAACCGTAATCAGTTTCCAAACGTCAAAAAACGTTTGAGTGTTCGTGGTTTTCTGACAATAACCGATACACCAACACCTTCAATCAATTTAGTCTTGAATGGACTTGAATTCATGGGGTGATCGGTTTTAATAACCGAAAATCTGCACTTCCTGAATTACTCCAACCATAGCCCCCTCTCGCGACTCAAACTCATCCGCAGAACCTTCAATTTCACTTTCGCTCTACTTTCAGTTCGTCGGAAAAGCTTTTTGAACTCGCCGGACTTTCTCCGGAAAACCGTGTATTCCATCAAATCAGTAAGTCTCTCAATTCTTTCATCGTCTATCAGTTGTTAAGCTTTTGCTAACTCAAACCCTTCAATCAGAATCAGTTTCAGACGACGATATCGGATAATTAACTCTCGCCGGAAAACTTCTGAAAGTTCCCAATTCTCGCTGTGAAACGGTATAGCCTTTTAAACCTTCTGGTAATTCTTGTTCAGTGCTTCAATTCCGCATCTAGCTAATAAAAATTGTTAATCTGTCCGCTCAGACGAAATCCGTAAAAACAGAGCCGACGACTTCGCCGGAATTCTGAGATAGATCGTTTCTCCGGTAAGTTTACTTCCGAAATCTTCTCTGCCATTTCATTTTAGTCATTTGAATGTTTGTCAATCGAATTAAATAGGAAACAGTAGAGTAATCGTAGTCTGCGATATTGTAACGAAGAAGATGAAGTTAGTTGTTTATAAGTTTAATATAAAATGGATATTATCTCGGGCTAGACACACAGTCCAACAGTGGACTGTGTGCGCACATATATCACACGCCGCGAGTTCGATCCTTGACACACACGTATGCTCCGTAATAAAGATGTTTTCTTTTTCTAACTGAACCAGATTAACTCACTGAAGTTGTTAAGTATAATAAAAATCGGTATATTAACAAGGTTAGACACACATTTCAGCGGTGGACTGTGTGCAACACTAACCCACAGGTCCCGGGTTCGAGACTTGTTGCACACCCCGGTTCGATGATTAAAACCCTTTTTGAAAATAAAAGAATTTTGAATAAACTAAAATAGTATATAAATATAATTAAAAACAGAATTATTTCGGGTTAGACACGTAGCTCAGTTGGTAGAGCTGCGTGCACGCGTACGGGAGGTCTCGGGTTCGAGCCTTACTCGGCGCACAATCACACTTTAGCAAACCGGTCAAACGGTCAACAGTCCTGGTCAATGGTCAACGCAAAAGTCAACATTTTTTTTATATTTTTATTTATTTATTTAGTTTAAAAATCAATTAAAAATACTTAAAAATAATGTTTTTAAAGATAGATAATAGCCTTAAACTCACAAAAATATATATAAAAATCTTATTAAAATTATTAATAAAATCCACTCATTTACCATACTTCCCGTTATTATTTAGGTTAGTTAAGTCTCGTCGATCAATCCTCCAAACTCGTGCGCATTTCATCATCTTCAACCGAACGCACCCAATGTGAGTGAATCTCTACAAATTCCCCTTTTTAATCACGTTTTTGGGGTGTATCATGTGTCTTACCATTTATTATATTTAAATCATTGTGCATACATCATATCCATGAACAAATGTGTATTCAACTTGTATCAGCTGTTTGTGTGGTTATTGTTTAGATTTAATTTATCATTTTCAGTACATACATTATCATAAGCCGCCGCTCCCCATTACATTATGAGCGTTGAGCTGTTCCCCATTACATTATGAGCGTGAACCGGGCGTTGCCAACATACGATCGGCTCCGTTTGATTGAGCCTTGATCGCACAGACATTCATCATAGGCCGTCCGTTCCCCATTACATTATGAGCGTGAACGTGACGTTGCCAACATATACAGTTTCATTCATGTTATATATTCATGCAAGTTGATATGTTATTGTATGTTATTGTTTGTGGTTGTTATTGTTATTGTTTGATTATTTACATTTGCTCACATATGACTATTGCACAATTTTTCCATGATAAAGATAACAAGAAATCAATAATAAATGTTTATCTAACAAGGTTCACTCGCCAACTTATAACCCCCATTTTTACACATGATACAGGTGATCCAGCTGCAGCAAGAAACACATAGGATTGGCTTAGAAGAATAAACTGGTTTAGAGCTTGGATTGTTTAGTTGATTATTTTTCTTTGTATTTGTATGAACATGTTTGGATTATTGAGGATGTAATTTTGACTTAAATAAATATGAAATATATTAGTAAATATCATGAGCTTTGGTGATAACCCAATTATGCCCCGACTCTTATTCCACTGCGGGTCGGGGTGTGAGAGATTGGTATCAGAGCCATGACTATAGGGATATAGGATAGGTTATTAGACCCTTAGAGCCTATACTATAGTTGATTAGAAATTTTTAAGATTTTTGTGTGTTACATGCAAAATTCATGATGTTTATATGTTTTATGTTTAATGTTACATTCAATGTTATGCAAGCATGTTCATAAGTACATATTATTATATAATGCCTATCATGAATCATATTCTCATAACATATCATATCCATGAGAGCACACATCACATCATGATTGTTTTTACAATGATTTTTGTATTTTCAAATCACATCAAAGTGAGTTCTCATGATGGGCATGTAGTAACTGGAAGGGTACAAGTACCGGTAGTCGGAATGTCCTGTCTAGGCTTGGCATTCGTATAAATCCAAAATAAAGGACCAGTTTGCCTACCTGGGGACTAACGATGAGAGTACGATGTACCTATTAGGCCAAAGCATGCTATACCAAACGTCGTGTGAGCTAAACCCACTTTGAGTTGTCATTGTGTCTACACCTGGACACATTCCGACCATACATCTCGTAAACATATTTCATGGTTTTCATTCGAGTGATGCGAGTGTTAAACCGCCAATACTAATGTGAATCCTACCAAGCCAATAGTCAGGGGGGCCCACATGACTATACAGGTGAAGGTATGGGGGACATTTGAGGCCCAACATGAGCAAACCCAAGACATCCTATGGATGTAGTTGCATTATTGATATTTATGTTATTTTCATTTTCTTTAAGACACATGACACCTAAAAAGACTCCATAAACTCACAATCTTCTTATATATGTTCCTGTAGATGTCGGCTAGGCAACAACGAGGGGTAGAAAATCAGGAAGGTCACACGAATGCTTGGCCACTCAAATCGCAAAACAAATGGCCGCGGTACTTCCTGACATTGTGGTTCAAGTACAACAAGCTCTCGCCACAAATCCCACCAATCCTCCCCAGCAAGAAGATCAGAACATCGGCAACCCTCCTACCAACAAGTGCTCATATAAACATTTAAAGTCTTGCGATCCTCCGAAATTTGAAGGGACCGAAGGTGTCACTGCTCTCCTCCACTGGTTTGAGGAAATGGAAAACACCTTCCTCAACTGCGATTGTCCCGAGGATCGCAAGGTACGATACGCAACTGGGAGACTATTTGGGGTAGCTCTTACCTGGTGGAATACTGAAAAGGGTAAGAGAAGAATCGAAGATGCAATGGCCTTAACGTGGGAGGAGTTAAGGGAAATCATGACGAGACGATTTTGTCCTAGAAGTGAGATTAAAAAGTTAGAGGATGAATTTCATTCATTGAAGCAAAAGGAGGGAGATCATACTTCCTACAACAAGAGGTTTTTAGAGTTGAACCAGATGGTCCCTAACTTTTTCACCCCAGTTTACCGCTTAGTCGAGCATTATATTCGAGGTCTTCCCTCGAAAATTCAAGATTCAGTTCTCAGCACTTCGCCAGCAACACTTGAAGCTGCTATGGAACTAGCTACTGAACTGACCGAGAATCGAATTCGCAACGGTAAATTTAAAGAGGAGAAAAAGAAAGCCCCCGTTGAGGGCCAAACTTCAAACCATTCCACCTCCTCCTCTAAGTTTGCTAACAAGAGGAAACGTAACACCAGAAACTTCGCGGTCACACAAACCAATTACCCTATCCCTGCTGCACCCATTACCCAAGTTGGCCCCTCACCTGCACCATATAAAAGGCCATACTCTGGCCCATTACCAAAATGCAACCGTTGTCAATACCATCACTTTCCTGATCATCCCTGTCAACATTGCACCGGCTGTGGTCGCGCAGGTCACACTATTCATACCTGTCGCATACCTCAACGAACAAACCGCCTCCAGCCCTCAACCCAAACGCACCATCAAATAATGGGTCAAGCCCAACAACCCATACTACTACCACCTACCCAACATTTAGCCCAATCATACTACCAACCCAACTATCCTATGGTGCAACCTATGCGGGCTTGCTACAATTGTGGAGACCCAAACCACTTTAGAAACACTTGTCCACGTTTAGTGAACATTATACATGCTCAAGCCCAAGCAAATCCAGTGAATCAAGCTAACCAAGCTCCTCCACCTGCAAGAGGAAGAGCTTTCAACATCAACGCTAACCAGGCTAGAGCTGACAGCAATATGGTTAACAGTACGTTTCTTATCAATGGTAGTTATGCATCCATGTTGTTTGATACTGGCGCGGATAAAAGTTTTGTGTCCTTAGAGTTTGAATCCATCCTAAACCAAATTCGTGATAAGCTCATGGAATCCATAACAGTAGAAGTTGCTGACGGAAAACCGGTCTCATTAAACTCTATTATACACAATTTTACTCTCACCTTAAACGATCACGATTTTCCAGTTGACCTCATTCCTATGAAGTTGGGAAGCTTTGACATTATAATTGGTATGGACTGGCTCAGCCAACATCAGGCTGAAGTTGTATGCCGCGAAAAGTTTATACGCATTCCTCTTTCAAACGGTCAGACTCTACGAATCTTTGGAGAAACCCCATCGAAAGGGCTCAGATTAATGTCCTGTCTTCAAGCTCGAAAATATCTCCGCAAGAATTATGTCGCATTCTTAACTCATGTCGTCAAAAAGGGAACCATGGAGAAGAAACTTGAAGACATCCCAGTAGTAAAAGATTTCCCGCAAGTTTTTCCTGACGACATTTCAGGACTTCCTCCCTTGAGAGAAGTCGAATTCCGCATTGATCTTATACCTGGTGCTACACCAGTTGCAAAGTCTCCTTATAGGTTAGCCCCATTCGAAATGCAAGAGCTAGCCAGTCAATTGCAAGAGTTGACTGACAAAGGATTCATACGTCCTAGCTCCTCGCCTTGGGGTGCACCTGTCCTTTTTGTGAAGAAGAAAGATGGAACGTTTCGCATGTGCATCGACTACAGAGAACTCAACAAGTTAACGATCAAAATCGCTATCCATTACCTCGCATTGATGATCTTCTTGACCAACTTCAAGGCGCCAGCTGTTTTTCAAAAATCGACCTTCATTCTGGTTATCATCAACTTAGAGTACATGAAGAAGACGTCCCAAAGACCGCCTTCCGAACTCGTTATGGTCATTATGAATTCATGGTCATGCCATTTGGTTTAACCAACGCTCCAGCTGTCTTCATGGATCTAATGAACAGAGTCTGCAAACCCTATCTCGATCGTTTTGTTATAGTCTTCATCGACGACATCCTCATTTATTCAAAGTCTAAGTCTGATCATGAACGGCACCTTCGACTCATCCTTACACTCTTAGAGAATGAAAAGCTTTACGCCAAATTCTCCAAATGCGAATTCTGGTTAAAAGAGGTACAATTCCTTGGACATGTCGTCAATGACAAGGGAATACATGTCGACCCCTCAAAGATCAAAGCAGTACAAGAATGGCAAGCGCCACGTACACCAACCGAAGTAAGATCATTCCTTGGTTTGGCTGGTTATTATCGCCGTTTCATTTCATATTTCTCCCGCATTGCTGTACCACTCACGGCTTTAACTCATAAAGGAAAACCCTTCATATGGGGACCCAAACAAGAAGAAGCCTTCCAAACCCTTAAACAAAAACTCTGTGATGCACCAATTCTCACTCTTCCTGAAGGTTATGATGACTTCGTGGTTTATTGCGACGCGTCAGGGCAAGGACTAGGTTGTGTTCTAATGCAAAGAGGAAAGGTGATAGCTTATGCTTCTAGACAACTCAAAACTCATGAGAAGAACTACACCACCCACGACCTAGAACTTGGAGCCGTTGTGTTCGCTCTTAAGATATGGAGACATTATCTCTACTGTACTAAGTGTGAAATATACACTGACCACAAGAGTCTTCAACATATCTTCAACCAAAAGGAGTTAAACATGAGGCAACAAAAATGGGTCGAACTTCTTAATGACTACGACTGTGAAATTCGATATCACCCTGGCAAGGCAAATGTGGTGGCCGATGCACTCAGTCGAAAGGGTTATGCGAACTCCATTCGTCTTCTATGTTCGCAAATCATAACCGACATCAAAGATCAAATTCGAGAAGCCCAACATGTTTCAATAACTGAAGACGACGTACGAAAGGAGCTGTCCTGTGGAGCTGAACTTAAAACTGAAACTAAAGCTGACGGTATTCTGTACTATCTAGATCGTATATGGATTCCTGACCACAACAACCTTCGTGAATTCCTTATGAATGAGGCACACAAAACACGATACTCTATACACCCAGGAGCCGACATGATGTATCAAGACCTTCGATACACCTACTGGTGGCCTGGAATGAAAAAGGATATTGTTGTTTTTGTTTCCAAGTGCCTTACATGTTCCAAGGTAAAAGCTGAACATCAAAGACCCTCAGGACATATAGTCCAACCTGAAATACCTGTATGGAAGTGGGAAAACATAACCATGGACTTCATTACCGGGTTACCTCGCACTTCTGGTGGGTATGACACTATATGGGTAATTATTGATCGTCTTACAAAATCAGCTCACTTTATTCCAATCCGCGAAGATTTCAAGAACGAGAAGCTAGCTCATATCTACATCAGCGAAATCGTAAGCCGACATGGTGTACCGTTAAACATTATTTCGGATCGTGATGGTCGTTTCACTTCACGAACATGGCAGGCCGTACAAGCCGCTTTGGGTACACGATTAGACCTCAGTACCGCTTATCATCCTCAAACTGATGGACAATCTGAACGCACCATTCAAACTCTTGAAGATATGCTTCGAGCATGTGTCATAGACTTCAAGGGAAATTGGGACGCTCATCTACCATTAGTTGAATTTTCGTACAACAACAGCTATCATTCAAGCATCGGCATGGCACCTTTTGAAGCTTTATATGGTCGTAAGTGCCGATCTCCAGTATGTTGGCACGAAATTGGGGAAGCTCAAATCACCGGTCCAGAATTGATTCAAGAAACCACAGACAAGATCCATCAAATTCGAAACAATCTCCTAGCGGCTCAAAGTCGTCAAAAGAGTTATGCAGATAAACGACGAAAGCCTTTGGAGTTTAACATTAGGGATAATGTACTTTTAAAAGTATCACCGTGGAAGGGATTAGTTCGTTTTGGCCAAAAAGGCAAACTAGCACCACGCTACGTAGGACCTTTCAAGATACTCGAAAGAGTAGGACCTGTAGCATACAAGCTTGATCTACCAGAAGAACTCAACAGAATTCACCCCATGTTCCACGTATCAAACTTGAAGAAATGCCTCACTGATGAGAACCTCCATATTCCTCTGGAAGATATTCAGATTGATGAATCTATGCATTTTATTGAAAGACCAGTAGAGATCATGGACTTCGGAGAAAAACGTTTAAGACGGAGTCGCATTCCAATTGTTAGGGTACGCTGGGAGTCGAAACGGGACCTGAGTTTACTTGGGAACGTGAAGACTCAATGCACGAAAAATACCCGCATCTTTTTCCTACTACTACTACTTAAATTTCGGGACGAAATTCCTAAAAGTAGGGGATACTGTAACATTTGTCAAAAACGGGTTTTTCAAACCCGCTTCGTTTGTAATCGAATATCAAGTTATAAATGTTTCGTTGCGTATTTATGTTGATTTTAATTTTGAACGATGCATAATTAATAAACAAACTAGAATATAAAAGCTATAATTGATAAAAAGTAAAAATAAAATAAATAAAATGAAAAACAGGCTGCCGGGACTCGAACCCGGGTCAGCCGGAAAGGCAACGACTTAACACGCACACTTATAACCACTCCCTCACTTGATGTTTTCTGTTAGTTCTAGGAATCAATTAAATCTTATGTTCAACCATGAATCAACCGGTTTACGCCAACTGTAACCGTAATCGGTTTCCAAACGTCAAAAAACGTTTGAGTGTTCACGGTTTTCTGACAATAACCGATACACCAACACCTTCAATCAATTTAGTCTTGAATGGACTTGAATTCATGTGGTGATCGGTTTTAATAACCGAAAATCTGCACTTCCTGAATTACTCCAACCATAGCCCCCTCTCGCGACTCAAACTCATCCGCAGAACCTTCAATTTCACTTTCGCTCTACTTTCAGTTCGTCGGAAAAGCTTTTTGAACTCGCCGGACTTTCGCCGGAAAACCGTGTCTTCCATCAAATCAGTAAGTCTCTCAATTCTTTCATCGTCTATCAGTTGTTAAGCTTTTGCTAACTCAAACCCTTCAATCAGAATCAGTTTCAGACGACGATATCGGATAATTAACTCTCGCCGGAAAACTTCTGAAAGTTCCCAATTCTCGCTGTGAAACGGTATAGCCTTTTAAACCTTCTGGTAATTCTTGTTCAGTGCTTTAATTCCGCATCTAGCTAATAAAAATTGTTAATCTGTCCGCTCAGACGAAATCCGTAAAAACAGAGCCGACGACTTCGCCGGAATTCTGAGATAGATCGTTTCTCCGGTATGTTTACTTCCGAAATCTTCTCTGCCATTTCATTTTAGTCATTTGAATGTTTGTCAATCGAATTAAACAAGAAACAGTAGAGTAATCGTAGTCTGTGATATTGTAACGAAGAAGATGAAGTTAGTTGTTTATAAGTTTAATATAAAATGGATATTATCTCGGGTTAGACACACAGTCCAGCGGTGGACTGTGTGCGCACATATATCACACGCCGCGAGTTCGATCCTTGACACACACGTATGCTCCGTAATAAAGATGTTTTCTTTTTCTAACTGAACCGGATTAACTCACTGAAGTTGTTAAGTATAATAAAAATCGGTATATTAACCAGGTTAGACACACAGTCCAGCGGTGGACTGTGTGCAACACTAACCCACAGGTCCCGGGTTCGAGACCTGTTGCACACTCCGGTTCGATGATTAAAACCCTTTTTGAAAATAAAAGAATTTTGAATAAACTAAAATAGTATATAAATATAATTAAAAACAGAATTATTTCGGGTTAGACACGTAGCTCAGTTGGTAGAGCTGCGTGCACGCGTACGGGAGGTCTCGGGTTCGAGTCTTACCCGGCGCACAGTCACACTTTAGCAAACCGGTCAAACGGTCAACAGTCCCGGTCAACGGTCAATGGTTAACGCAAAAGTCAACATTTTTTTATATTTTTATTTATTTATTTAGTTTAAAAATCAATTAAAAATACTTAAAAATAATGTTTTTAAAGATAGATAATAGCCTTAAACTCACAAAAATATATATAAAAATCATATTAAAATTTTTAATAAAATCCACTCATTTACCATATTACCCGTTATTATTTAGGTTAGTTAAGGCTCGTCGATCAATCCTCCAAACTCGTGCGCATTTCATCATCTTCAACCGAACGCACCCAATGTGAGTGAATCTCTACAAATTCCCCGTTTTAATCACGTTTTTGGGGTGTATCTTGTGTCTTACCATTTATTATATTTAAATCATTGTGCATACATCATATCCATGAACAAATGTGTATTCAACTTGTATCAACTGTTTGTGTGGTTATTGTTTAGATTTAATTTATCATTTTCAGTACATACATTATCATAGGCCGCCGCTCCCCATTACATTATGAGCGTTGAGCTGTTCCCCATTACATTATGAGCGTGAACCGGCGTTGTCAACATACGATCGGCTCCGTTTGATTGAGCCTTGATCGCACAGACATTCATCATAGGCCGTCCGTTCCCCATTACATTATGAGCGTGAACGTGACGTTGCCAACATATACAGTTTCATTCATGTTATATATTCATGCAAGTTGATATGTTATTGTATGTTATTGTTTGTGGTTGTTATTGTTATTGTTTGATTATTTACATTTGCTCACATATGACTATTGCACAATTTTTCCATGATAAAGATAACAAGAAATCAATAATAAATGTTTATCTAACAAGGTTCACTCGCCAACTTATGTTGACCCAAAAACCCCCATTTTTACACATGATACAGGTGATCCAGCTGCAGCAAGAAACACATAGGATTGGCTTAGAAGAATAAACTTGTTTAGAGCTTGGATTGTTTAGTTGATTATTTTTCTTTGTATTTGTATGAACATGTTTGGATTATTGAGGATGTAATTTTGACTTAAATAAATATGAAACATATTAGTAAATATCATGAGCTTTGGTGATAACCCAATTATGCCCCGACTCTTATTCCGCTGCGGGTCGGGGTGTGACAACGATACTCCCCCACCCGGGCCCACCGGTGTAAGGATTTGGGTTGGAAATCCGGGGTGTGACAAGGTTGGTATCAGAGCCAATGTTTGAGAGAATTCAACACTAGCCTTTTGTGTTTAGTCTCAAACTTACATGAGCACGTTCCTTTGCCAAACTCCTACCCCACGATTCAAGAGGACCCACAAATGGGTGGGCCCTCTAACACCTCACCTGTGGTTGAACCAACACCAACACCCACACCTACAGTTCAACCACCACCAACGGGTTATACTAACCCAATCCCTACATATCCAGACACATCTGGATATGATCCTTTTAACCCGTCTACACTGGTAAACTATCAAGCGTGGTCACAACACCCATACATGCAGGCGGTTATGCACAACACACTTTACCCGTCTCCTTTCCCACCTACTTATACCCCGACTGGATATCCAACTTATGGGTACCAGTATCCGGTTATGCCACAACCACAACCACAACCTTCACCACCACTTGAGGCCATCAATGAGGTCTTAAAAAGAATGAAAGAAATGCAGCAGTAGGCGGAGAAAACGGAGAAGAAGACAAACAAATTCTTCAAGAAACTCTCCAAATTGGTCAAGGGAAAGAAGGACGAGTGAAGTCTCTTCTAATAATATGTAGTCCCTGCGAGGACATTGCTGTTTTTAGTCCCTGCGTGGACATGTTTATTTCTTTAAATTCCTTGCATGGACAAGTTTATTTCATTTTTTTTGTATTGTAATTTCTTATGGAAATTTAATGAAGTACTTTGGAATTACATATATATGTATTCATCCTCTTGAAAACGAGCGTCTCGATTTTATTCGAAATTTATGCTCTACTATATAACTCCAATAGATCTTAATGGATTGATTATGCCAAGTGGCATAGACCACACATTGCCCAAGAAATGATAGTTAAGTACGAAGGGGTCTTCTATCAGGATAGTTAAGGGAAGTTATCCTTCTATTCAGGAGTAAGGGACTAGGTCCAAACCTCCAAGGTCGTTAAGGTCGAAGGTGACCGAGACCATTAATCAATCATTAAAGTACTCTTATGTAACATTAAGAAGTGTTCATACTCTTGGTAGTGTGACTTGAGGAACCACACTAGCCGTCAGGCCAATGTGCCCAATTAATTGTCCAACGAGATAGGCTGATACACCATATACATCTGATTGATGTAGGCCAATGTGCCCAATTAATTGTCCAACGGGACAGGCTGATAAGCTATATACATCTGATATGATGTAGGCCAATGTGCCCAATTAATTGTCCAACGGGACAGGCTGATATGCCATACACATCTGATATGATGTAGGCTAATGTGCCCAATTAATTGTCCAACGGGACAGGCTGATAAGCCATATACATCTGATATGATGTAGGCCAATGTGCCCAATTAATTGTCCAACGGGACAGGCTGATATGTCATATACATCTGATATGATGTAGGCCAATGTGCCCAATTAATTGTCCAACGGGACAGGCTGATATGCCATATACATCTGATATGATGTAGGCCAATGTGCCCGATTAATTGTCCAACGGGACAGGCTGATATGCCATATACATCTGATATGATGTAGGCCAATGTGCCCAATTAATTGTCCAACGGGACAGGCTGATATGCCATATACATCTGATATGATGTAGGCCAATGTGCCCAATTAATTGTCCAACGGGACAGGCTGATATACCATATACATCTGATATGATGTAGGCCAAGGTGCCTAATTTATGTCCAATGCGACATGCGGATATGTCATATATATATATATATATATATATATATATATATATATATATATATATATATATAATGACCTAAGTAATAGGCTGATGTGCCATATATATTATGTATAATGTGACCAGCCAATGTGCTGAATTATTATGTCCATTAGGGACAAGCCTATGACCTATGTAATTGTCAGTGATGACAATGACAGTTGAAACATTGCGATCCACTATATATGGACTACGTCCAAATTGTAATTTGCGTATGATGGTCCTGTTAAGACCTAGGCCAAATATAGATACGTTAAGCCTAAGGGTTGTGATCTTATTTACACTAATATAAGCAATGTATTGTTATATCAAATATTGAAAGCTGATATAGTTGATACACCATAGCTAAATGAAGTTTTATTGGTATATAGAAACCAAGACTTAAATATGGCTCACTTAAGCACAAAGTAGCCACAGGAATGTTGAACCCAGCAATGCTGAAAATAAAAATATTATGATAATGATTTCCAAGCTCGCATTGATGCGGCTGTAGAAAGGGCCATGAGTAAGGCCATAGAAAAGCTAAGAGAGCCGAGTGCCACTCGCTCTAGACCCTTATCCATTCCACCATCTTCAGCTCATAGGGAGAGCTCTGTTCAGTCTTCAAATGCGAAGAGTGAACCAAAGAAAATAGATCTTACTGAAAAATCCCGTTCTATTAAGGACGGATGTACTTATAAGTATTTCGTCTCATGCAAGCCCCGAGACTTTAACGGGGAGAAAGGAGCTGTAGAAGCCCTAAAGTGGCTAGACGAGATGGAGATAATTGTAGATATCAGCAATTGTGCTGATAAGGATGTGGTCAAGTACGTATCACAATCCTTCAAGGGCGATGCCTTAATATGATGGAAAGCCATGATTCAATCAACAGGTAAGGTACACCTGTACAACTTGGGATGGTCCAAGTTTGTTGAATTGGTAATAGAAACTTATTGCCTAACCCATGAGGTGCAGAAGTTAGAGATAGACTTTTTGTCTCTTTCCATGAAAAACCTAGATTGCCGGAAATATGTTTCCGATTTCAATTCTATATCTAGGTTAGTATCCTACCTAATCACCCCTGAATCCAAACGCATTGCGCGTTTTAACAATGAGTTGGCGCCCGAAATAAAGGGCATGGTGAAGGCTGCACAGCCTAGCACCTATAGGTCCGCTATAGACCTGTCTCTTTCCCTCACCCTAGATCTGGTAAGACAAAAGTCAGTTAGGACTGAAACTGATGGAAAGAGGAAACAGGAGGATAATAACTCCCAAAGATTTAAGAAGAAAGAAAATTTCGGGTTTAAGAAGAACCAGCACACGTCTAATGACAAACCTCTGTGCAAGAATTGTAAGTATAGGCATTGGGGACAGTGTAGTATAAATCCACAAACCAAACCCTGTGGTATCTGCAAAAGAAGAGGGCATAAGACCTTAGATTGCAAGGATCTTAAGGATGCAGTTTGCTATATCTGCAATGAAAAAGGGCATATAACGTACAATTTCCCCAAGAAACCCAAAAGCAATGATGCAAAACCTAGAGATGCCAAGAAGGGGAATGCCCGTGCCTTTCAAATAAATGCAAGAGAAGCTGTTAATGACGACAGTGTCATAACATGTACTTTCCCTATTAATGATATATATGCTAGAGTTCTTTTTGATTCAGGTGCATATAGATCTTTTGTTAATCATAAGTTTAGTAAACTATTAAACCTGCCCATAAGAACTCTAGAAACTGCTTCTTCCATTCTTGCCGATGGAACCTTAGAAACTGCTTCTTCCATTCTTGATGGATGCTCTATATCCATTAGGAATCATTCCATCCCTATCTCTCTTTTGCCAATGAAGTTGGCGGGGTTCGATGTTGTCTTAGGCATGGATTGGTTATCTCATAACCAAGCCCATATTGCCTGCGATAAAAAGCTCATCAAAATTAAAACCCCATTTGGTGAAATGATCACCATCCTCGGAGACTCCCACTATGGACTGCCAGACAAGGTGTCATTATTTAAGGCATCCAAGTGTTTGAGAAAAGGTTGTGTCATCTACATGGCACAAGTCACCATAATGAACCTAAGCCGAACCTTGAAGATCAACCAGTTATCTCAGAGTATCCTGATGTTTTCCCTGAAGAATTACCAGGCCTACCTCCAGATAGGCAAGTGGAGTTTAGAATTGACATTATACCAGGATCAGCACCCGTAGCTAGAGCTCCATATAGACTAGCTCCAACCGAAATGAATGAGTTAAGAGTTCAATTGGATGAACTCTTAGAGAAAGGCTTTATTCAGTCTAGTTCCTCGCCTTGGGGAGCTCCTATCCTCTTTGTTAAAAAGAAAGACGGTTCGATGCGGATGTGCATTGACTACCGTGAGCTGAACAAGTTAAAAATTAAAAATAGATATCCTCTGCCCAGGATCGACGATTTATTCGACCAACTTCAAGGGGCTAGTTACTTCTCTAAGGTTGATCTGAGATCTGGATATCACCAGCTAAAGGTTAGAAGTGAAGATCTTCCTAAAACTGCCTTCAGGACCCACTATGGTCATTTTGAGTTCTTAGTGATGCCTTTTGGGCTCACAAATGCACCAGCAGCATTCATGGATCTCATGAATAGAGTCTGCAAACCAGATTTGGATAAGTTTGTCATTGTCTTCATAGACGACATACTTATTTATTCTCGTAATCAAGCAGATCACGAGAAACATCTTCGGTGCATCCTAGAACTGTTAAGACAAGAGAAACTTTATGCTAAGTTCTCTAAATGTGAATTTTGGCTTAGAGAAGTCCAATTCCTTGGACATATGGTAAGTGAACGTGGTATCCAAGTGGATCCCGCCAAAATTGAAGCCATAATGAATTGGGAAGTTCCCAAGACTCAATCTGAAATTCGTAGTTTCTTAGGATTGGCTGGTTACTATAGAAGATTCATTGAGAACTTTTCAAGAATAGCCACTCCTCTAACTACCTTGACGCGTAAGAATGTTAAATATAATTGGGGTCCAAAGCAAAAAGAATCTTTTGAGGTTCTTAAACACAAGTTGAGCAACGCTCCGGTATTATCTCTACCTGAGGGTATTGAGAATTTTTTTGTCTATTGTGATGCATCACACACCGGTATGGGTTGTGTGCTAATTCAAAATGGCAAAGTAATTGCCTATGCATCACGACAATTAAAGGTGCATGAAAAGAATTACACCACCCATGATTTGGAACTGGGTGCCGTTGTATTTGCACTAAAGCTATGGAGACATTACTTGTATGGTACAAAGTGTGTTATATACACCGACCCTAAGAGTCTCCAACACCTGTTCGATCAAAAGGAATTGAACGTGAGACAACGCCGATGGATGGAAACACTTAATGATTATGATTGCGAGATTCGCTACCACCCTGGCAAGGTAAATGTAGTTGCCGACACCTTAAGTCGCAAGGAAAGAATTAAGCCTATTAGGATTAATGCGAAGAGCATTGAGCTCAAAAATAGCTTGAATGAAAGGCTATTAAATGCGCAAAAGCAAGCCCTATTAGAGGCTAATATTCCTAATGAAGGATTAGGCGGATCTATTGATCAGTTAGCGCCTGGAAAGGATGGAATCCTAAGATTTAATGACAGAATTTGGGTTCCGATCTTTGGAGGACTTAGAGATCTAATCCTCCAAGAAGCGCATAGTTCAAGATACTCTGTTCACTCGGGTGGTGACAAGATGTATCAAGATTTAAAGAAGAATTATTGGTGGATGGGCTTGAAGAAATCCATAACCACTTATGTAGCTAAGTGTCTGACGTGTTCACAAGTTAAGGCTGAACATAAAAAACCGTCAGGACTTCTACAACAATTAGAAATTCCCACCTGGAAATGGGAAATGGTAACTATGGACTTGATTACCAAGTTACCAAAGACCAAAAGTGGTAATGACACTATTTGGGTCATTGTAGACGGACTGACTAAGTCAGCTCATTTCTTACCAATAAAGGAAACGTATAATTCAGATAAATTGGCTAAGTTATATGTGGACAAGATTGTGTCCCTACATGGTGTGCCGGTATCTATTGTATCTGACAGAGATACTAGATACACATCTAACTTTTGGAAAAGTTTCCAACAATCGTCAGGCACACGATTAAATTTCAGTATGGCTTACCATCCACAGACTGATGGTCAAAGTGAGCGTACTATCCAGACACTGGAAGACATGCTTCGGGCATGCGTGATTGATTTAGGTGGAAGTTGGGACGACCACTTGCCCCTAATAGAATTCTCCTACAATAATAGTTATCATACTAGCATCAAGGCTGCTCCTTTTGAGGCCTTGTATGGTAGAAAATGTAGAAGGCCCGTGTGTTGGGTAGAAGTTGAGGAAGCCCAACTATCAGGAGATTGTCCTGGAGACCACGGAAAATATCATGCAAATTCGTGATCGTCTCAAAGCTGCTAGGGATAGGCAGAAGAGCTATGCTGACAAGAGGCGTAAACCTCTTCAGTTCCAAATAGGGGACAAGGTCATGCTGAAAGTATCACCCTAGAAAGGTGTGATGCATTTTGGAAAGAAGGGCAAATTGAGCCCAAGATATATTGGACCATTCGAGATAGTCGAATGTGTCGGCGCTGTAGCTTATAAGCTCAGGTTGTCTGAGGAGCTTAGTGGAATCCATGACGTATTCCACATATCTAACCTTAAGAAATGTCTAGCCGATGAGTCGCTAGCAATGTCGCACGAAGATGTACAAATTGATGAAAACCTGAGGTTTGTTGAGAAACCGATATCGATCGAGGATCGACAGGTTAAGAAGCTCTGAAGAAAGTTGATACCTATAGTAAAGGTTAAGTGGGACGCTTTTAGAGGTCCCGAGTATATATGGGAGGTTGAGTCCACTATGCGACAAAAGTACCCCCATCTTTTTAAATAAAATCTCGAGGTCAAGATTTCTTTTAACAGGATGAGGATGTAACGCCCTGTAAATCGTGTCCAATAGTATAGTGACACGTGTTGTATTTTAAATAGTCTGTTAAAGACCAATAGGGACTAAAGGCGTCAACATGCTCAAACTGAGCCTCTGAGTGATGGTCTGATGTCAATATGCTTAAATCATTAGCCTCTGAGTGACTGATATGTCAACATGCTTGAAATTTGGCCTTTGAGTGACTGATATGTCAACATGCCCAGCCTCTGAGTGACATCGGAATCAACATGCTTATAATAAGCCTCTGAGTGATCCTTTGTGAAGCCCTACACTCATACGTGCCATTTGTGGGACGAGAGGGTTCAATTTTGTAAATATGTGAAAGTTGGATGATGGAGGGATTAACAGTGTCAACATGTTAATTTATACCTCTGAGTGACCTTTTAACGAACCGAGAGCTCGACAATGTCCGGGAATAATCCCGGGTATGCCAAGTATTGGCTTCGGAGGGCTAAAAGTGCCAAAAAGGTGTTTAAAAAGGTTTTTATAAGCTTTTACAAGTTAAGGGGCTAAAGTGTCAAAGTTTGAAACTGCCTTTGGGGCGCTCGCGAGGCGCGAGAGGCAGGGCTTGTGCCTCTCGCGGCCCGCCAGAGAGTATCTGCTGCAGAAAGTTTTGTTTGGTCTCCAAGCAAAGCTCCAAAACCATTTAAATTCGAAACCATGGACTTGTAATCAGCTATGCCATGTTTTGGGACACTTGTAAGCTTCTTCATACACCCCTAAACATCTGGTTTCACCTCCTTTGAGCTCTCCAACTATAAATAGGTGACCAAGTTCACCATTTGAACTTGCACCTTTCTAAATCATAACTCTTCTCCCTCCTCTGGAAGTTCCTAGCTAAAAGGAGCATCCAACTTAGTTCTCTTGCATTGTAGGAACCTCTTGTAAGTGTTCCTTGCTCTTGCATTTTCGTTTATAGGCTTTTATAGCCAAAAGTCAAGCGTTTTTCAGAAAATGCTTTGACTTTTGGTTAAGACCATTATGGTCCAGCCATTGTTCGAAATGAACATGGCTAAGTGATCGTAATAAGGTAGGTGTTAGTCCCTATAAAGGGAACCTCATAAGGATCACGTTTGCTAGACCAATTGACGGGTCAAAGTTATGATATTAAAAAGTCAAACAGGCCATTTTTCGGAAAAATCATAAAATGATCTTATATATGTTATGAAACCTGTTTTGACACTTAAACAAGTTGGTAATAATTATTAGAACAAGTAACAACATGTTGGGCTCGTCAATTTCATTTCTAGGGACGGTTCGCAACCGAAAGTCGCGAAGTTTGACTTCTGCTTTGACTTTCGATTCTGACCCAATTTAGATTAGTTATCTACTGATCTGAAGTTGCATTATGGCCATAATATAATGTAGCATAACCCTCTGAGGTTATATTACATGATCATAATCAGAATCCAAGTTTATGCGCAAGTTCCATAATTATGCCATCTTTGACCAAAATGTCCTTTTTGCATAAAACAAGGTTTTAAATGGTAATGAACTTGAAAATGAGTTTCTACTGATGTAATATTATAAGTAGGGTTATTTGGAATGTTAAACCAAGTTATAAACTGAGTTTTCAAGCAGGTACTTAAACTATGTCGACAATTGATGATTTCAGCCCCTGTGGCTTATAAAATAGTTTTAATCAAATCTTTTCAAGGTAAATCATTTACCTACTGATATGTTATATTAAATAATATATTTTAAATATCTTAATTTAACTTTAACATCAGTTTTCATAAACATTGCTTAAAGACGTCATATTACGACATAAGAGCCGTTTCGGCGCATAGTTTGGTTTTAAACCATATTAAGAGACCAAGACTTGTTACCTACTGATTTTAAAACTTATTTTAAACATATTTACAGTAAGTACATATTATAAACTCAGAATCCCAAATAATTTATAAACTATGTATAAAATGACCAAAATGCCCATTCGGTGCGTAGTTTGGTCATAAAAGGTAAAATACACATATAATTGATATCCTACTGATATTATATCATAAATAAATTATTTTTCCAGAATACCTACAATCATAACATTAATTATATTCAAGTTCCTTTTATATGATATGGAATTACCAAAACGCCCTTATGAGGCATATTTTCGTTTTAAAACCTTAACAGGCATACAAGTTGATATCCTACTGATATCTTAACTTATTTAAAGTATAATGGCATATAGAACTTGCCATAACTTATCCGGTTACCTGATATCACTAATATGCGCACAGTTACGCATATGTAACTATTTTACGGAAATTAACCGAAACGGGTTTAACCTTGTCATTTAAGTTTCAAAATCCAGAATGTTTATAGTTTACCCATATTAAAGAAGTCAAGGTACTTGTTGGGATTAAACTACATTCTATCCAATCATTGTTTAATCTAGCGTCATACGTTTTGCTCAAGTACGCTAGTCGGTCTAAGTCTATGACTTAAATAAGACCGTTGGTATTTAATTGGTTAGTTTATGCCATAATCCAGACTAGAGACTTGCCGGTAAATGCTATCTGCACTTAGTCTTTTTTGTGTACGGCTGAGTTATTAAAAAACTAAAGAAGACTAGCTCAGGTAAATACTCTCGACTTATTTCCCCTATACGGGCTTGGGTTACGGTAAATTATTACCGCTTGGTCGGAAATGGGATTCAATCGAACGCCGGTTCGGAGATAATAAATCCGCATATTCTGTTTTAATCAGTTTTGTTTGATAATTTAAATATCGGGGGTTAACTACCGTGTCATGGATATCCTCGGCTCATTACAATAGAAATGGCCACGACATTAGCGCGGGTGTAGGCATACACCCGATAGACACTCAATTATGCATCCCCACAAGGTTGGGAGGAATTGACTCCTTCGTGAGTCCAAAGTGGTGTGTACGTTAATTGTGTCTCGGTCAAGGTACTGAGCCCCGCATGTATGACAAACATATAAATCTGTTAACAAGGTTGGACGGTCAATTAACCCAAGTTATAAAAAGATTTTGTGCTGATACGCACTTAAAACATTTTTGGAATGTTTTTCAAAAGAGTCGGTTGGGTGTATTTACCAGCGAAAGCTGACGTATTTTAAAAAGACTAATCTGCAGGTACAATACGAAAATAGGCCGGAAGTGCTCGGTAGTGATAGAGGATCTTGCAAATCCTAAATCTGCCCAAAGTCTATTTTGCATTCTTTCCATGTACAATTTATGATCCGCCTGTGGATCTTCTATTACGAGCCTGTATATTATTTTGTATTTTTGAACTTTCGATTTTTAACAGTAATTTTACTCCAAGATTTCCGTTGTGCTGTGTTTAATTGACTATGATGATTATCAACTGACGTCACGATATTCCCCCACCCTGGCCCACCGGTGTATGGATTTGGGTTGGAAATCCGGGGTGTGACAGTTTCCTATTGATAGAATATCATAAGTAGGATTATTTGGGATGATAAACCAAGTTATAAACTGAGTTTTCAATCAGGTCCTTAAACTATGTCGATAAATGACGGTTTTAGCCCTTGTGGCTTATAAAATGGTTTTTAACCAAATCTTTTCAAGATAAATCAGTTACTCACTGATATCTTATATTAATTAACATATTTAAAACATTTTAATCTGACCTTATTATCAGTTTTTAAAAACATCGCATAAAGACGTCATTTTACGACATAAGCGTCGTTTCGGCGCATAGTATGGTTTTAAACCATATTATTGACCAAGACTTGATACCTACTGATTTTAAAAACTTATTTTAAACATATTTACAGTAGGTACATGTTATAAACTCAGAATCTCAAATAATTTATAACCTATGTGTAAAATGGCCAAAATGCCCCTTCGGTGCATAGTTTGGTCATAAAAGATAAATTACACATATAAATGGTATCCTACTGATATTATATCATAAATAAATTACTTTTCGAGAATACTCATGTTCATAAACTTAAAATATATTCAAGTTCCTTTTATACGACATATAACTAACGAAACGCCCATATGAGGCATAATTTCGTTTTAAAACCTTAACGGGCATATAAGTTGATATCCTACTGATATTTTAACTTATTTAAAATATAATGGCATATAGAACTTGTCCATGACTTATCCGGTTATCCATTATCGCTATAAGCGCACCGTTGATTATACGTAACTAGTTTACGAAAATTAACCGAAACGGGTTTAACCTTGTCATTTATGTTTCAAAATCCAGAATGTTTATAGTTTACCCATATTATACAAGTCAAGTACTTGTCGGGATTAAACTATATTCTATCCGATCATCGTTTAATCAAGCGTTATACGTAATGATCATGTACACTATTCGGTTTATTAGACCGTTAGTAATTAATTTGCTAGCTTATGCCGTAATCCAGACTAGAGCCTTCCCGGTATATGCTATCTGCACTTGGTGCTTTTGTATACGGCTGAGTTATTTAAAAATAAAAGAAGAAGACTAGCTGAGGTAAATACTCTCGACTTATTTTCCCTATATGGTCTTGGGATACGGTAAATTATTACCGCTTGGTCCGAAATGGGGTCAATCGAATGCCCGTTTGTGGTTAGTAAACCCGCATATTCCGTTTTAATCAGTTTTGTTTGATAACTTAAACATCGGGGGTTAAATTACCGTGTCCTGGATATCCTCGGCTCAATACATTAGTTATTGGCCACGACCTTAGCGCGGGGTGTAGGCATACACCTGACAGACGCTCATATGCAAATAACCCAAGACGTTGGGGATGACTCCTTCGTGAGTTCCTGAGTGGTGTGTATTTAATCATGTCTCGGTTTCTGTACTGGGCCATGTATGTATTGACAAACATATGAATCTGATACAAGGTTTCAAAGTAACTTTCCCAAGTTAATAAAAGATTTTGTGCCGTTTTGCACTTAAAAATAATTTTTAAAGTTTTCAAAATGAGTCAGTTGGGTGTATTTACCAGCGTAAGCTGACGTATCGTCCAAAGGCTAACTGCAGGTACAATACAAATTTAGCCGGAAGCTGCTCTGTAGTGAATAAGAGGATCTTGCAAATCCTTAGATCTGCCCTAAAGTCTGTTTTATATTCTTTCTTGTACATTTTATGATCCGCCTGCGGATCTTCTATTACGAGCCTGTATATTATTTTATATTTTGAACATTCGGTTTGTAATAGTAAATTTTATTCCAAGACTTTCGTTGTGTCGTGTTTAATTGACTATGATGTTATCAACTGACGTCACGATACTCCCCACCCGGGCCCACCGGTGTATGGATTTGGGTTGGAAAATCCGGGGTGTGACATTGATGAAATGCTTGGGTATTGGTTTTAAGTAATAAAGACGATTTCATATGCACATGATGGCAACTGATTAGAATTGGTGAAATGATGAGTTGTTAGCTAACAATGTTAATGTAAATGTGAGATGAAAGCATGAGATTGAAAGAATGTTGAATGTGAAATTGTAGGCATGAAGGAAGAAGGTACAAGTCAATCCGGTTCACAAGCAACGCAAGTAAATGTAAGTTCTTATGAACTTCGTTTTATACTATTACTAGTTCGTTAGTTATTCTTTAAGGTATGGTAATACGAAATGATGAACATAGAAGGAAATTATTAGATAACGATATTGTAAAGTATGTGCATTGCCCCATTGCACACGGGTCAAAATGAATGGTTAGTAAGGTGATAAAATTATGAACATGATGACTCGTTGTAAACGTGTCAATAAGGATGAATTGTTCGTTGTATGGACTCGTATGATCGGGTCGGATGAATTGTATATTTGGTGTTATAAGAATGGAAACTACGATTTCGTTGTAGGCGAAATTGTTATAAGTAAGGAATGTAAGTAGAAAGGATGTTAGAACACCATAACCGTGTTTACGGATCAAATCTGGAGTAAAGGAATGATGAAATTCTTTATAATGTCAACGAGTCATACTAACGAATGCATTTGTGTTGTGTATGATAGGAAAATCGCAATCTTGATAATGGTGTGCTTGGAACGAACACACCGCATCGCCCATTACGCGCTTCCGTCTGAAGTTATGATGTAAATGGGTCAAACAATTATTTTTGGGATGTAAATGTTGTTTTAAAATACTTATGTCTTTGTGAATAAACTTAAAGTTTGAATTTGATATGGTAGTTTAGGTTAATACATTCTTAAGCGTTAAAATGTCGTGTTTGCTTCGTAGAAATTGAAGAGGCATTTAGTCGAAGTTTCACATTACATTATGAAAGCTTAAATTATATATCGTTTTGATCTTTCGTTGAAATGGACGCTACAAAAAGTTATTAGAGACAAATTAAAGCATATTAAATAAATTATTGAATACCAAAACAAATATATAATAACTAATATTGAATATAATTTCCGATCCTTCAACAGGTGGACTATGACATGTCCGCTACCCCAACTTGCGGACTATTTGTAACACTTAAACATATCCAAAACCATAAAAAAAACACTTTTCTTTTTCTAAAATCATTTATAATTGCAAAAGTTGTTAGACGCTTTCAAGTCGCTCGATTAGAGAGTTGCACGTATTCGGACCAGACGGATAGAACTTGCACATAATAAATCATAAAAAACAAGAAATTCTATACATGTCAAATATATTAATTTTACTGATATTTATAAAAAAAAACGGGCATATCGACATAAATAAAAGATTCATGTTCAAATACTAAAGTAAGTAAAAATTAATATGCATTCATTAATATAATAGAATATAATATACATAGAAATTATGTTTTAATTTAATTTTTATATGTTAAACTCGTCGTGAGTTAAACGTCTAAATCCGATTCTAGCCAAGATTGACCGTCTTTGATCGATTCCATGTAATTAAGCGAAGGTAAATGAAATTGCATCATCGCGGTACCTTGTAGTGAATACTTGACCTTCTAGACCTAGTTTTACAACATTACCTACACTCAAAAAAATTAATATATATGTTAGGATAGGTTTTTGATTGCGAGTCATTTATCAGCTTAAAATTTTGAATAGAATATGAAGTAAAGAAACGTTTAATATTTTCAATGTATACAGGCAACATCAGTGGCAGAACTAGAAGAAAACCTCTGAGGTATCCTAATTTTTTTTCGTACATTGTACAATAATAAAAAAAAACAAGATTATGAATAAGTTAAACAAATAACTAATGTATTTCTCTTTTTTTGTTTTTTAAATGTTGAAATCGAGTCATTCCATCCAGTAACGAAACAAGAAACATATAACCACGGAGTCACATTATATTTTTTTACGATGCATATAACTAACTGATAAAAGGTCAATGACCACGTACCCCTTTAATTCTTCGTATGGCTATATTAAAATATAAAAATTGCACAAACCTAATATTTTTATCTTAAAATCTCTATTATGTTACAAATTATTTACCAAGACTTTCTAAAATTCACAAAATAGCTTGAAATAGTATTAGGCTGTAATAAATACTATTTATTAAATGTGTTAAATCAACAAATATTAAAATGTTTATATATATTTTTTTTCAAAAAACAAAATATATTTATAAAAGAATAATAATACAGTAATCTGCATTATCAAACATAAGAAAAGTAAAGTTGATTATAATATTATTAGAACTTTACGAAAATAATACAGGGAGCATCTTAAACGAAAATCAATGTAACCAAGTATTAATAAAGTACAAAAATTAATATTGTAATAAAAGTAACATAGGAGTACAACCTATATACCTTGTCTACATACATAAGAAAGTACTACATTAATAATAAAATAATAGATAATAACCACTCTTTCATCTTCGTCTACTTTCTCTGCAACTTCAAACCTCCATAACAATTAGTTCGCAAACAATAAAATCTCAGATTGTGTTTCTAATCTTCACTCTTTTTTTCTTTAACGTGTAGCACCAGGGGTACCCTAATACTTGCTCAGGGGTATCCGATGCATAAATTGAAAAAATAAATAAATTTGTAATTCGCCAAAAAAGTTGAGGGGTATCCCAGACAACCCTCACCCAAACCATAGATCCGCCGCTGGACAACATCCTGGATTTTTGGCTATTAAAATATATCAGTTGAAAATAGGTTTATACAAGTATGCAAGTAACTGTACTTTGACAAATTTGAAGTTGGTCAAAGTTCATATAACATCCAAGACCATATGATGTGATAGAAAATGATGATTCAGGAGCCTTCATCTAATCTAAGTATAATATATAAAGAGCTTGGCTGAAAGGGGAAAACAAAAAATACCTGAAAATACTTTTCCTAACACAAAATAGGCAACGTTTAATTAACAGATAATCACATTAACGGTTGTTGTAACTTGGCAAGTTTTCTGAATTTAAAATAATATGGGCTAATCTTTATTAAAAAAAAAATTCAGAAATGAGAAAACAGTGAAGATCGTATCTGTAATACGTAAAACATACATACCAGGAGGATAGTTAACATGTAATTAACTTTTTTAATCAATCAAATAATTTGAAGAAATAAACTTTAGACTAATGTTATTAGCATTTTTGAAGTCTAATTTATGTTCCTAACAAGAAGATGATGGCATTTGTTTACTCTTTCACCGAATATTAACTAGACGTTCTAATACACCAAAATTGACATGATACATTGCAAACTCATGTACAATTTAGAAAAGCATTATTACAGATTTGTATGATATATTACATCAAGAAACGACCTCTGAGTATAAATGGCAAAAGAACATGTGGCGATAGGAAGGTTAAAATTGTTTCTAACACTATAGGGTGTGGAGGGGCTTAGGTTGGGGGCATTGCTCTACACGTGATGATGGTGGAATCCACAAGGTAATACTAAAAAACTAGGAGTGTGATGTGGCGTGGTCAGCCATGTGGATTTTTTTAATTAAAGTAGCCGACCAAATCCAACCATATTAGCCATGTGGCTTGGACACAGTTGAAGCACGAAACTTGTTTATCAGAGCATACAATTGCTATATTTATCACCGTCTTCAGCACCTGTTTATCAAAGTATAAAACTCGACTTTTTTCTTCTTCATTATGGGAGCATATAACCGTCTTCATCACCTGTTTATGAGAGCACCAAACATGATTTTTTCTTCTTCTTCACCGTAAGCTCTATCACAATTCCTCGATGGCGACGGTTTTGTCCTAGGGTTTCTTTTTCATATGATGGTTTCACCTGTTCATTTGTAATACAATCCACATTTGTAATAAATAGTAATAGTAATAGTAATAGTTGAGGTTAGATTGTCCAGTTATAGTTATGCATATAAACCCAAATTTCACTCCTAATCATTACAACTATCAACAAACAAATATTCCCTAAAAATTCTCGTTTTTTTATTTTTTTACTATAACTTAAAACGCATTGTGCCACTAATAGAAAAAAACAGATTACCTCCCTCGAAAATTCATCGACTAATAAAGCTATACGCCTCCCAAAAAATAAAATATGAAATCCTCAAGTATTAATATTTATAATTTTCTATCTAAATGAATATATGTAAACTACATGTATATATGCAGATTGTCATACTTTTGTAAGAAAAAAAAATTGAGTAGAGATTTGATAAACTCAAAGAAAGCGGAGAAAGCAACTTATTTTTTTTAGTTTATCATTTTTATTGAAGTATATATACATGTATGTGGTTTTTTAATCATTAATATATAATATTGTTGTTTCTAAAGTGGAAAAACTATATGTTGTCTAATAAAATAGAGGTTGAGTAGAAATATGTGTTTGGATAGGTCTTCGATAAGATATGATTATGAACTAAAGAAAGGTTTAATATTTTTTTGCGATATTGGCAACATTCTAAAGCTTAAATTCCTATTATTATATATTTGGTATAATAAATAAATATAATGACTTTATACAACCATACAAGTAATTGTATTTTGACAAATTTAAATTAGTGAAAGTCGATAAGGCCGCCCAGTGTTATTCCTCCAAGCTAGCGGGGTACGATGCGGGTCGAAGGGTAGCGGGAAACACCGCAATGCCCATAGTGCATCAAGACGGAGCCATGCGAGGTCGATTTAATTTCTTTTTTAAATAATATTTAATTAATTTAATTTTTTCTTTAATAATATTCTCTTGTTTTCTTTTTCAGAAATTTAATTACAGGACAGATGTATAGTATAAGGAGGTGTAGCACGAGCTACGGCTGAACCTCATCTTCATAGTTAATTTTTTTTTCAGTTTTATATGAAGTATACTTTTGAACAAATACGAGTATACCCCTAAAAAATGAGATATTTTAATATATTAAAATTTCAAATTTTAAGCCCAAATCTTTTATAACACCAAACTTATATAATAATTAAGCCTAAATGATAGAGTTAACCCAAATTAAGAATAAAATAATAGAAAGAGACCCAATTGATAAACTTAGCCCAAGCCACAGAACACTAATATATCTTTTTGTGTATGGGCAGTTTATGTGGTCGAAAAAAAACTTTTGATACAGTAAAAGACGACGATTTGATGTAACAATTTCAAGCTATGAAAACATATAGATGCCAAATCTATTAGTACTTGTTTTATTTTATTTATTATCATTTTTTATTATTATTGTATGATTGCATGGTAATAAAAATATTGGGATATCCCTAATTTAATGGGCTAGCTCCGCCTCTATGTAGTTAAATAATTTTTGAAACATTTGGATAACTAAAGTTGTATACAAATTACAACATCTTTTGGTTTCATAAACGGCTTTTGCATGTTTTTCGATTGGTAATTTTTAATGAACATATTTTCATATTTCAACTGTGCGACTACGAAAGATTGGATATTAAATATTGCTTTTGTATTTTACATTTATGTTTTCGATTTATAATGGTGTATCTCTTTTTTATTAATATTAATCTTGTATTTATATTTATTAGATAATTATTTAAAAATAGTAAGTATTACTTATATTAAAAAATAAATAAAAATAAGGAAGGATGAAGGATTATGATTATTTTAATAGTTAAAAGATGAATAATCGAGAATGATGTGGCGTTTAGGCGACACGTAAAGGAGCATGAGAGCATCACGGATGCTCAAAGTATAATATGTAAGAGCTTGATGGAAGAGAAAAACAAATAACATTTACATGACACCTTAGTCTAAGAGTTAATTATGTTCTGATATCTAAGTTTGACGAATTTTATTTCTCTTTTTTATAAAGTGCAATTTGTTCATCCCTCGTTTTCTAAGTTGTAACTCTTTTAGCAATTACAATTAACTGGATTTAAAATTATTTATATAACTAAATTAACATTTTTAGCCATTTAAAAATATCTACTAATCCATCCCTCAACCAATACCCTTTTTCATTTTTTTATCTTTTTATTCATTTCATCACATCCAAGTCGATATCTCATCATCCCATCCACGATCCACCCAAAAGCCACCCCGTCCCCCATCCACCCAAAAGCCACCTTAATCGACGCCTCATACCAGAGGGTATTATCATGAACGGAACAACAATAAAATTTGATGGCAGTGTTCACATCTTAATTTTCTCGAAAAAATTTAACTAGGAGATCACCGACGATCTATTACCGACACATTACCATCAACAAATAGTTGCTTGTAAGTTCACATGCTCCATAATTAGTACAAATTCACTTCTTAATCACAATTATTCAATTAATCAAACACATAGTATGCATCACACCATTTAAGCATAGGATACAAGCTTCTAATGCATACTCTTCACCAAAACATACATTCAACCTAATTTCCTATATGAATTACATCATAAGACACATTCCTCGTGTTAGTTTACTATCAATCACATCATTTTCACATTTCATTCATATTCTTCCATTACTTGCATACTATTGCACATATTATTGTTATTTAGAAATTTTATAAAATACTTAGTGTGTGTACTATATATATATATATATATATATATATATATATATAGCTCAATGTACAAGTATCCCGTGCTTAACATCCTAGCTCATAGCATCAAGCACCATTTTTCTTACTAATCAACAAGTTTCATGAAGCCATTAATATCTAGTTAGCATATTTTCAACTTACTTAAGCTAATACACAACATTAACTAAAAATAATCACGGTTTCATCCCCATGTTAAAAATGCACTCCAATCAGAGTTACTCAAATTACACCACATACTTAGTAATCTAGTGATTCCAAACACAAATACTACATCAATTTGTGTTGAATTGCTAGAATTCATACAAGACTTTGATTATTTAACAATCCTCTAATATGAAAACCACCACCAAATGACATAATACAATTTACTTTAGGTTTATTCTGATTAGATGATGAAAATTCCTTAATCATGCAAGGTTTTAACATCCAATTTGACTTGGATTTAGCTTAATTGCACACTTTGTTCTTGAGAGGATTTTTCTTCTCAAAATTGTTGACGACACACATACATGTCAGGGATTATCTTTAATTAAAAAGCCAAATTAACACTTGCCATTTCAGCGCCCTCATGTTTGCTACTTGATCACTTTTGTCACAAAACTTTATTCCTTCCTATTTAACTTATATTCTAACTAAGTTAGGTAACTTAGTTATTTTATTTCACGCCATAACATAAGAAACATACTAATAAATTACAAATTGAGGTTTTTGGGCACTACAAGCGGCTCTCAATTTGGCCTTCCAAATGTTTTGTTATCCACACATTTCACTAAATTGACCCATAAATTATAACAAAACTAAATTGTAATATATATTAGGTTAAAATCAAAGTAATAAGTACTGGGTCTATCATTTCATGCTAAAGAATGACTCTGATACCCAACCAGGAGGATATAACATAGCTATATTAAAGTTATCATTATCAAACACTCCACCATTGACCTCATATACCTAGCTTCTCTTATCAATAACATGTGCATCCCCATAATGCCACCATAACAATTTTGCATGATACTATACCACCGGTGTAGATCTTAACATCTAGACCGGAATCCCATGATATAAGCCTTACGTATATATACACTTAATCATCATTATAAAGTAAAATTGAATGTGCACATACAGTAATTGCATTAAATATGTATATGCACAAACTTGTCGGTACATGAATTGGTGCTCTGGCTCAGGGACATCGTTCTAGTAAAGTTGTTGTCTAGCGGACAACTTCAATGTCAATAAGCAGTGTGAAACAGTAACAAAAATATCCCCACGTATTAGATTAATAATCTAAGACAAATAAGTTCCTACCACTGAAACTTCCTTGAACGTTTTATCCAAAGTCGATGTTGATGTTCAGGTAGTTGATGTGCGTGCATCCGGTGTGCTTGGAGTATGTTATAATGCTAGTATCTTATAGTGTCACATCCCACCTAAAGGGGTTACGTGATTGGTGATGTGCCATCAATAACACATATTTTATATGCATATTTACCCATAAAAGTACTTTTCGGACTTTGTCATTAATAACACTACCTAAATTGTTTCTGTTTGATAAATGTAGTTTTCCAAGGGCACTAGATGAAATAAGTGAAAAACAATCAAAAACAAGGTAAAAATCTAGAATTCTAAAGAAATCGCAAAGACACAGACACGCACGCCCATGCCAGGCTATGGGCACGATCGTGCATATCCAATCCAACAACAGAAAGTCAATAGTCAACCCAAATGATGAACAAAAACTCAAACAATGTGCGAAGCCATGCTCGTGCCCACCTTGGCACGATCTTGGGAGAAGAAGACAAACCATAGAAGCTTCGAGATCTGACAAAGCGCATTTTATAAGTCAAGGACGTAGGCAACAAATTTTCATCTAGAGGACTTAAGTTGACAACGCCCCTAAAGTACAAGGAAGCAAATTGCCTTTTACTCTTAAAAAGTAAGTTTGGTCTACGACCAATTGTAGTATTTCAAATTGTATACAAGGTGAGGGTGACATATACCTGCATGGCCCTATGTAATAATATGTACATTTTATGGATTCAATTCAGTTTTTAGCTAATAATGGATATATAGTGTAAGTTGCCATGAATTATATATAGTTTGACTTCAATGATTTCGATAGTTTAATGTCATGATTTTTTTCAAAGTTAGATTATCAAAAGGGTGGTTGTTGATGGCTATTAAGACTACTTTTTCTATTGATCAAGCTGCCTTTTTTATTGTGTAAAACTTTATCAATATAGGGCCTTGGATTTTCAAACATTCCTGAAGTTAGATCTTCATAAAAAGTCTTTGGTGTTTTCTTTTATTGAAAAAAACTTATTTTATACTATAATATACATTAATAACTCTAATTTACTCATTTGTTTAGATTTGAATATAGAATCTCCCTCTAAAAATCATGTACCTTAATCAAATGGGCTGGCCTCACATGTACAAAATTCTTCCGTTGTGCTTCTTGCGTGAACGTTCTTGGATGCCATTTGAATATCATACATTTTGTTTTGGTTGTTTAGATAGACATATATAATTAATATATGTTTACATAACCATTGGCCATTATATATTTATTTTTCTATAAATAAAACACGTAATTATCCAAGACATAATTATTGGTAAACGGAATCTAATCTTGGAGCATGAATATTGCCATTAAATAATTGAAAAGAGAAGAAAAGAATAATATGATTAAGTTTATATACAAACATAGAAAAAGAAAAGTAAATTATTCTTTTCATCCCCTAAGTTCGTCAAAAATCTCGGTTTCATTTCCCAAACTTCAAGTGATTTACGACAAACCACATGGATGAAAACAACAATTTACGCTACCAAAATTAACCATCCTCAGTAAAAACCAGATTTCTTATCAAGATCTTTTTCTATTGCCTTCGATCGTGTTCAAAAACTTCAACCAGTTCATGCTCAATCTTCTTAAACAATCCACCACCAATACCATTCCTACTATGCCCATACTGAATCATGGGAGCTTTATTAATATCCAGAAAATACAAAATCATCACTGCAGCTACTGAACCAACAAACATCGGAATGGGACCAAATATCCACAGAAGCAAAGTGGTCGCAAAGTAGAGTGCTCGCAACCCAGTAGCCCAGAAGTTACTGCCTCTTAAAACCGCCTTTTGAATGCAATCCACTGGAACATCACCGGTGGGCATGCTTATGAGGAAGCACCCGTGAACAAAGTGTCTTGTGGTTTGTACAAAACAAGCAAACGCTAGTAAAAAGCAAGATAAGATGGCTATGTACTTGATGGTGCTGGTGGATCGACTGGAGTCCCCTAAGATGAAGCTGCTTGTGAGAAAGTTAGATGAGTTTCCGAGTAAAGCTCCGATTAGAGAACACAGGACTAGAGAGATTGAGCTCAGGGAAGTTGAGGCTGACAAATGGCTGTTGAGAACAGATACAGCAAACCCTCTATCTTTGCTATCAAGCTGCATCAATTCAAGAAACCAATTACAGATCAACAATATGATTAAAAAGGTGATGTTAAAGATACACCACCACCAAAATGTACACCAGGTCACATCATACTGCCGTATGACCGGGTGAAAAAAGGTTCTACGGGCGTATAGGTCATTGAGTGCCGCAACACTCATTTCTTTCACTTACAACATAATATGAGTCATATGATTTTGCTCTCGTATGACCTATATGACCTATACACCACACACCTAAAACTAACACCATGTTGCCACATCTATAGCTGCTATATGATGGGATTAAAAAGGTTTTATGGCCGTATAGGTTATTCAGTGCCGTATAGGTTATTCAGTGCCGCATCAGTTAATTCTTTATCAGTCACAACTAGCAACATAATACGAGTTTGTATGATTTTGCCCTCTACGACCTATATGACCATTTTTCACTGTATCATGTGGTCCATATAAATGTATGACTACTTTTCGCTTCTATCATACAACCCATATGACACATCTATGGATAACATGTCAATGGTGTTTTATATATCGCGGCCTTGTTACAATCCAATTAAATAAAAAGAACAAACAAACAAATTTGGTCAAAGATTTACCAAAAGCATTTTTTCGACCCAGGCTTTCTTGTTATGATTCTCGTAGCCGATCGCGGTGAGATGGGGACACGTGAGGTATCTATAGAGAAGGAAGAGATGATAGATGCACATGATCAAGAACCCTAATGGAACCAGGATCAGATCCAGGTGTTCTTCCTTCCATTGCCATCCCATTTTTGTTAATCTTTTTGTTGTTTTCAACTGTGTGTTTTTCTTGGTGTGGATGGAGAGGTGGGAAATAGGTGTAATGTAGCTTGATTAAGGTCTTTAAACGGGGCTGGTAAATGAAAGTGGGTCTGACTTGTTCAACGACTTTTGGTCGGATATTGCTTGTTGGCTGATGCAGCCTGGCACATGGATCGTTTTCACAACTTGCAAATGCTTATTCTTTTCTCTGACTAAACTTTTCAACTGATAAGATATTTTTCTTAAATAAATACAACTTTTTAACTACTCCATCCGTTAATTTAGACGGTCAAAATACAACAAATCGTCATTTGATACCCTGTTAATTAATAGAAAACTAGTAATAATACCCGCGCGTGTACATCGCAAACGCCAAACGGATTAGTCTATACGTTATGTGATGCGTTAATCATATAAAAATGCGTGTTTCGACGTATACGACTGAACTCAATGTAACCTATAGAGGCGTTGCAATTGGATTTAAATGTAAAGCAAATCGAGTTTATACCGTACAATCATAACGTATTATATGTAATTCGACTAACTCGAATTTATACCATCAAGTCAAAACGTATTAGATGTGACTCGATTCATATGTAGCAAATATACAAAATAAAGTACGAAAGCGTACACCAAATTTACGTCAAAACGTAAAAAACAAATTTTAAAAGTTGAGGGTAGGTATAAAGCATATGTGCCAAAAAACGTAAATTACCAAAGTATAGAAAAAATGCAAGTTACAAAAATAGAGGGTAAAAAAAAGAAAATTCTATATGCAAAAAATATAAATTACAAAACTGTAAGCTAAAGTGGAAATTTTCAAAGTCAAAAGTCTGGTAGTGAAAAAACCACAAACTTTATACTTTAAGTTATATAGAAATTTAGCCACATAGACGTACGATAAAAAACTCCAAACCCTTTATAGTGTATAGGCATTATGACTAGTGAATATGGATATGATCGTATGGTTCCGCTGATAGCATGATAATATTTCAGCTCTCCTTTAGTGATCTAAATTTGCCATTAAAAAAACACAAATAACGTCTTTTACTAGCCAGTGAAAAAATGAGTCCTTTTGTCTAAATTGGCCGTCCTGTTTCGGGTTTAATATGTTAGGTTAGGTTTGGTTAGAAAATTGATAGCAGCCTCTCATTAGACTTGAATTCTTATAAGTTTTAACTATGGTATGATAATTTAAGGTATGGACCAACGAAAATGTCATTTTCTCTTTAATGAATACAAGTCATCAAGTGTGGCCTAATTCATTCTTTAATGAAGTGGGTGTGGTAAGAGTATTCATTGTTATTAAATTGCCATGTAAAGAGTTTAGGTGATATGTTGAATCTTTTAATCAAAGAAGATAATATTTAATTTTAAGGTAGAACTGTATTTTACGTGTGTATCTCATTAGTACGAATTAAATAGATCAAAATTTGTTATAGGCCGGCTTAACACCATTTAGAGCATCATTACGTGCTTCAAAGCAAAATAAGCATTTCCAAACCTTGACGTTATAACCACACCCCCCCCCCCCCCCAACCAAACCTAAGCCAATCGATGGTGCAAGGCAGCGGTTTCGTAGATGTTAACCGGTAATGGTGGGAGGCACCTAGGAGAGAAAGATGAGAAGGCTGACGGCTGATGAGTACGTGGGAAAGAGGTGTTTATTTTATTACTAATAATGAAAATAAATATGAAGTAACACGAATGTCTATGGTTTAGTTGAAATTATGAAAGCATCTAAACTAGTTATTGATTTTGTTTCGTGGTTATCATTAGTTAGGAATTTTGAAACTACATCAAACGGTTTGGTGTAAGTTTATATTAGAAACCAGTTAGAGGAAAACAAAACGCACCGTGAGATTTTAGGCTATGTAACCTCTATATTTTAACTGGGTCTTCAATTTTTTTTTAACTTGAACTATACATATAATTGAGTTTTACTTAATTAACAATGCAACAGACGTGATGATAGTTTAAGTTTAAACTTCCAGAAGACTATCACTACTTTACTTCAATCGTATTATATACGGCTTTTACCATAAATGATCAATAAACCAAATGTGAAACCGTACATAAGACAAACTGATAGTAATGATTTGGTTCAATTATATGGTAGAAAACCGTTATCAACGATTTGGCTTCCGCTTTGACCCAAAAATTGTCACAACCAAACTAGACCGCTGACGCCCCCATTAATGGTTTAGCTTTGTTTGAATTTAGACTTTTAGTTTCCAAAGGGTTGGTGTGGTTTACAATGGTATAAAGAAATTGTTACTAAAAGTTTGTCTGATGATTTAACTAAAAAAAGGGTCAAAATTGGACCTTGAATTTCTAATAAGCAAAAAAAGTTGTCATATTATATTTTATTTTAATTTTTCTTTGGTCGGTTGAATCAATTATTGGTAAATAATTATATATGGTATTGAAATAAAATTAGATGCCAATATGGATGATAAATATATGAGTCAAATATATTAGTAACTTAACAAAAATAAATCATAACTATATAGTATAAACCCTTAGATGTGCAATCACGCACAATGTTTACTCGAAGACCTTAAACATGTTGGTAGTGCACATTAGACTATGACAGTTCAAAACAAGCTAAGTAAAACCACTTTTGTGCAAAAAACACATATTAAATGACAACACATCATCCATTACTTGCAACTTGGAAGTACCGAAGAAACAAAAATTGCTCGAGGAGGGGAAGGTGAAGATGGTCTTAAATATGTCAGAGTAGCAAATGTGAGTTGTGGACATTTCGCAAGACAGTGGTCAAGCATTGGGTTTAAACTCTTTTAAAAGTGTATGGAATTTATTAAAATAATCATTTTTACTTCAACTCTTTTATTGTTAAAATAATAAAATACTTGAAAGTATTTTAAAAGTGTATGGAGATTATTAATATAATCATTTTTACTTCAACTCTTTTATTGTTAAAATTAATAAAATACTTGAAAGTATAAATTCTGATTAAATCAACTTTAACTATAACACGATTCATTAGAAACCGCATGTAATAAGAACATACATGGGGTAAACTATAATATGTTTTGTTGTGGTTTGAGAGTTTTAAGGTCATATTTTATGGAATCTGGATAGAATTTTGATATTTTTAGGGATAGTGATAGTGGTGAAGTTTGAACGAAAACTCGGTGAGGGCCGAAATCTCAAAATTTAAATCGGTGAGGATCAGACTCTTAAAAATCTAATATTTAACACTACAGAATTAATGGTACAATTAACACTAGAGCGAAAAATCGGTGGAAGTCGAGGCATCCCCAGGCCACCATTAGCCTCCGCCCCTAGATAGTGATTAGCAAATTTCTAAGGTGCTCGTGACCACAAAATCTTCGTATTTCAGGATATCTCTTGGTCATCCACTGGAAGCCAATTATCTTTGATACATGTGTGAAAATTCGATATCTTTTGATAGGTTTGTAATTACTCCTTCTGAATTAGCCATTTAGCCTCTTTTTCTTCACTCCTTTCATTTGTTGCGATTTTCCCAATGGGTTTTCAAAGATCGTGGTTTGGTTTGCAATGGTGTTTAGTCATGAAGCTTGATTACGATGGTGCTCTTTGATTTTTGGTGATGTTTGCTCTAGGAGATTTAAAATGCTTATACGTGTTGCTGATGTAGGATATGAGTCATGATTTTAATAAAAAAATTTCATAAATAAATTATTAAAGATACTCTCTTTATATATTTTGGAAATTATAGTGCACGTACCGTGTATAAATCCTAACGAAAATAACTTATAATACAACATATGTAAATAATCTGATTCAAACCATAGTCTTCAACAAGAGCTTTAACCATGTCTTTTTATATGGTCCGTTATGTAGTCTTCAATAAACTCTAGAACCACGTCTTTCTATACGATCCACTGAGTAGACTTCAACGAGATCTTGAACCACGTCTTCTTGTACAATAGTTTGCAACAAAAAGAACAAACAAATGTCGACCATTGTGGTTGAGGATTCGTGTTCAACACGGGTTCTTGAAAATAGATTTCACAACTCACTTAGACAATGCGTCCGTCTCACATGGTACAACATCCGAAGCAGTATGTAGTGCCGGAGAAGGCCACATACCCGAGGTTATAACGGGTAAAGTTGTAGTATTGAACTTTTGGAACAAATAAGGATGTGACATAAGTAGTTTGTCAACCTCAAGACTTCCCAATTCTTTCTCACCAATTTCTCCCTAACGAACTGGAGTTCTACGTGACTACGCCTACAACATCTTATATTGCAACAGTCACGTGATAAATGTTTTCGTGATAAATTCTGCCACCAAAAAGTGAAAACTATCCCAATTTCCACTAAAATCTATAATACATTGTTGTGAATGAATTTTGTCTAGATGCTAGTAGACAGTGTGGACTTTTCAAGTCCGTGTAAGTCCCAAACCTCTATCGGATCTAAGGAAATAGATCGAATACGAAGGTGTACGCGTGCAGAAGCTGTGCATGCATAAGTCGTGTATGTAGACATGATATCAAATCGATATGTAAACTAGAATCTTGTAGAAAGATATAAATATAAATGCTTGTCTTTGATTTGACGTAAACTGTGTTACAAGATATGGAAAGGTCAAAGGTTACAAATGAACACTTAAGACTTGCGAATAGAGCAATCAAAGACACACCACCGACCTATACTAGTTTTGCCCGCAAAGGCTTAACCCCTCAAACACTATCCAAATCTTACCCCAAGCAAACATTACAACCCAATAAAAGACCTCTTGATATTTGGTCGTTTAGGTTAAGCGAGTGAGGACGCAATCACTTGTCAAGCATATGATATTTTCTTGTTTCGTCTAGACTCGAGTGTTCATCCCCAAATAATATAAATTAGCTGAGTGTTGAGAAAACAATGTGAGATGTGTGATTTAGTATAAAAGAATTTTTTTAGCATGCTTGTTTAATTTTTATGTTTCTTTTTAAATAGATTAATTACAAACGAAAATAAAAGGATTTAAGCAAGAGAAAGGAAGGAGATGCTTAGTTCTAGGCTCACGGATCAAAACGAGGAATTTGGGTGTGCAATAAAGCCAAATATTATAGAGTTTTGATTAAGAACAAGCAAAGATTAAGTGTGGAGATATTTGATATGAGAAAAAATACACATGTTTTTATGTCAAATTATCCTCCATTTAATAACGAAATGTTCAAAATAGGATTAAATAGATTTATTTGAATTTTAGGACAATAATAACTCAAGATTAACAAAGGAGGCAAAATAGTGAAAACGGATAAAAATTGAAGAAACTATCCAGACACGCCCATGCCTCGGATCCTGACACCACCAGACACCTCAAGAAGCCCACTACGTGAATATTAGGCGAAGAAAGCCAGGAACGGCCTATGCCTTGAAGACACGCCCCTTATCTCGACAGTACAAGACAAAAGAAAGCTTCTAGTAGATTTGGGAGATCTCTTGGGGCCCAAAAAGTTGACCATGAACCGTGTGTACTACATGGCCCGTGCCTCGAATACGGGCTATAGCAGGTTAAACAACCAGGCATGGGGCATGCCTCACCCCAGCCAACCTATAAATAGAGGCATTCTCCACCATATTCACTTGCTCATTCTCTCCCCTCTTCTTCACCACACATTTCTCTTTTATCTATACTCTCTAATCATTGTAATAATTAGGAGAAATTCAAGAATCATTAGTGTAATCAAGCTTTTAATGATTTATATTATATTTTCAAGTTTAATCTTATTTTCTTCCATGGCCATTATTGGATAGATTCTTGAGGTGTTTAAGGGAAACTTATTCCCTTGAGGTCAAGCAAACTAGGGAAGATCATGAGTGAGCAAGGTGTGTGTGTGTGTTAATGACTTTAATCAATTAATATAGTTTATTGAAAGTGACTCAAAACATGTTGATGCTCTTGCCTTTGTGTGAAGATAACACCAAAGCTTAAGGGACTTGATATATATAACTACCTTTGGGGAATTGAGGACTCACCGACGGACTAATATATAGAAACTAATATATATATATATATATATATATATATATATCCGTTTGACTATTTAATTAATTAATACTATATTACGGCCTTAAGTGGTGTTTCCCTGCTGATTCAAAGCGGAAGGATCAAGTGTGTTAAAATTCCGACCTCGATACTGCACAATAATATGCATTTCCACACACAGTCCCTTGTCTGACAGTTGAGCCCTTGTGATCCCATGACCCGATTTAGTTAACAAGATATCAAGAGGTAAGTTGACCCTAAATACCTCTTCTCCTATCATTGATTCCTACCCTTTTATTTTCTTCTTAAGCTATTTATTTTCTTCCAAGTCTTCAAGAAGCCTTATCTTGTCTTTATACTACCAAGGCATCTTTGTACTGCCAAAGCATGGGGCGTGCCTGGCTTCTTTCGCCTGCTCTTCACGTAGTGTTCTTCTGGAGGTGTCTAGAGGTGTCGGGATCCGAGGGACGGGGCGTGTCTACCAAGGCATGAGACGTGTCCTGACAATTTATTCTAATTTTCTCTGTTTTTCGTCCAGTTTTGCTTCGTTTGTTATTATTGGGTTATTTTTGTCCGAAAAATTTAAAATATAAACCAATTTAAGCTTAATTTGATATTTTATTAACAAAACATATTATAAATGGTTGATAATTTGACATAAAAACATGTGCATCTTTGCTCATATCAAAGAAACACCACAGTACAAGGTTTATCACTGTAGAAATTCCATAGCACAAAAATTGCATATACACCAAATATCATCAATAAGATGGCCCAAGTAATTTCATGCGAATTCCAAAAGTCAGTGAACCGTTTCAATATAAAGTTCTCTGACAGAAGAAGGGTAATGGTGAAGACCATCAACTTCATACTTGGTATGGATGACACGGTTCAAAGAGGGATACTAACCCTTGGTGTTCTTCTTGACAACTTGTGTGTGAGGACTGAAACAGGAACTAAAAGGTTAAAGAGATGATTTCCAGCTAAAAATAATGCTCAATTTGAGCATCCAGCCGTAACATGCTGGATTTTAAATGAGCATGTGTTGATTGTGACAATTACTTATAGCAATGGAAATGAAGAAAGATTCATGATGCACCACATCTTGAACACAGAGGATCTTCACTTCCTTAAGAACTTTGTAATTTTAGAATTTTAAACCCTATAAGAAACAGGATTATGTTTTTATTTGAATGGAGGATGCACGAGAGGCTACACCAGTTGATGGCGTTAAACGCTAATGTGGAGGATGAAGAAGATGTGTCTCATGAGAAAGAAGGGGAAAGTGATTGGTACATTTATGATGTAATCGCGTCAGATAAAGATTATTAGATTATTTCAGTTTTTATTTCGTTTTTGTTGTAATATTTTAATTGTTTTATTGAAAGAATTATGATATGTTATAGAAACGCCATGATAACCTTAAAAAATAGTCCTTTGTTAGTTTGATTTGTTATTGTCAAACAACACTGAAAACAAACGTCAAAAAATAGTGTAATGTTTGCGTTAGATATTAGCAAAAGTCCAAATAGATGTTTCCTAGAGTGCTAAAAAACGCCATGCATGAGAACATATAACAACTGAATAGAAGAAAATTTAGAACACCAATAATAATAAATAAAACCATATAAGGCATAACCAATAAAAACAAAAGTTATTTAGCATAGATTCTCACCAAGAAAGGATAAAAACATCATAAAAGAATACTTACGGAATAGGATAATGAAAATAGACCAAAGCTGAGCGCGTTGGATAATGGAAAATTTTAAAAATAAAAGAAAAAAGAGAAAATGATGAAAACGTCTCTCCATTTGAAATATAACGCTCACCACGTCTCGTTACAGGAATCGTTCCTGTCGTTTTCACACATTTTGCCGTTTCTAGCCGAACCCATATATATATATATATGAAAGAGAGAGAGAGTATGGGGATCTGTTAGGAACTACCCTTTATTGCGAGAACTATGAGAACCAGTGTGAACACAACCAAAACTACTTAAAAAAACACACGAATTCTTTTTTATTTTTCATTAAAAATCACAAAATTTTATTTATAATTTTTTTTCTGAATTTTTTTAATCTGAATAACAATTACTGATGCATATTTCATATTTCTTAAATAACAATTACTGTGCATACTTCATATTCTTAACAACACCTATACAATTTTCATTCCATCTAGACTAGCATCCGTAATACATTACCCCAATAGTATACAGTTTCGCTCCCGTCTACACTACCATCCGTAATACATTGCCAAAATGTATAATATTTCAAACTTCATACCATACCAAACAATATATTACATCATAAATAGACAAATATAACCAAATTATCAACCATTAGATAAACCAAAATAAGCATATGTGTTGTCACAAATCTGCACCAACACATGGTAGGCGAATTGGGCTTTAAACCCATTACAGTCCATGTAGGAAACCCTAGCCCAGTTGCATAACCTATCTCTATATAAAGGGAGGTTTGTATTAGGGTTTAGGTTGCTAGTTCTATTGATGTGTTGCAGGTTTAGTTGCAAAGAGAGTCTTGAATTGATTCTAAACACTTTGTGTTAGATAACAATAGAAGACGGTTTGAAAGGAATTGTTCATGTTCGTGTTTGTGTTCTTGTTCTTGTTTATGTGAAATTTGATCTAGGGGATTCCGCACCCTAGATTAGATAGACGATTCTGTAAAGATCCATAAGGACTAGGGGACCTACAATTGGTATCAGAGCACTCGGCTCTTGATTATTGCTTGGTTCAGAATCGTGACAGCAGAAAAATTGGGTTTTTGGACGTTTTGGAGGCTGTTTTGGAGTTTGTGACGGCTGAATTAGGGTTTCGGCGGCTGTTTTAGGGTTTCTGTAGTGATTTCGAATTCCCAGCAGGCATTTCGGATTGAAGACTTGCATTCTGGATCAAAAAGCATAGTATTCCGGATTGAAGACTTGAATTTCGGATCAGAAATCTGCATTTCGGGTCATCAGACTTGCAATTTGGATCAGAAAAGCCATTTCGGATTCCAATTCGGATCAGAAATGTATTCTGGATTTCCATTTCGGATCAGAATAGTGCATTCCGGATCTCGGATCACTATTCCGGATTTCCATTTCGGATCAGAATAGTGCATTCCGGATTTCATCTTGGATCACTATTCCGGATCACCATTTCGGATTAGCAGTTTGGATTACTGTTCCGGATTTTCATCTCGGATTGTCAATCCGAGTTACTGTTCCGGATTTGACACTGTTCCGAGTTAGGATTAAGAAGGTGGAAAGTTAACCAGCTGATGTAACCAGAGTTAAACGTGTTCGGACGTATAATTTGATCCATAAGCATTCTTGACAAACCGGTTGCACGGTTAGGCTCGTGTGATTTTTAGGACAAAAAAAATAGGCACAAAAATTCCAAAAATCATAATCGGACAATATACCTCATTAGAATCGTATTGTCAAGACGAGTCTAACAGTATAATTTGGTAACCACTCATTTCGGACAAGTTTTAATGTTTTTAACGAGCCGGTTCGGTAAAAATGTCGAATATGTCTAACCTAAATGAATTGTTAAGAATGGAGCATGAGGCTGGAACCACAAACAAACCTCCAAAGATGCTGAAGGTAGAGAACTATCTTACTTGGAAGGATAGGTTTCAATCCTTTATTGAATATCAGGACACACGGATGTGGATCTGTATTCAAGATGGGTACGCTAACGCAACGCATGATTTTGAGGGAAGACAATGTGTTACTGCTTATGTGAACATGTCTGAAGCTGAGAAAAGGATGTATGAGTAAGAGAAGAAAGCCTTAGCTGCTATCAAGATGTCATTACCTAATGGCATCAAACATACATTCAAGCATTATACTACATCGAAGGAGATGTGGGATGCCCTAGATAAGAGATATGAGGACAATACTGATGTAAAGAAGAACAAGGTTGCTCTGCTGAAGAAACAGTTTGCTGTGTTCAAAGGAATGAGAAATGAATCCCTTGAAGATATTATCACGATATATTATCATCTGATGTCAGAAATAGACAATTATGATATAGAGGGATACACAGATGTGGAGATAAACGACAAGTTGTTGGATGCTTTACCTGCAAAGTGGGATATTTACTCGTTGATGATAAAAGGTGAAGGTGATTATGAAAAGAAAGACTTGGAAGAGGTTGTTGGGAAATTGAGAGCTTATGAGCTCAATATTAAGAAGAAGGAGACTGGATATGATCAGGTTCAAGATCCGGGGATTTATAAAGGTCTTACACCTTCATCTTCCAACAATGCTTCAAGTGATACTGCAACTGCGTTTCTCTCATGTGAGAATGAGCAGATCGTGACAAATGCTGAGGGTGAAGTATGTTTTGTTACTGCTTCAGGAGGCTCTTCAGGGGCTAAGAGACAACAATCAAGTAACAACAGTTCTAAGTCTATGCCTCTGAGTGTCAAAAGTGCTGAAGAACACCTGGCATTGCTTACTTCTTTCGTTGCTTCCTATGAGAACTACATTCAGGGAAGAATATCTGATCCTGCTACGTTTGATGAGGATTATGATCAGATTGACCCTAATGACCTAGAGGAGATGGATTTACAATGGAAAATGGCCATCATTTCTAGACGAGTGAAGAGGTTCATGAACAGAACGGGCAGGAAGTTCGTTGGAAAGAGTGTGGGCTTTGACAAGTCGAAAGTGAAGTGTTACAATTGTCACAACTACGGACATTTCGCTAGAGAGTGTCAAAGACCTAAGTCTGAATCTCGTTCTAGTTCATCCTTTCAAGATTCTCCTGGTCATGGTTCAAGCAACAGAAATGCGTCAAACAACACTGGATCAAAGGCCCTGATTTCTACTGCTAGAGAGGGTTCTTATGATTGGAGTGTTCATATGGAGAGTGATAACAATGCCTCACAGGCGTTCATCGCTGAGATAGCTCCAGTTGTTGATGAAGAAGTGAAAGCTGATGCTGAGGGAGAGCAAGAGAAGGTAGATGAGAAAGCTGATGGAGAACAGAATGCTACATAGAAGAAGATGGCTGCTGATTTTGATGCTTTCATGGTTGATCTAAGCAAATCAACAGGCGAGGTATGTTCTAACTCTGGTAGTTCTGTTTGTTTGAAGTGTCGTGAACTGCAAAGTGAAGTTGACACATTAACAAAGCAAAACCAAAGTCTGGCTAATGAGCTCTCAAACCTAAAAGAATCTAACTTTTTCGTAAAACGAAATGAGTCATTATACATGAATAAAATTAAAGGTTATGAAGAAGAAATAAATATTCTAACCTGTAAGCTTAATGAAAAACTTCAAATTATTGACTTAGCTCATGATACGATGAGTGAGAAAACAAAAGAGGTTTCTAAAAAATGCAAAGAGTTGTCGGAAGCACAACTTAAAATTTGTGAACTTGAAAAGAAATTAAATCAATTCAGAGATTCATCTTTTGTCATGAAACACGTGATGAATGGCTTGAAGAAAAGTAATGACAAGACATGTGTGGGCTTCAAAGGTTTAAATGAAGTTCCACCACCTCTTGGTCATGACTATTCTTTCTTGCTAGATGAAGAAGAGCTTACAGACTTTGTGTCAACTACACATGGTAGTTCCACATCAGAGGATGTTGATGGTTCTGAGAATGCCAAGAAGCATAATAACAGAGACACCGTTTTGAAAACAAAAAATACACACCCTAAAAATCAAAAGCAATTTTTTATTAATAATGTTGATTTTGTTCAAGGGAGTGACATTAATGAAGAGTTCCGTTATTACTAAAGAGTCTAATGTGCAGTTTGCTAAAAATAAAAACAAAGAAAAATCAGAAATTAAGCAAACTAAACAAAATCCTTCAAAGGCATTATCATCGTTGTCATCTGATGCATCAAAAGCAGAGACTTCAATTAAGAAGTCTTCGGGTAGAAAATCGTGTTTCAAATGTCATAAAAAAGGACATGTAGCCAGCTGCTGTCCTAACAAAAAGAGTGAAGCACAGGTAAGTGAGAGACAAAGAGAAAGTGAGAGACAAAGAGAAAGTGAGAGACAAAGAGAAAAATCACCAGCAAAAAGTGGTGATGGTGAGAAGAAGGTTAACTCACCAAAGATATCTGCATCTACATCAGGCAGATATGAAAGACCTAGAAGTAGTTCACCAAGAATGAGTAACTTTAATGGTCCATCAAATAATTTCACAAGTCAAGGTCGATATCAAAATCGATACCAGAATGTTGGTAGTCGAAATTTTTATAACGATGGCTTTAGAAATTATCATCATCAAAATTCATGGAACCAAAATCATAATTTCCAAAGGTCACAAAGTCCAAACATGGTTAGGAAACCTCAGGACCTGAGACCTAGTGGAAATAAAAAATCATTTCCATCAACAGGTCTAAGATCCAAGACTCCTGTTAGGAGATTTGAATATTGGATGGATATCCCTGTGGTTGATGAATCTGGAAGACTCAAGACCATCAAGGCTTGGATCCCCCAATCTAACTAATTTTGTTAGGTTGTACAGGAGCTTCTAAGGAGGGTTATCAACTTGTGGTATGTTGATAGTGGCTGCTCCAGGCACATGACGGGGGATGCGAGGCTGTTGACAGAGTTTGAGAATATAGATGGTGGTTATGTGAATTTTGCAGGTGCTAAAGGATGCCACATTACCAGTCGAGGAAAAGTGACCAACGGGAAGATCACACTGGATAAAGTGAATTATGTTGAGCAGCTGAAGAACAATCTAAAGAGCGTGTCTCAAGTCTGGGACAAGGGTCACTCGGTCCACTTTACAAAGTCTGTAGCTTTGGTATAGAAACCTGGTTTGGTGATACCAGATGATTGGATAGTGATGAGAGCGCCAAGGAGAAATGACACTTATGTCATGGACATGGGTGCCAAGGACTCGTCTTCTGTGGTGGCGTGTTTACTATTAAAAGCATCTGAGGCTAAGTCATTGCTGTGGCACAGACGCATGGCCCACACCCACCACAGAAAAATGAATTATATTATTAAAAATGGTTTAGTGGAAGGGGTGCCAGTGCAGAGGTTTCATGTGGAAAATAAATGTCTTCCATGTCAAAAGGGAAAACAACAAAAGAAACCTCACAAGTCTAAAACAGTAAATTCCATAGATGCCCCTTATGAATTTGTCACACCCGGATTTCCAACCCGAAATCCATACACCGGGGGGCCCCGGTGGGTCGTATCGTTACGTCAGTTGATAATCATCATAGTCAATAAAACACGGCACAACGGAAGTCTTGGAGTAAAATTACTGTTACAAACCGAATGTTCGAAAATACAAAATAATATACAGGTTCGTAATAGAATATCCACAGGCGGATCATTAAAATGTACAAGAAAGAATATAAAACAGACTCTAGGCAGATTTAGGATTTGCAAGGGTCCTCTATCACTACCGAGCAGCTTCCAACCTATTTCGTATTGTACCTGCAACTTAGCCTTTGGACGATACGTCAGCTTACGCTGATAAATACACCCAACTGACTCATTTTGAAAACTTTAAAATAGTTTTTAAGTGCAAAACGACACAAAATCTTTTATTAACTTGGGAAAGTTGACCTTGCAGCCTTGTATCAGATTCACATGTTTGTCAATACATACAGGGCCCGGGACAGAAACCTAGACATGATTAAATACACACCACTCAGGTACTCACGAAGAGTCATCCCCAACGTCTTGGGCATATTGCATATGAGCATCAAAAGTGTATGCCTACACCCCGTGCTAAAGTCATGGCCAATAACTAATGTATTGAGCCGAGGATATCCACGACACGGTAATTTAACCCCCGATGTTTAAGTTATCAAACAAAACTGATTAAAACAAAATATGCGGGTTTACTAGCCACAAGCGGTCATTCGATTGACCCCATTTTGGACCAAGCGGTAATAATTTACCGTATCCCAAGCCCGTATAGGGAATATAAGTCGAGAGTATTTACCTGAGCTAGTCTTCTTCTTTTATTTTTAAATAACTCAGCCGTATACAAAAGTACCAAGTGCAGATAGCATATGCCGGGAAGGCTCTAGTCTGGATTATGGCATAAGCTAGCCAATTAAATACTAACGGTCTTATAAACCGAATAGTGTACATTATCATTACGTATAACGCTTGATTAAATGATAATCGGATAGAATGTAGTTTAATCCCGACAAGTACTTGACTTGTATAATATGGGTAAACTATAAACATTCTGGATTTTTGAAACTTAAATGACAAGGTTAAACCCGTTTCGGTTAATTTCCGTAAAATAGTTACATATACGTAAGCGTGCGTATATTAGCGATGTCGGGTAACCGGATAAGTCATGGACAAGTTCTATATGCCATTATACTTTAAATAAGTTAAGATATCAGTAGGATATCAACGTATATGCTCGTTAAGGTTTTAAAACGAAATTATGCCTCATAAGGGCATTTCGGTAATTATATACCGTAAAAAAGGAACTTAAATACATATTAAGTTTATCATCATAAGTATTCTAGAAAAATATTTTATTTATGATATAATATCAGTATGATATCAACTATATGTGTAGTTTACCTTTTATGACCAAACTATGAACCGAAGAGGCATTTTGGTCATTTTACACATTGTTTATAAATTATTCGGGATTCTGAGTTTTTAACGTATACCTCTAAGTTTTAAAATCAGTAGGTATCAAGTCTTGGTCATTAATATGGTTTAAAACCATACTATGCGCCGAAACGGCGCTTATGTCGTAAAATGACGTCTTTAAGCGATGTTTATGAAATCTGATGTCAAGGTCAGATTAAAATGTTTAAAATTGTTATTTAATATAACATATCAGTAGGTAAATGATTTATCTTGAAAAGATTTGATTAAAACCATTTTATGAGACACAAGGGCTAAAATCGTTATTTATCGACATAGTTTAAAGACCTACTTGAAAACTGAGTTTATAACTTAGTTTAACATCCCAAATAATCCTACTTATAATATTACATCAATAAGAAACTCATTTTCAAGTTCATTATTAATAAAACCTCGATTTATGTAAAAATGGCATTTTGGTCAAAGATGACATAATTATGGAACTTGCGCATAAACTTGGATTCTGATTATGATCATGTAATATAACCTCAGAGGGTTATGCTATATTATATTATGATCAAAATGCAACTTTAGATCAGTAGATAACTAATCTAAATCGGGTCAGAATTGAAAGTCAAAGCAGAAGTCAAACTTCGCGACTTTCGGTTGCGAACCGATCCTAGAACTGAGATTGACGAGCCGAACATGTTCTCACATGTTCTAATAATTATTACAAACTTGTTTAAGTGTCAAAACAGGTTTCATAACATATATAAGATTAATTTATGATTTTTCCGAAAAATGACCTGTTTGACTTTTTAATATCATAACTTTGACCCGTCAATTGGTCTAGCAAACGTGATCTTCAGGAGGTGCCCTTTATAAGGACTAACACCTACCTTATTATGATCACTTAGCCATGTACATTTCGAACAATGGCTGGACCATAATGGTCTTAACCGAAAGTCAAAGTGTTTTCCGTAAAACGCTTGACTTTTGGCTATAAAAGCCTATAAACGAAAATGCAAGAGCAAGGAACACTTACAAGAGGTTCCTACAATGCAAGAGAACTAAGTTGGATGCTCCTTTCAGCTAGGAACTTCCAGAGGAGGGAGAAGAGTTATGATTTAGAATGGTGCAAGTTCAAATGGTGAACTTGATCACCTATTTATGGTTGGAGAACTCAAAGGAGGTGAAGCCAGATGTTTAGGGGTGTAAGAAGAAGCTTACAAGTGTCCCAAAATGTGGCATAGCTAATTACAAGTCCATGGTTTTCGAATTAATGGTTTTGGAGCTTTGCTTGGCTGCCAAACAAAACTTTCTGCGGCAGACCTGTTCTCGCGCCCCGCGAGAGACCTAGGCCTGGTCTCTCGCGGCCCGCGACCGTCCCTTGGCCAGTTTCAAAGTTTAACACTTTTAACCCCTTAACTTATTAAAGCTTCTAAAAACCTTTTTACACACCTTTTTGGCACTTTTAGCCATCCGTAGCCAATACTTGGCATACATGGGATTATGCCCGGACATTGTCGAGCTCACGATTCGTTAAAAGGTCACTCAGAGGTATAAATTAACATGTTGAAACTTTTAATCCCTTCATCATCCAACTTTCACATATTTATAAAATTGAACTCTCACGTCCAACAAATGGCACGAATGAGAGTTAGGACTTCACAAAAGATCACTCAGAGGCTTATTATAAGCATGTTGATTCCGATGTCACTCAGAAGCTAGGCATGTTGACATATCAGTCACTCAGAGGCCAAATTTTAAGCATGTTGATGTATCAGTCACTCAGAGGCTAATGATTTATGCATGTTGACGTATCAGTCACTCAGAGGCTGTTATTTATGCATGTTGACATCGGACCGTCACTCAGAGGCTCCGTTTGAGCATGTTGACGCCTTTAGTCCTTATTGGTCTTTAATAGACTATATTTAAAAATACAACACGTGTCACATACTATTGGACACAATTTTACAGTGTGTTACATCCTCACCCCCTTAAAAGAAATCTCGACCTCGAGATTTTATTCAAAAAGATGGGGGTACTTTTGTCGCATAGTGGACTCAACCTCTCATGTATACTTGGGACCTCTAAAAGCGTCCCACTTAACCTTTACTATAGGTATTAATTTTCTTCGGAGCTTCTTAACAGATACTGGCACACCGTGTAGGGACATAATCTTGTCCACATACAACTTAGCCAATTTATCAGAATTGTATGTTTCTTTGATTGGCAAGAAATGAGCTGACTTAGTCAGTCTGTCTACAATGACCCAAATTGTGTCATTTCCACTTTTAGTCTTTGGTAACTTGGTAATCAAATCCATAGTTACCATTTCCCATTTCCAAGTGGGAATCTCAAGCTGTTGTAGAAGTCCTCATGGTTTCTGATGTTCGACCTTAACTTGCGAAAACGTCAAACACTTAGCTACATAAGTGGCTATGGATTTCTTCAAATCCATCCACCAATAATTCTTCTTTAGATCTTGATAGATTTTGTCACCACCCGGGTGAACAGAGTATCTTGAATTATGAGCTTCCTGGAGGATTAGATCTCTAAGTCCTCCAAAGTTCGAAACCCAAATTCTATCAATAATTCTTAGGATTCTGTCCTTTCTAGGCGTTAACTGATCCATAGTTCCACCTAATCCCTCATTAGGAATATTAGACTCTAATAAGGCTTGCTTTTGCGCATCTAGTAGCTTCTCACTTAAGCTATTTCTGAGCTCAATGCTCTTAGCGTTAATCCTTATAGGTTTAACCTTTTCCTTGCGACTTAAGGCATCGGCAACTACATTTTCCTTGCCGGGATGGTAGCGAATCTCACAATCAAAATCGTTAAGCGTTTCCATCCATCGGCGTTGTCGCATGTTCAATTCTTTCTGATTGAACAGATGCTGGAGACTTTTATGGTCTATGTATATAACACACTTTGTGCCATACAAGTAATGTCTCCATAACTTTAGTGCAAATACAACGGCACCCGATTCCAAATCATGGGTGGTGTAATTCTTTTCGTGCACCTTTAGTTGTCGTGATGCATAGGCAATTACCTTGCCGTTTTGCATTAGCACATAGCCCATGCCGGTGTACGAAGCATCACAATAGACAACAAAGTTCTCAATACCCTCGGGTAGAGATAACACAGGAGCATTGCTCAACTTGTGTTTTAGAATCTCAAAAGATTCTTGTTGCTTTGGACCCAATTATACTTAACATTCTTACGGGTCAAGGTAGTTAGAGGAGTGGCTATCCTTGAAAAGTTCTCAATGAACCTTTATAGTAACTAGCCAGTCCTAAGAAACTACGAATTTTTGATGGAGTTTTGGGTACTTCCCAATTTATTATGGCTTCTATCTTGGCGGGATCCACTTGGATACCACGCTCACTTACAATGTGTCTAAGAAATTGGACTTCTCTAAGCCAAAATTCGCATTTAGAGAACTTTGCATAAAGTTTCTCCTGCCTTAATAATTCTACGATGCACCGAAGATGTTTCTCGTGATCATCTTGATTACGAGAATAGATAAGTATGTCGTCTATTGTGATATCCCGGGTTTTTCGGATAACTTACACGTGACACTTGTCGAATAATGTATATGCTAAGTATTAAACGTGCACGAGTTAAATGAATACGTGTTGTGTGTTGTGTGATTGTTTTAGTTATAGAGAAGTGTGGTAGATATGTACACGGACTGAACCGAACCACGACACGAACCAGCTTTGATTCATTGTGACTCTAGGAGTTAACAAAGTTTAAACTTTGAACCCAAGCTTTCGGCCAAAAGAAAACAAGGATCAAACCAAGACCTAAAGTTCTAACTACTCGGCCGAGAACAACCTAAACCGAAAACCATTGCATGCAAAACCTAGAACCATTCGGCCAAGATCAAAACCAAACCAACTCACCCTAGTCTTTGGCCGCGAGATCAAACCCAAACCAAACCAACTCACCCTAGTCTTTGGCCGCGAGATCAAGCCCAAACCCAAACCAAACCAACCCAAGTATCCTCGGCCACGAATACTTATCTAAAACCGTAACCCTTATCATCTTGTTGCACCTATATATACAACTCACATGCACTCATTCACATAAACACAAAACCGTAAAGAAAAACAGCCGTCGGCAGCTTGTTTCTCGCCTCTTGTGATCGCAATCAGCTGCTTTTCTTGTTCGTTTACTCCTTTCGGTCGCAGCAGCAGCAACAATCTCCATCTTCACCTTCATTCAATCGCGAGATCAGTCTTTGTTCACCTCTAGTCGATCAAACAGCCCACTTTATCAACATCTTCTCGGTCGCGATTTACCTTCAAGCCAAATCCATTCACATCCAAGTCTCGGCCACTTACCTTGTCACTTAAGGTTAGGATTTATCTTTGATTACGATATCATGTTCGGATAAATATATGCTTGAATGATTAATTGATTAGTTTGCTTCGGATTTTATATGTTGAATGTAACCGGCTGTCTTGATTGTGTTCATGTGTATAATTGTTTGCGGATATCATAAGTACAAGTATGTTTTGTTTGTAAAAACTAGAAGTAAGAACTAGGGCTTGCATGGATAGGTTATTAGTATTAATCTATGATTAAAAATCGGTTCTTGATCGCCTAGATTAATCGCATGAATGGGTTACAAAAGTTTATGATAAAGATATGCTGAAAACAGTCTGCTGAATAATAGTTACAGCCGACTTCATCTGGCTGTAACTCGGTCGTTAGTTGTCGAAAAACGGATTTTCTGATGTCTAGAACGTAGAGATTTGAATAAGAAATCTAATGGCGCTGGATTCATAATTTTCTGAAGTCGTTTGATATTTTTAAAGGGCCAAATAAGTTCAGTAACTAAAACTGTGAAAATCCTGAAATTTTGTTAGTTGTTTATCAAGTTGGATTTTAAAATCAGTAGGGAGTTGAGTCATGATTTTTGTACAGCAACTAGGTATGGAAATTTCCGGGCAACTCCAACTGGAATTTTGTTAATTGGACGATCAATGATTTTTAAATAAATTCTTCCGTGGACTGCAGTCAGAAAGCGGTAAATCTGACTGCAGCCTAGCATATTAATATTTATGGTTAATTGGTAAAGATCTAGAACTTGGAAAATTTATATAAATTTCTATGGTATAGATGTCACCTACTGTAAAAATATTGGAATTTTTGGAATGTTAGAACTATTTTATAAAAATCCTAGAAAACAGCTGAATAATGAGTGTCAAGCTGAAATTTGATAATTTGTGATTGTGTGCACCAAATTGTGGCATGAATTGGTTTATGGTTATGATAAGATGTTTTGATTACTATGATCACATGAGGATACTTGCATGCATGTTTGAGTGTTAGAGATGTTGTTTGTATGTATCAACTTCTGAGTAAATTACGTGTAGAATTTGTATTGGTGTGTTCACACACTGACGTGGAATTAATTGGTTTGTTAGGACGCAACTAGCGGTCCCATCTCTTATAACATCTTTGCTACACTAACCGAGCAAATAAAGGTGAGTTCACGGCCCCTAACTTTATCCGGTTTTTAAACAACAGGGGGAGAAACATGTATACACTCTCAAACTCAATCTCTTTACGTTATACGAATTTAACGTCACATAACTATACGGTAACTAAGTTAATGTTAATGTAATGTTATGGTCACTAAGCAGCTTTATCACTTAAGTCCTCGACAATCTCCTCGGATCGTTAGTATTTGGGTTAAATAGCGGGGGAATTATAAGTAGTACTACTGGGCCCGACAAGCCCCATCCGAGCTAGTCGCGCTAGCCGACCTGGTATGGTCAACGGGTGAATAATTGGCCTAACACCGCCATGGTCATGTGATAGGCCTGGCAAAACGGAGGCACAACAGTCAGCTTCGATCGCGAACTCTTACGTGACATGACTTTAGGCTAGCTACCTATATATATTAACATTGAACTTAATTACGAATCAACTTAATATTGTAACATCCGTCAAAAACGGATTTACCAAACCCGCTCCGTTTATCAACCGAACAGTCAGTCAAAATTTTCGTTGCGAATTAAATGCCCGAAATAATTTTAAACGATACATAATCAATTATTATACAAGAATATATATTTAGTTTTTGAAAAACTGTTGAAAATCGCAAAATAAAAATAAAATGTTCCAGCCGGGTTTCGAACCCGGGTCAGTACCGAACCACTCAACAAACAGACTTAACTCACACACACAAACCACTGCACCACGGATTTTGTTTGTTATATATTGAAATAATTTAATTGATATGATGACGTTACGAATTCAAAACCGGCGCCCAATAGTTCAGTCGTCGGAATCCCGGTAATCTCGCGAACTTTTAACACCACTTTCAGTTATAACGTAAACTAGTATTAAGACATCGGTTATAACCGATGTTTGAAGTCCGCGACCAAACCATAACCGCCGGAGAAATTTAAATCAACGAATACAGTCGGAAATCAGACCAGGTTCTTCGACGTTTTAACCCTTTAAATTCACCCACAACCCACTGCAAACTTTTTCGCTCAAAACCACACCTTTTCTCGGCGTAATTCCACTCGCCGGAACTTTTCTGTTCGTCGCCGGAAAACCGATTTCCTTATTTCTGAACCTCACTAAATCTTTTAAACTTATACCGAAGTCACCCATACCTTCTTCAAACCTTCTGGGGACTCGTTGCTGCAAGACACCTGACGCCGGAGCTTATTACTGTCGCCGGAGGTCTGCCGGAAAACAGAGGGTCCAGTCGGTATACTTCTCCGCCCAATTTCTTTTCCTTTTCACATTTATCTCACCGTAATGAACTGAAAAACACTAATAAACCGATAAAAACTTTGAAACAGTCGATTTCCGAACTCTGGTTCTATCTTGATGAAGAAGACGATGTATTTCCGTATCTTATAAGTATAATTAAAATCAGGATATTACTCGGGTTAGACACACAGTCCAGCGGTGGACTGTGTGCACATAAAACGCAAAGGTCTCGAGTTCGAATCCCGTCTCACACACGCTGCCTTAATAAAAATCATTTTTTGTTAAACTGAACCGGAGTCGCCACTGGTATATGTTAAGTATATTGATAACCGGAATAATAACCAAGTTAGACACACAGTCCAGCGGTGGACTGTGTGTTTGTTTATATCACAGGTCACGAGTTCGAGTCCGGTCTTCTGCACCGACTCGAACAATTATCTCTTCTTTTTAAATAAGGCAGAAAAGGAAATATCTAATTTGTATTTAAGTATAATAAAAATCGAATTATATAACATGTTAAACACACAGTCCAGCGGTGGACTGTGTGTTAGATTAAACCACAGGTCCCGGGTTCGAGACCTGTGGAGCGCACCGCCGAATTGATTTAAACTGTTTTTAAAATAAAATGATTTTCGGTTTAAACTAATTAATATATATATATATAATTAAAATCAGATATATAACGGGTTAGACACGTAGCTCAGTTGGTAGAGCTGCGTGCACGCGTACGGGAGGTCTCGGGTTCGAGCCTCACTCAGCGCACTTGTATTCCGAATTGAACCGGTCAACGGTCAGGTCAACGGTCAGTCAAACGGTCAACGGTCAGAAAAAAAAATCAATTTTTTTATTATTTTTTTATTTAATTATTTTAATTAAAAATCAATTAAAAATACTTAAAAATAACATTTTTTAGGTTAGAAAATAGCCTCAAACTCACAAAAATACACCCAACAATCCTACTAAAATAGATTAATAAAATCCGTTTACTTACCAAACCATAATGCGATTTATCTAGGTTAAATCTCACTCGTGGTTAAAACCACCTCGCGTGCATTCAACGTCATCAACCGAACGCACCCACTGTGAGTGAATCTTACAACTCCCCCTTTTAAATTACACGTTTTGGGGTGTGTCATGTGTTTTGAAAATAATTAATTTATTTATTTAAACTTGTGCCATACCACATCATGACTTAAACTTAGATTGTTTTATTGTTGGGATTTACTTATTTCCTTTTGTTAAATTATATGAAACTCATACATTAAGCCCATCAGTTCCTCGTGGGAGACGAGTAGAACATCGCGTGCTTCAAATCAAATTCATTATTGTTCATGTGTGTATCATTGAGTTTATATTGTTTGTAGTTGTGTCATTCATATTATCATGTTTATGAAATTCATTCATCAGGCCCCTCAGTTCCTCGTGAGAGACGAGTTGAGCATCGCGTGCCTCTAATCGTTCCACTATTGTTCATGTGTGTTTCATTTAACATCTTATGATTGTTGATTAAGTTACATCTATTTTTACTCATGTTTGGTTGTGCACATATTTCATAATCAATTTAAATAAATTTGTTCAAATGTTTTCCATAGGATTCACTCGCCAACATTATGTTGATCCAAAAACCCTTTTACACATGATACAGGTGAACAGGTTGAAGCAAGGAAAACATAGGATATGCCTTAGAAGAGAACAAAGAAGTTTAGATTGTTAGTTAGATCATGTTGTAACTTTTATTGTAAAAATTCTATTTAATTTGTATTAATGAATATGAAACGCTTAATAAATGTCATGAGCTTTGATGATAACCCAATCATGCCTCGATCACCTTATCCGCTGCGGGTCGGGGTGTGACAGATTGGTATCAGAGCCATGACTATAGGGATATAGGATAGGTTATTAGACCCTTAGAGCCCATACTATAGTCTGCCTAAATTTTAATTGATTAGGTGGTTACATACAAACTTGTGACATTTATTTGTTTCATATTTGTTTACATTTACAGTCAAACATACATGCTTATATACATATTCATTATACATATAACATATTCATTATACATATATCGATGTTCATGTATTCAATTTATTTTCATATTCTCATTATCCAAAGATTTTGTGCAATTTTCAAATCTCATCAAAGTAAGTTCTGCGACGGGCATGTAGTAACTGGAAGGGTACAAGTACCGGTAGTCGGAACGTCCTGTCTAGGCTGGCATTCGTATAAATCCAATATAATGGACCAGTTTGCCTACCTGGGGACCAACGATGAGAGTACGAAGGACCTATTAGGCCAAAGCATGCCACACCAAACGTCGTTCGAACTAACCTACTTTGAGGTGTCACCGTGTCTACACCTGGACACATTCCGAATATCACACGTTGTATACATATTTCTCGATTTTCTCCGGGTTTTTGTGTACGCAACCTGGCAGAAACCGTGCGAACCATATGAAAAACCGGTATTCATGGGGGCCCACATGATTACACAGGTAAAGTATGGCGGCATGTAGGGCCTAACAGCGAGCAAAACCCAAGACATCCAATGGATGTAGTAATTTATTTATCTATAATTATTTTATGAATGTTCATTCCTAATGCGACCCATGAACCCAAAAGCATCCAACTCATACTCTTGTCATGTATTCCTTGTAGATGTCTTCTAACTTCGCCCGTAGGAAGACGAGAGCAAGAAAAGCCCGCGAACGCATGGCTGCCTTAATCGCTCAACAAATGGCTGCCGTAATACCCAACATTGTAATCCAAGTTCAACAAGAACTTACCGATAATCCTGTCAATCAAGCAAACCAAAACATTTTCAACTCTCCCCCAAATACCACTAAATGCACCTACAAGCATTTCAAATCATGCGACCCTCCGAAATACAAAGGGACTGAAGACGTCACCGCTCTCCTCCATTGGTTTGAAGAAATGGAGAACACATTTCTAAATTGCGATTGCCCTGACGATCGCAAAGTGCGATATGCTACCGGTCGATTATATGAGATAGCACTTACTTGGTGGAACACAGAGAAGGCCAAACGAGGTGTGGAAGATGCTATGTCCTTAACTTGGAACGAATTGAAGGAAATCATGACCAGACGATTTTGCCCAAGGAGCGAAATCAAGAAGTTAGTCTTATTTATTAATATTGTTTTGGGGATTTTTCATTTGTTTTGGCGTTTGTGTTGGCGCCGCTTCACCACTTATTTATGCTTTCGCTCAAACTTTAAAACTGATGCTTCTGCTAAATATTGGTAACTAATTTAGACAGTATAAAATCTACAACAAATGATTTTGGAAAATGTATTATCAAATCATATAGAGTCGTTCGACGTACTAGTGTTTCAGATTCTGGTTTGTTCACACGCCTCGCGGTAAAACTCCGCAAGTGGAAATTGAGGGTGTGACATCTATGAAGACAATGACAAACTTATCCAAATACGGTTTGCAGACTCTGTTCATGAGGTCCATGAATGTTGCTGGTGCATTTGTGAGCCCAAAAGACATCACTAAAAACTCAAAATGACCATAGCGGGTCCTGAAGGCAGTCTTGGGAACATCTTCACTTCTAACCTTCAGTTGATGATATCCTGACCTCAAAGCTATCTTAGAGAAGTAACTAGCCCCTTGAAGTTGGTCGAATAAATCATCGATCCTGAGCAGAGGATATCTATTCTTGATTGTCAACTTATTCAGCTCCTGATAATCGATGCACATCTGCATTGATCCGTCTTTCTTCTTAACAAAGAGAATTGGAGCTCCCCAGGGCGAGGAACTAGGTTGAATAAATCCTTTCTCCAAGAGTTCATCCAATTGAACTCTTAACTCATTCATTTCGGTTAGAGCTAGTCTATATGGAGCTCTAGCTACGGGTGCTGATCCTGGTATGATATCAATTCTGAACTCCACTTGCCTATCTGGATGTAAGCCTGGTAATTCTTCTAGGAATACATCGGGATACTCCGAGATAACTGGTTGATCTTCAAGGTTCGGCTTAGATTCATTTATGGTTACTTGTGCCAAGTAGATGACACAACCTTTTCTCAAACACTTGGATGCCTTAAATAACGACACCTTGTTTGGCAGTCCATAGTGTGAGTGTCCGGGGATGGTGATCAATTCACCAGATGGGGTTTTAATTTCGATGAGCTTTTTATCGCAGGCAATACGGGCATGGTTATAAGATAACCAATCCATACCTAAGAAAACATCAAACCCCGCCAATTTAATTAGCAAAAGAGAGATAGGGATGGAGTGATTCTTAATGGATATAGTGCATCCATCAAGAATGGAAGTTGCGGTTTCTAAGGTTCCATTGGCAAGTTCTATCTCATAAATTTTGTCTAGAGTTCTTATGGGCAAATTTAACAGTTTACTTATGGTCAACAAAAGATCTATCCGCACCTGAAGCAAAAAAAAAACTCTAGCATAAATATCGTCAATGGGAAAAGTACATGTTATGACGTTATTTTCATTAACAGCTTCCTTAGCAGTCAGCCGAAAGGCGCGTGCATTTCCCTTCTTAGCCTCGCCAGGCTTTGAATTATTATTCTTTAAATTCTTAGGGCAGTTAGTTGCAATGTGCCCTTTTTCATTGCAGATATAACATACGACATCCTTAAGATCTTTACAATCTAGGGTCTTATGCCCTCTCCTTTTACAAATACCACAAGGTTTAACTTGTGAATCAGAATTACACTGTCCCTAGTGTCTACGGTTGCAAGTCTTGCAAAATGGCATTACAGCCGACTTGCCTTGGTTCCCTCTGAACTCAAATCTCCCTTTATTTTTCTTATTTTTGTCATCTTCCCTCTTTCTTTTTCCGTCAGTTTCAGACTTAACTGACTTTTGTCTCACAAGATCAAGGGTGAGAGAGAGATAGGTCTACAGCAGACCTATAGGTATTAGGCTGAGCAGCATTTACCATGCCCTTAATCTCGGGCGCTAACCCATTAATAAAACGCGCAATGCGTTTGGATTCAAGGGTAATCAATTAGGAAACTAACCTAGATAGGGAATTGAAATCGGAAACATACTTCCGACAGTCTAGGTTTTTCATTGATAGAGACAAGAAATCTATCTCTATTTTCTCCACCTCATGGGGTGGGCAGTAGGTTTCCTTAATAAGGTCCATAAACTTAGACCATCCCAGGTTATACAAGTATACTTTACCTGTTGACTGAATCATGGCTTTCCACCATATTAGGGCATCGCCCTTAAAGGATTGTGATACATACTTGACCACATCCTTATCAACATAGCCGCTGATGTCTACGATGGTCTCCATCTCGTCCAGCCCCTTAGGTCTTCTACAGCTCCTTTTTCCCATTAAAATCTCGGGGCTTACAGGAGACGAAGTATTTGTAGGTACACCCGTCATTAGCAGAACGGGACCTATCAGCAAAGTCTACTTTCCTTGGTTCACTCTTCGCATTTGAAGAGTGAACAGAGCTCTCTTTATGAGCTGAAGATGGGGTAATTGATAATGGTTTAGAGCGAGCAGCACTCGACTCTCTTAATTTTTGTATAGCCTTACCCATGGCCTTTTCTACAGCCGCATCAATGCGTGCTTGGAAGTCATTATCATTAATATTTCTATTTTCAGCATTGTTGGGTTCAACATTCCTGTGGCTACTTTGTGCTTCATTTGAATTATCCATTCTTCAAATCTTGGTTTTCTATATACTAAATAAAATTTGCCTTAGCCATAGTATATCAACCATATCGGCTTTAAACATTGGATATTAAAATCCATTGCCTATTCTAGTGTGAATAACAACACAACTCTTAGGCTTAATATAACTATATTTTGGCCTAGGTCTTAATAGGACCATCAAATGCAAATTATAATCTGGACATAGTCCATATTTTATTTAGACAGGGGATCATAGTGTCACAACTGTCATTGTCATATAGACAAATATATATAGCACAAAGGCTTGTCACAAAGGACTTAAGATTATGGCACATAGGCCTGTCACTAATGGACATATAATATGGCACATAGGCACTACATCATTAACGGATGTTTTATTTATCACCTCACTGGTGATATTAGCCGGGATCAGGTAGATCACATAGGCTATATAAAATTAATCATAGTCATAAGAGCAATACATCACTAATGGATGTTTTATTTATCACCGCACTGGTGTTATTAGCCGGGGTCAAACAGATCACATGGGCTATATTAAAAAATCATAACCCGAAAGGGTAATACATCACTAATGGATGTTTAATTTATCAATCGCATTGATGAAATTAGCCAGGATCAAAATAGATCACATGGGCTATATAAAATAAATGATAACCCGAAAGGGTAATACATCACTAATGGATGTTTAATTTATCATCGCATTAATGATATTAGCCGGGATCAAAATAGATCACATCGGCTATATAAAATAAATCATAGCCCGAAAGGGCAATACATCACTAATGGATGCTTTATCACCGCACTAGTGATATTAGCCGGGATCATATTGATCATAAGGGCTATATAAAATAAATCATAGCCCGAAAGGGAAATACATCACTAATGGATGTTTTATCACCGCAGTGGTGATATTAGCGGGGATCATATTGATCACAAGGGCTATATATAATAAATCATAGCCCGAAAGGGCAATACATCACTAATGGATGTTTTTATTACCGCACTGGTGATATTAGCCGGGATCATATTGATCACAAGGGCTATATAATGTTAGGACATAGTCCATTACCTTGAAGGCTAGTGTGATTCCTCAAGTCACACAACCATGAGTATGCGCATTACTTGAATGTTAACATAAGAGGATCTTAATGGTTGATTAATAGTCCCGGTCGCATTGACCTTAATGACTTGGATAACTTCCCTTAACTATCATGATAGAAGACTCTTCCATTCTTAACTATCATTTATATAAATTTTTGGCAATTGTGTAGTCTGTGCCACTCGGCTGAATCAAAACCATCAAAATCTTTTTGAAATTATATGGCTAATAAAAATTTGAGCAAAATCGAGACGATTGCTTAAAGTGGATGAATTTCATATATATATAATTTCAAAAGTACTTCATTGAATTTCGAATAGAAATTACAATAGTAGAAAGTGAAATAAACTGTCCATGCAAGGACTTTAAAGAAGCAAAAATGTCCACTCAGGGACTAAAAGAAATAACAATATCCTCGCAGGGACTACATATTATTAAAAGAGACTTCACTCGTCCTTCTTTCCTTTGACCAATTTGGAGAGTTTCTTGAAGAATTTATTCGTCTTCTTCTCCGTTTTCTCCGCTTGCTGCTGCATTTCCTTCATTCTTTCTAAGGCCTCATTAATGGCCTCAAATGATGGCGGAGGTTGTGATTGTGGTTGTGACATAACCAGATATTGGTATCCATAAGTTGGATATCCAGTCGGTGGATAAGTTGGTAGGAAAGGAGACGGGTAAAGTGCATTGTGCATAACTGCTTGCACATAGGGGTCTTGCGACCATGCTTGATAGTCTACCGGTGTAGACGGGTTAAAAGGATCATATCCAGACGTGTCTGGATATGTGGGGATTGGGTTAGTATAACCCGTTGGTGGTGGTTGAACAGAAGGTGTTGGTATTGGTTCCACTATAGGTGAAACATTAGAGGGTCCACCCATTTATGGGTCCTCTTGAATCGTGGGGTAAGAGTTGGGCAAAGGTGGCAACGATCCCGACCTTTGTCCGGCATGCACCGACATACGTGCTCCCCGCTTCCTTCTTGGTGGTTCAAGTGGTGGTTGAGGTTGGTCCACTGGTTCCATGTGGACATCTTCCTGAACAGGAGGTAGTTGAGAGTGATGGGAAGGAGTGTGGGCGAAGTTGAATTGGTTCCAATATTGGTCCCACTCGTTAGGACCTTGGTAGGGCGATCCAGCGTAAGAGTTTGAACCGCTTGATATTTCAATGGGATGTATATTTGATCCCGACGACGGCATCTCCGGGTCGGAGTCCTTGTCCATAGGGTGTGGCTGGTCCAACGGATTTTGATCGGCTGGAGGCGTGTTAAGATAATGGTTGGGGTTAAATTCTTCATTGTAAGAGTGATGAGAATGGGAATGATGATAATGGTAAGAGTGGTGTGAGTGGTAAGAATTTTTGGAATGTGAGGGCGAGTGTCTATTAGAGACAAAACATCTAGCTGGTTGCCAAGGAGATGAATCTCCTGATTCTTGATAAGTATCTGTATTATGAGGTTGAGGAGGAATACGCCCCGATGGTCCTCCCCTCATTGGACCTTTTACTCTGGCGGCATTTTCCTGTTTAAAAATTCAATTAAAAAACAATACTGATAACTTAATAATGAAATGAGTAATCCTAGGTCAATGCCTAGACTCGGAAGTCTAAGGAATGTGCTCGTGTAAGTTTGAGACTAAACACAAAAGGCTAGTGTTTAATTCTCTCAAACGTTGGCTTTGATACCAATCCTGTCACACCCCAGATTTCCAACCCGAAATCCATACACCGGTGGGCCCGGGTGGGGAGTATCGTGACATCAGTTGATAATCATCATGTAACATTTGTAAAAATCGGGTCTCCAAAACCCGCTCCGTTTTGTAATCTTGTACCAAGTTATGAAATTTCATTAAATATTTATGATTATTTTGGGTTTAAACATTACACAATTAATAAATAAACTAAACCATAAAAATTATGTTTGATAAAAAGTTAAAATAAAATAAATAAAAACATTTGTAGCTGACCGGACTCGAACCCGGGTCAACTGCCTCCAACAACTTAACATCCACTTCCCAAACCACTCCGCCATCAAGTGTTTTCTGTTAACTTTAGGAAGACAATTGGATCTTATACGCAAACTCAATCAACCGTTAATGCCATCTGCATAACGGAAATCGGTAACCGAATCGCCAAATCAGATCAAACTCGTTTAGCTAGCTTATAACCGATGAATATCGGTTTCTAATTAAGTTCAAATTGAATGAACTTAAAGTTTCGGTTTTTGAAACCGAAAAGTATTCAAACTCCAAATAATTCAGGTTCCAATCATTTATGCGATTCAGAACCGTCTCAAATACACTCCATTTTCTTTTCGTCGCGTTTTCAAGTCTTTTGAGCACCAAAAACTGTTCGCCGGAATTCTCTGCAAAACTCGCCGGAAAACCGTGTTCAACACAAACCGGTAAGATTTTCCTCCTTTGCATTTTCAATCTATTGTTAGGACTCTACTAACATTAATCGTCACTCAAAATCAGTCACAGAAGACTTTGCTGGATTTTCTGGGTTCGCCGGAGAAATTCTGGAATTGCCGGAAACTCGCTAGTTAACGGTAAACACATTCAATCGTGCTAATAATTCATGTACTCTGGTTCCATTTCAAATCTAATTCCTTAATTCTGTTGATAGACTCTCTCAACCGGAGGTTCAAAAAAACAGAGTTGTCTGTTCTCGCCGGACTCCTTAAAGAAGACGACCTGTCCGGTATTTCCTTTCCCCAAACTGTTCGGTTATGTACATTCAAGCTAGTCGTCATGTTATTTAAGTAGTTAAATCATGAACCAGTTGTTTGAGTAAAGCCGGTAATTGTAGTGAAGAAGACGAACTTAAAACCGGGATAAGACTAAATAAAATTCGGATAATAAACGGGTTAGACACACAGTCCAGCGGTGGACTGTGTGCAAAGTTTATATACAAGTCCCGAGTTCGATCCTTACTACACGCACGCTCTACGTAATAACATTTCTTTTTATTCATGAACTAACCGGGTTAGAGCGAGTAGTTGTTAAGTATAATATAAATCAAGAATATAACCGGGTTAGACACACAGTCCAGCGGTGGACTGTGTGCAAAATAAACTTCACGTCGCGCGTACGAGTCCCGTCACAAGCACCGGTCCATGAGATTAAAACGTTTTGCAAAAGAAAGGAATTTTCGGTAAATTCGAATAAGTATATAAATATAATTAAAACTGGGTTTCTAACGGGTTAGTCACGTAGCTCAGTTGGTAGAGCTACGTGCGCGTGAACGGAAGGTCACCGGTTCGAATCCCGCTTGGCGCAAATATTTACCGCTGACCGAACCGGTCAACGGTCAACGGTCAACGGTCAAACAGTAAAAAAATAATATTTTTTTTAAACATTTATTTGTTTATTTTAATTTAAAAATCAATTAAAAATACTTAAAAATAACATTTTTAAGGATAAAAAAAATAGCCATAAACTCACAAAAATATATCTAAAAATCCCATTAAAATCTTTAATAAAATCCATCCATTTAATATATTTTTCCGTTATTATTTAGGTTAGTGATTCCTCGTTGACTCGCTTCGTCTAAATCGTGCGCATCTCACCATCTCAAATTCAACGCACCCAATGTGAGTGAACCCTTCAAATTCCCCGTTTTAATCACGTTTTTGGGGTGTATCATGTGTCTTGTTCATTTACATATTATAACCAAGTTATTGTGCATATATCATATCATGACATGTGTATTAGTTGTTGCTGTTAAGTAGTTATTATTGTTTGCAAATTATTATTTCAGTACATGCAATTGCCGAGGTCATAGCTCCCCATCCATCGAGGTTGAGTTTGAACCCCATTTTATTATGTGGTTGATCAGGGCGTGCCCGCACGATCGGCTCCGTTTGATTGAGCCTTGATCGGTCATTTCATTTTACATTTCAATACATGCAATACGCTCGGCTCCGTTTGATTGAGCCTTGAGTGCACAGTTCAATTTACATTTCCAGTTCATGCAATACGTTCGGCTCCGTTTGATTGAGCCTTGAGCGCACAGTTCAATTTACATTTCCAGTTCATGCAATACGATCGGCTCCGTTTGATTGAGCCTTGATCGCACAGTTCATTTATGTTAATTATATTATATGATGTTGGTATGTTCATGTATGCTATCGATTGTGAGTGTATGTTATAATTGTAACTGATGTTTGCCAATGTTTGATTTTCCTACATGTGCTCTTTTATGATTATGCACAATATTTTATTGATAAACTAACCAGAAAATCATTATCAAATGTTTATCTATAAGGTTCACTCGCCAACTTATGTTGACCCAAAAACCTCCTATTTTACACATGATACAGGTGAACCAGCAGCAGCTAGGAACACGTAGGACCTGGATTAGAAGAAATAAAACGATTTAGTATTTGGATTATTATGTTTGGTTATTTTCCCTTGTAATGAATGAACATGTTTGGATGTTTGAGAAATGTAACTTTGACTTCATTTAATTATGAAACATAATAGTAAATGTCATGTGCTTTGGTGATAACCCAATTATGCCCCGACTCTTATTTCCGCTGCGGGTCGGGGTGTGACACATCATAGTCAATTAAACACGGCACAACGGAAATATTGGAGTAAAATTACTATTACAAACCGAATGTTCGAAAATACAAAATAATATACAGGCTCGTAATAGAAGATCCACAGGCGGATCATTCAAATGTACAAGAAAGAATATATAACAGACTTTAGGCAGATTTAGGATTTGCAACATCCTCTATCACTACCGACCTGCTTCCGACCTATTTCGTATTGTACCTGCAACTTAGCCTTTGGACAATACGTCAGCTTACGCTGGTAAATACATCCAACTGACTCATTTTGAAAACTTTAAAATAGTTTTTAAGTGCAAGACGGTACAAAATCTTTTATTAACTTGGGAAAGTTGACCTTGGAACCTTGTATCAGATTCACATGTTTGTTAATACATATAGGGCCCGGGACAGAAACCGAGACATGATTAAATACACACCACTAAGGTACTCACGAAGGAGTCATCCCCAACGTCTTGGGCATATTGCATATGAGCATCAAAAGGTGTATGCCTACACCCCGTGCTAAAGTCGTGGCCAATAACTAATGTATTGAGCCGAGGATATCCATGATACGGTAATTTAACCCCGTGTTTAAGTTATCAAACAAAACTGATTAAAACTAAATATGCGGGTTTACTAGCCACAAGTGGGCATTCGATTGACCCCATTTTGGACCAAGCGGTAATAATTTACCGTATCCCAAGCCCGTATAGGGAATATAAGTCGAGAGTATTTACCTGAGCTAGTCTTCTTCTTTTATTTTTAAATAACTCAGCCGTATACAAAAGTACCAAGTGCAGATAGCATATGCCGGGAAGGCTCTAGTCTGTATTATGGCATAAGCTAGCCAATTAAATACTAACGGTCTTATAAACCGAATAATGTACATTATCATTACGTATAACGCTTGATTAAATGATCATCGGATAGAATGTAGTTTAATCCCGACAAGTACTTGACTTGTATAATATGGGTAAACTATAAAAATTCTGGATTTTTGAAACTTAAATGACAAGGTTAAACCCGTTTCGGTTTAATTTCCGTAAAACAGTTACATATACGTAACCGTGCGCATATTAGCGATGTCGAGTAACCGGAAAAGTCATGTACAAGTTCTATATGCCATTATACTTTAAATAAGTTAAGATATCAGTAGCATATCAACTTATATGCCCGTTAAGGTTTTAAAACGAAATTATGCCTCATAAGGGCATTTCGGTAATTATATACCGTATAAAAGGAACTTAAATATATATTAAGTTTATCATCATAAGTATTCTGGAAAAATATTTTATTTATGATATAGTATCAGTATGATATCAACTATATGTGTAATTTACCTTTTATGACCAAACTATGCACCGAAGGGGCATTTTGGTCATTTTACACATAGGTTATAAATTATTTGGGATTCTGAGTTTTTAACGTATACCGACCGTAATTATGTTTAAAATAAGTTTTAAAATCAGTAGGTATCAAGTCTTGGTCATTAATATGGTTTAAAACCATACTATGCGCTGAAACGACGCTTATGTCGTAAAATGACGTCTTTAACCGCTGTTTACGAAATCTGATGTCAAGGTCAGATTAAAATGTTTAAAATTTGTTATTTAATATAACATATCAGTAGGTAAATGATTTAAATTGAAAAGATTTGATTAAAACCATTTTATGAGCCATAAGGGCTAAAATCGTCATTTATCGACATAGTTTAAAAAACATGCTTGAAAACTCAGTTTATAACTTGGTTTAGCATCCTAAATAATCTTACTTATAATATTACATCAATAAGAAACTCATTTTCAAGTTCATTATTATTAAAACCTTGATTTATGTAAAAAGGACATTTTGGTCAAAGATGGCATAATTATGGAACTTGTGCATAAACTTGGATTCTGATTATGATCATGTAATATAACCTCTGAGGGTTATGCTACATTATATTATGGTCATAATGCAACTTTAAATCAGTAGATAACTAATCTAAATCAGGTCATAATCCAAAGTCAAAGCAGAAGTCAAACATCGCGACTTTCGGTTGCGAACCGATGCTAGAACTGAGATTGACGAGTCGAACATGTTCTCACATGTTCTAATAATTATTACAAACTTTTTTAAGTGTCAAAACATGTTTCATAACATATATAAGATTAATTTATGATTTTTCTGAAAAATGGCCTGTTTGACTTTTTAATATCATAACTTTGACCCGCCAATTGGTCTAGCAAACGTGATCTTCAGGAGGTGCCCTTTATAGGGACTAACACCTACCTTATTACGATCACTTAGCCATGTTCATTTCGAACAATGGCTGGACCATAATGGTCTTAACCGAAAGTCAAAGCGTTTTTCGTAAAACGCTTGACTTTTGGCTTTAAAAGCCTATAAACAAAAATGCAAGAGCAAGGAACACTTACAAGAGGTTCCTACAATGCAAGAGAACTAAGTTGGATGCTCCTTTCAGCTAGAAACTTCCAGAGGAGGGAAAAGAGTTATGATTTAGAAAGGTGCAAGTTCAAATGGTGAACTTGATCACCTATTTATAGTTGGAGAACTCAAAGCAGGTGAAGCCAGGTGTTTAGGGGTGTAAGAAGAAGCTTACAAGTGTCCCAAAACGTGGCATAGCTGATTACAAGTCCTTTGTTTTCGAATTAATGGTTTTGGAGCTTTGCTTGGCTGCCAAACAAAACTTTCTGCGGCAGACCTGTTCTCGCGCCCCGCGAGAGACCTAGGCCTGGTCTCTCGCGGCCCGCGACCGTCCCTTGGCCAGTTTCAAAGTTTAACACTTTTAACCCCTTAGCTTATTAAAGCTTCTAAAAACCTTTTTAAACACCTTTTTGGCAATTTAGCCCTCCGTAGCCAATACTTGGCATACCCGGGATTATGCCTGGACATTGTCGAGCTCTCGGTTTGTTAAAAGGTCACTCAGAGGTATAAATTAACATGCTGACACTTTTAATCCCTCCTTCAACCAACTTTCACATATTTACAGAATTGAACTCTCACGTCCAACAAATGTCACGAATGAGAGTTAAGACTTCACAAAGGATCACTCAGAGGCTTATTATAAGCATGTTGATTTCGATGTCACTCAGAAGCTGGGCATGTTGACATATCAGTCACTCAGAGGACAAATTTCAAGTATGTTGACGTATCAATCACTCAGAGGCTAATGATTTAAGCATGTTGACGTATCAGTCACTCAGAGGCTGTTATTTATGCATGTTGACATCGGACCGTCACTCAGAGGCTCCGTTTGAGCATGTTGACGCCTTTAGTCCTTATTGGTCTTTAATAGACTATATTTAAAAATACAACACGTGTCACTATACTGTTGGACACGATTTTACAGGGTGTTACATCCTCACCCTCTAAAAAGAAATCTCGACCTCGAGATTTTATTCAAAAAGATGGGGGTACTTTTGTCGCATAGTGGACTCAACCTCCCATGCATACTCGGGACCTCTAAAAGCGTCCCACTTAACCTTTACTATAGGTATTAATTTTCTTCGGAGCTTCTTAACCTGTCGATCCTCGATCGAAATTGGTTTCTCAATGAACCTCAGGTTTTCATCAATTCGCACATCCTCGTGTGACATTGCTAGCGACTCATCGGCTAGACATTTCTTAAGATTAGATATGTGGAATACATCATGGATTCCACTAAGCTCCTCTGGCAACCTGAGCTTATAAGCTACAGTGCCGACACGTTTGATTATCTCGAAGGGTCCTATATATCTTGGAATCAACTTGCCCTTCTTTCCAAAACGCATCACACCTTTCCAGGGTGATACTTTCAGCATGACTTTGTCCCCTACTTGGAACTGAAGAGGTCTACGCCTCTTGTCAGCGTAGCTCTTCTGTCTATCCCTGGCAGCTTTGAGACGATCACGGACTTGCACTATCTTTTCTGTGGTCTCCAGGACATTCTCTGGTCCTGATAGTTGGGCTTCCCCAACTTCTGCCCGACACACGGGCGTTCTACATTTTCTCCCATACAAGGCCTCAAAAGGAGCAGCCTTGATGCTCGTATGATAACTGTAATTGTAGGAGAATTCTATTAGGGGTAAGTGGTCATCCCAACTTCCACCTAGATCAATCACGCATGCCCTAAGCATGTCTTCCAGTGTCTGGATAGTATGCTCACTTTAACCATCAGTCTGCGGATGGTAAGCCATACTAAAGTTTAATCGTGTGCCTAAAGATTGTTGGAAACTTTTCCAAAAGTGAGATGCGTATCTAGTAGCTCTATCAGATACAACAGATACTGGCACACCGTGTAGGGACACAATCTTGTCCACATACAACTTAGCCAATTTATCAGAATTGTATGTTTCTTTGATTGGCAAGAAATGAGCTGACTTAGTCAGTCTGTCTACAATGACCCAAATTTGTCATTTCCACTTTTAGTCTTAGGTAACTTGGTAATCAAATCCATAGTTACCATTTCCCATTTCCAAGTGGGAATCTCAAGCTGTGGTAGAAGTCCTGACGGTTTCTGATATTCGGCCTTAACTTGCGAACACGTCAAACACTTAGCTACATAAGTGGCTATGGATTTCTTCAAACCCATCCACCAATAATTCTTCTTTAGATCTTGATACATTTTGTCACCACCCGGGTGAACAGAGTATCTTGAATTATGAGCTTCCTAGAGGATTAGATCTCTAAGTCCTCCAAAGTTCGAAACCCAAATTCTATCAATAATTCTTAGGATTCCGTCCTTTCCAGGCGTTAACTGATCCATAGTTCCGTCTAATCCCTCATTAGGAATATTAGCCTCTAATAAGGCTTGCTTTTGCGCATCTAGTAGCTTCTCACTTAAGCTATTCTTGAGCTCAATGCTCTTAGCGTTAATCCTTATAGGTTTAACCTTTTCCTTGCGACTTAAGGCATCGGCAACTACATCTGCCTTGCCGGGATGGTAGCGAATCTCACAATCAAAATCGTTAAGCGTTTCCATCCATCGGCGCTGTCGCATGTTCAATTCTTTCTGATTGAACAGATGCTGGAGACGTTTATGGTCTGTGTATATAACACACTTTGTGCCATACAAGTAATGTCTCCATAACTTTAGTGCAAATACAACGGCACCCAATTCCAAATCATGGGTGGTGTAATTCTTTTCGTGCACCTTTAGTTGTCGTGATGCATAGGCAATTACCTTGCCGTTTTGCCTTAGCACATAGCCCATGCCGGTGTAGGAAGCATCACAATAGACAACAAAGTTCTCAATACCCTCGGGTAGAGATAACACAAGAGCATTTCTCAACTTGTGTTTTAGAATCTCAAAACATTCTTGTTGCTTTGGACCCCAATTATACTTAACATTCTTACGGGTCAAGGTAGTTAGAGGAGTGGCTATCCTTGAAAAGTTCTCAATGAACCTTCTATAGTAACTAGCCAGTCCTAAGAAACTACGAATTTCTGATGGTGTTTTGGGTACTTCCCAATTTATTATGGCTTCTATCTTGGCGGGATCCACTTGGATACCACGCTCACTTACCATGTGTCTAAGAAATTGGACTTCTCTAAGCCAAAATTCGCATTTAGAGAACTTTGCATAAAGTTTCTCCTGCCTTAATAATCCTAGGATGCACCGAAGATGTTTCTCGTGATCATCTTGATTACGAGAATAGATAAGTATGTCGTCTGTGAAGACAATGACAAACTTATCCAAATACGGTTTGCAGACTCTGTTCATGAGGACCATGAATGTTGCTGGTGCATTTGTGAGCCCAAAAGACATCACTAAAAACTCAAAATGACCATAGCGGGTCCTGAAGGCAGTCTTGGGAACATCTTCACTTCTAACCTTCAGTTGATGATATCCTGACCTCAAATCTATCTTAGAAAAGTAACTAGCCCCTTGAAGTTGGTCGAATAAATCATCGATCCTGGGCAGAGGATATCTATTCTTGATTGTCAACTTATTCAGCTCCCGATAATCGATGCACATCTGCATTGATCCGTCTTTCTTCTTAACGAAGAGAATTGGAGCTCCCCAAGGAGAGGAACTAGGTTGAATAAATCCTTTCTCCAAGAGTTCATCCAATTGAACTCTTAACTCATTCATTTCGGTTAGAGCTAGTCTATATGGAGCTCTAGCTACGGGTGCTGATCCTGGTATGATATCAATTCTGAACTCCACTTGCCTATCTGGATGTAAGCCTGGTAATTCTTCTAGGAATACATCGGGATACTCCGAGATAACTGGTTGATCTTCAAGGTTCGGCTTAGATTCATTTATGGTTACTTGTGCCAAGTAGATGACATAGCCTTTTCTCAAACACTTGGATGCCTTTAATAACGACACCTTGTCTGGCAGTCCATAGTGTAAGTCTCCGGGGATGGTGATCAATTCACCAGATGGGGTTTTAATTTCGATGAGCTTTTTATCGCAGGCAATACGGGCATGGTTATAAGATAACCAATCCATACCTAAGAAAACATCAAACCCCGCCAATTTAATTGGCAAAAGAGAGATAGGGATGAAATGATTCTTAATGGATATAGTGCATCCATCAAGAATGGAAGATGTGGTTTCTAAGGTTCCATTGGCAAGTTCTATCTCATAAATTTTGTCTAGAGTTCTTATGGGCAAATTTAACAGTTTACTAAACTTATGGTCAACAAAAGATCTATCCGCACCTGAATCAAAAAAAAACTCTAGCATAAATATCGTTAATGGGAAAAGTACATGTTATGACGTTATTGTCATTAACAGCTTCCTTAGCAGTCAGCCGAAAGGCGCGTGCATTTCCCTTCTTGGCCTCGCCAGGCTTTGAATTATTATTCTTTAAATTCTTAGGGCAGTTAGTTGCAATGTGCCCTTTTTCATTGCAGATATAACATACGACATCCTTAAGATCTTTACAATCTAGGGTCTTATGCCCTCTCCTTTTACAAATACCACAAGGTTTAACTTGTGAATCAGAATTACACTGTCCCTAGTGTCTGCGGTTGCAAGTCTTGCAAAATGGCATTACAGCCGACTTGCCTTGGTTCCCTCTGAACTCAAATCTCCCTTTATTTTTCTTATTTTTGTCATCTTCCCTCTTTCTTTTTCCGTCAGTTTCAGACTTAACTGACTTTTGTCTCACAAGATCAAGGGTGAGAGAGAGATAGGTCTACAGCAGACCTATAGGTATTAGGCTGAGCAGCATTTACCATGCCCTTAATCTCGGGCGCTAACCCATTAATAAAACGCGTAATGCGTTTGGATTCAAGGGTAATCAATTAGGAAACTAACCTAGATAGGGAATTGAAATCGGAAACATACTTCCGACAGTCTAGGTTTTTCATTGATAGAGACAAGAAATCTATCTCTATTTTCTCCACCTCACGGGGTGGGCAGTAGGTTTCCTTAATAAGGTCCATAAACTTAGACCATCCCAGGTTATACAAGTATACTTTACCTGTTGACTGAATCATGGCTTTCCACCATATTAGGGCATCGCCCTTAAAGGATTGTGATACATACTTTACCACATCCTTATCAACATAGCCGCTGATGTCTACGATGGTCTCCATCTCGTCCAGCCACCTTAGGTCTTCTACAGCTCCTTTTTCCCATTAAAATCTCGAGGCTTACATGAGACGAAGTATTTGTAGGTACACCCGTCTTTAGCAGAACGGGACCTATCAGCAAAGTCTACTTTCCTTGGTTCACTCTTCGCATTTGAAGAGTGAACAGAGCTCTCTTTATGAGCTGAAGATGGGGTAATTGATAATGGTTTAGAGCGAGCAGCACTCGACTCTCCTAATTTTTGTTAAGCCTTACCCATGGCCTTTTCTACAGCCGCATCAATGCGTGCTTGGAAGTCATTATCATTAATATTTCTATTTTCAGCATTGCTAGGTTCAACATTCCTGTGGCTACTTTGTGCTTCATTTGAATTATCCATTCTTCAAATCTTGGTTTTCTATATACTAAATAAAATTTGCCTTAGCCATAGTATATCAAACATATCGGCTTTAAACATTGGATATTAAAATCCATTGCCTATTCTAGTGTGAATAACAACACAACTCTTAGGCTTAATATAACTATATTTTGGCCTAGGTCTTAATAGGACCATCAAATGCAAATTACAATCTGGACATAGTCCATATTTTATTTAGATAGGGGATCATAGTGTCACAACTGTCATTGTCATATAGACAAATATATATAGCACAAAGGCTTGTCACAAAGGACTTAAGATTATGGCACATAGGCCTGTCACTAATGGACATATAATATGGCACATAGGCACTACATCATTAACGGATGTTTTATTTATCACCTCACTGGTGATATTAGCCGGGATCAGGTAGATCACATAGGCTATATAAAATTAATCATAGTCATAAGAGCAATACATCACTAATGGATGTTTTATTTATCACCGCACTGGTGTTATTAGCCGGGATCAAATAGATCACATGGGCTATATTAAAAAATCATAACCCGAAAGGGTAATACATCACTAATGGATGTTTAATTTATCAATCGCATTGATGATATTAGCCAGGATCAAAATAGATCACATGGGCTATATAAAATAAATGATAACCCGAAAGGGTAATACATCACTAATGGATGTTTAATTTATCATCGCATTAATGATATTAGCCGGGATCAAAATAGATCACATCGGCTATATAAAATAAATCATAGCCCGAAAGGGAAATACATCACTAATGGATGCTTTATCACCGCACTAGTGATATTAGCCGGGATCATATTGATCATAAGGGCTATATAAAATAAATGATAGCCCGAAAGGGAAATACATCACTAATGGATGTTTTATCACCGCACTGGTGATATTAGCGGGGATCATATTGATCACAAGGGCTATATAAAATAAATCATAGCCCGAAAGGGCAATACATCACTAATGGATGTTTTTATTACCGCACTGGTGATATTAGCCGGGATCATATTGATCACAAGGGCTATATAATGTTAGGACATAGTCCATTACCTTGAAGGCTAGTGTGATTCCTCAAGTCACACAACCATGAGTATGCGCATTACTTGAATGTTAACATAAGAGGATCTTAATGGTTGATTAATAGTCCCGGTCGCATTGACCTTAATGACTTGGATAACTTCCCTTAACTATCATGATAGAAGACTCTTCCATTCTTAACTATCATTTATATAAATTGTTGCCAAATGTGTAGTCTGTGCCACTCGGCTGAATCAAAACCATCAAAATCTTTTTGAAATTATATGGCTAATAAAAATTTGAGCAAAATCGAGACGATTGCTTGAAGTGGATGAATTTCATATATATATAATTTCAAAAGTACTTCATTGAATTTCGAATAGAAATTACAATAGTAGAAAGTGAAATAAACTGTCCATGCAAGGACTTTAAAGAAGCAAAAATGTCCACTCAGGGACTAAAAGAAATAACAATATCCTCGCAGGGACTACATATTATTAAAAGAGACTTCACTCGTCCTTCTTTCCTTTGACCAATTTGGAGAGTTTCTTGAAGAATTTATTCGTCTTCTTCTCCGTTTTCTCCGCTTGCTGCTGCATTTCCTTCATTCTTTCTAAGGCCTCATTAATGGCCTCAAATGATGCCGGAGGTTGTGATTGTGGTTGTGACATAACCAGATATTGGTATCCATAAGTTGGATATCCAGTCGGTGGATAAGTTGGTAGGAAAGGAGACGGGTAAAGTGCATTGTGCATAACTGCTTGCATATAGGGGTCTTGCGACCATGCTTGATAGTCTACCGGTGTAGACGGGTTAAAAGGATCATATCCAGACGTGTCTGGATATGTGGGGATTGGGTTAGTATAACCCGTTGGTGGTGGTTGAACAGCAGGTGTTGGTATTGGTTCCACTATAGGTGAAACATTAGAGGGTCCACCCATTTATGGGTCCTCTTGAATCGTGGGGTAAGAGTTAGGCAAAGGTGGCAACGATCCCGACCTTTGTCCGGCACGCACCGACATACGTGCTCCACGCTTCCTTCTTGGTGGTTCAAGTGGTGGTTGAGGTTGGTCCACTGGTTCCATGTGGACATCTTCTTGAACAGGAGGTAGTTGAGAGTGATGGGAAGGAGTGTGGGCGAAGTTGAATTGGTTCCAATATTGGTCCCACTCGTTAGGACCTTGGTAGGGCGATCCAGCGTAAGAGTTTGAACCGCTTGATATTTCAATGGGATGTATATTTGATCCCGACGACGGCATCTCCGGGTCGGAGTCCTTGTCCATAGGGTGTGGCTGGTCCAACAGATTTTGATCGGCTGGAGGCGTGTTAAGATAATGGTTGGGGTTAAATTCTTCATTGTAAGAGTGATGAGAATGGGAATGATGATAATGGTAAGAGTGGTGTGAGTGGTAAGAATTTTTGGGAATGTGAGGGCGAGTGTCTATTAGAGACAGAACGTCTAGCTGGTTGCCAAGGAGATGAATCTCCTGATTCTTGATAAGTATCTGTATTATGAGGTTGAGGAGGAATACGCCCCGATGGTCCTCCCCTCATTGGACCTTTTACTCTGGCGGCATTTTCCTGTTTAAAAATTCAATTAAAAAACAATACTGATAACTTAATAATGAAATGAGTAATCCTAGGTCAATGCCTAGACTCGGAAGTCTAAGGAATGTGCTCGTGTAAGTTTGAGACTAAAAATAAAAGGCTAGTGTTTAATTCTCTCAAACGTTGGCTTTGATACCAACCCTGTCACACCCCAGATTTCCAACCCGAAATCCATACACCGGTGGGCCCGGGTGGGGAGTATCGTGACATCAGTTGATAATCATCATAGTCAATTAAACACGGCACAACGGAAATATTGGAGTAAAATTACTATTACAAACCGAATGTTCGAAAATACAAAATAATATACAGGCTCGTAATAGAAGATCCACAGGCGGATCATTCAAATGTACAAGAAAGAATATATAACAGACTTTAGGCAGATTTAGGATTTGCAACATCCTCTATCACTACCGACCAGCTTCCGGCCTATTTTGTATTGTACCTAAAACTTAGCCTTTGGACGATACGTCAGCTTACGCTGGTAAATACACCCAACTGACTCATTTTGAAAACTTTAAAATAGTTTTTAAGTACAAGACGGTACAAAATCTTTTATTAACTTGGGAAAGTTGACCTTGGAACCTTGTATCAGATTCACATGTTTGTTAATACATATAGGGCCCGGGACAGAAACCGAGACATGATTAAATACACACCACTAAGGTACTCACGAAGGAGTCATCCCCAACGTCTTGGGCATATTGCATATGAGCATCAAAAGGTGTATTCCTACACCCCGTGCTAAAGTCGTGGCCAATAACTAATGTATTGAGCCGAGGATATCCATCATACGGTAATTTAACCCCGTGTTTAAGTTATCAAACAAAACTGATTAAAACTAAATATGCGGGTTTACTAGCCACAAGTGGGCATTCGATTGACCCCATTTTGGACCAAGCGGTATTAATTTACCGTATCCCAAGCCCGTATAGGGAATATAAGTCGAGAGTATTTACCTGAGCTAGTCTTCTTCCGACAGTCTAGGTTTTTCATTGATAGAGACAAGAAATCTATCTCTATTTTCTCCACCTCATGGGGTGGGCAGTAGGTTTCCTTAATAAGGTCCCTAAACTTAGACCATCCCAGGTTATACAAGTATACTTTACCTGTTGACTGAATCATGGCTTTCCACCATATTAGGGCATCGCCCTTAAAGGATTGTGATACATACTTGACCACATCCTTATCAACATAGCCGCTGATGTCTACGATGTTCTCCATCTCGTCCAGCCACCTTAGGTCTTCTACAGCTCCTTTTTCCCATTAAAATCTCGGGGCTTACAGGAGACGAAGTATTTGTAGGTACACCAGTCTTTAGCAGAACGGGACCTATCAGCAAAGTCTACTTTCCTTGGTTCACTCTTCGCATTTGAAGAGTGAACAGAACTCTCTTTATGAGCTGAAGATGGGGTAATTGATAATGGTTTAGAGCGAGCAGCACTCGACTCTCTTAATTTTTGTATAACCTTACCCATGGCCTTTTCTACAGCCGCATCAATGCGTGCTTGGAAGTCATTATCATTAATATTTCTATTTTCAGCATTGCTGGGTTCAACATTCATGTGGCTACTTTGTGCTTCATTTGAATTATCCATTCTTCAAATCTTGGTTTTCTATATACTAAATAAAATTTGCCTTAGCCATAGTATATCAACCATATCGGCTTTAAACATTGGATATTAAAATCCATTGCCTATTCTAGTGTGAATAACAACACAACTCTTAGGTTTAATATAAATATATTTTGGCTAGGTCTTAATAGGACCATCAAATGCAAATTACAATCTGGACATAGTCCATATTTTATTTAGACAGGGGATCATAGTGTCACAACTGTCATTGTCATATAGACAAATATATATAGCACAAAGGCTTGTCACAAAGGACTTAAGATTATGGCACATAGGCCTGTCACTAATGGACATATAATATGGTACATAGGCACTACATCATTAACGGATGTTTTATTTATCACCTCACTGGTGATATTAGCCGGGATCAGGTAGATCACATAGGCTATATAAAACTAATCATAGTCATAAGAGCAATACATCACTAATGGATGTTTTATTTATCACCGTACTGGTGTTATTAGCCGGGATCAAACAGATCACATGGGCTATATTAAAAAATCATAACCCGCAAGGGTAATACATCACTAATGGATGTTTAATTTATCAATCGTATTGATGATATTAGCCAGGATCAAAATAGATCATATGGGCTATATAAAATAATGATAACCCGAAAGGGTAATACATCACTAATGGATGTTTAATTTATCATCACATTGATGATATTAGCCGGGATCAAAATAGATCACGTGGGCTATATAAAATAAATCATAGCCCGAAAGGGCAATACATCACTAATGGATGTTTTACCACCGCACTGGTAATATTAGCCGGGATCATATTGATCACAAGGGCTATATAAAATAAATCATAGCCCGAAAGGGCAATACATCACTAATGGATGTTTTATCACCGCACTGGAGATATTAGCCGGGATCATATTGATCACAAGGGCTATATAAATAAATCATAGCCCGAAAGGGCAATACATCACTAATGGATTTTTTATCACCGCACTGGTGATATTAGTCGGGATCATATTGAACACAAGGTATATAAGGTGAGGACATAATCCATTACCTTGAAGGCTAGTGTCATTCCTCAAGTCACACAACCATGAGTATGCACATTACTTTAATGTTAACATAAGAGGATCATAATGGTTGATTAATAGTCCCGTTCGAATTGACCTTAATGACTTGGAGGCTTGAACTTAGTCCACCACCTCTAGATAGAAGGATAACTTCCCTTAACTATCATGATAGAAGACCCTTCCGTTCTTAACTATCATTTATATAAATTTTTGCCAAATGTGTGATCTGTGCCACTCGGCTAAATCAAAACATCAAGATCTTTTTGGAATTATATGGCTGATCAAAAATTCGAGTAAAATCGAGACGATCGCTTGAAGAGGATAAATTTCATATATATATAATTTCAAAAGTACTTCATTAAATTTCGAATAGAAACTACAATAGTAGAAAGTGAAATAAACTGACTTATGCAAGGACTTTAAAGAAGCAGAAATGTCCATGCAGGGACTAAAAGAAATAACAATATCCTCGCAGGGACTACATATTATTAGAAGAGACTTCACTCATCCTTCTTTCCTTTGACCAATTTGGAGAGTTTCTTGAAGAATTTATTCATCTTCTTCTCCGTTTTCTCCGCTTGCTGTTACATTTCCTTCATTCTTTCTAAGGCCTCATTAATGGCCTCAAATGATGGCGAAGGTTGTGGTTGTGGTTGTGGTTGTGGTTGTGGCATAACCGGATATTGGTATCCATAAGTTGGATATTCAGTCGGTGGATAAGTAGGTGGGAAAGGAAACGGGTAAAATGCATTGTGCGTAACTGCTTGCATATAGGGGTCTTGCGACCACGCTTGATAGTCTACCGGTGTAGACGAGTTAAAAGTATCATATCTAGACGTGTCTGGATATGTGGGGATTGGGTTAGTACAACCCGTTGGTGGTGGTTGAACAGCAGGTGTTGGTGTTGGTTCCACTATAGGTGAAACATTAGAGGGTCCACCCATTTGTGGGTCCTCTTGAATCGTGGGGTAAGAGTTGGGCAAAGGTGGAAGCGATCCCTACCTTTGTCCGGCACGCACCGACATACGTGCTCCACGCTTCCTTCTTGGTGGTTCAGGTGGTGGTTGAGGTTGGTCCATTGTTTCCATGTGGACATCTTCTTGAACAGGAGGTGATTGTGAGTGATGGGAAGGAGTGTGGGCGAAGGTGAATTGGTTCCAATATTGGTCCCACTCGTTAGGACCTTGGTAGGGTGATCTAGCGTAAGAGTTTGAACCGCTTGATATTTCAATGGGATGTATATTTGATCCCGACGGCGGCATCTCCAGGTCGGAGTCCTCGTCCATAGGGTGTGGCTGGTCCGACTGATTTTGATCGGCTGGAGGCGTGTTAAGATAATGGTTGGGGTTAAATTCTTCATTGTAAGAGTGATGAGAATGGGAATGATGATAATGGTAAGAGTGGTGTGAGTGGTAAGTGTGATGAGAATGGGAATGGTGAGAGTGGTAAGAGCGGTGTGAGTGGTAAGAATTTTTGGGAATGTGAGGGCGAGTGTCTATTAGAGACAGAACGTCTCGCTAGTTGCCAAGGAGATGAATCTCCTAATTCTTGATAAGTATCTGTATTATGAGGTTGAGAAGGAATACGCCCCGATGGTCCTCCCCTCATTGGACCTTTTACTCTGGCGGCATTTTCCTGTTTAAAAATTCAATTAAAAAACAATACTGATAACTTAATAATGAAATGAGTAATCCTAGGTCAATACCTAGACTCGGAAGTCTAAGGATTGTGCTCGTGTAAGTTTAAGACTAAACATAAAAGGCTAGTGTTTAATTCTCTCAAACGTTGGCTTTAATACCAACCCTGTCACACCCCGGATTTCCAACCCGAAATCCATACACCGGTGGGCCCGGGTGGGGAGTATCGTGACGTCAGTTGATAATAATCATAGTCAATTAAACACGGCACAACGGAAATATTGGAATAAAATTACTATTACAAACCGAATGTTCGAAAATACAAAATAATATACAGGCTCGTAATAGAAGATCCACAGGCGGATCATTCAAATGTACAAGAAAGAATATATAACAGACTTTAGGCAGATTTAGGATTTGCAAAATCCTCTATCACTACCGACCAGCTTCCGGCCTATTTCGTATTGTACCTGCAACTTAGCCTTTGGACGATACGTCAGCTTACGCTGGTAAATACACCCAACTGACTCATTTTGAAAACTTAAAATAGTTTTTAAGTGCAAGACGGTACAAAATCTTTTATTAACTTGGGAAAGTTGACCTTGGAACCTTGTATCAGATTCACATGTTTGTTAATACATATAGGGCCCGGGACAAAAACCGAGACATGATTAAATACACACCACTCAGGTACTCACGAAGGAGTAATCCCCAACGTCTTGGGCATATTGCATATGAGCATCAAAAGCTGTATGCGTACACCCCGTGCTAAAGTCGTGGCCAATAACTAATGTATTGAGCCGAGGATATCCATGACACGGTAATTTAACCCCGTGTTTAAGTTATCAAACAAAACTGATTAAAACTAAATATGCGGGTTTACTAGTCACAAGCGGGCATTCGATTGACCCTATTTTGGACCAAGCGGTAATAATTTACCGTATCCCAAGCCCGTATAGGGAAAATAAGTCGAGAGTATTTACCTGAGCTAGTCCTCTTCTTTTATTTTTAAATAAATCAACCGAATACAAAAGTACCAAGTGCAGATAGCATTTAACGGCAAGGCTCTAGTCTGGATTATGGCATAAGCTAGCCAATTAAATACTAACGATCTTATAAACCGAATAGTGTACATGATCATTACGTATAACGCTTGATTAAACGATGATCGGATAGAATGTACTTTAATCCCGACAAGTACTTGACTTGTATAATATGGGTAAACTATAAACATTCTGGATTTTTGAAACTTAAATGACAAGGTTAAACCCGTTTCGGTTAATTTCCGTAAAATAGTTACATATACGTAACCGCGCGCATATTAGCGATGTCGGGTAACCGGATAAGTCATGGACAAGTTCTATATGCTATTATACTTTAAATAAGTTAAGATATCAGTAGGATATCAACTTATATGCCCTAAGGTTTTAAAACGAGATTATGCCTCATAAGGGCATTTCGGTAATTATATACCGTATAAAAGGAACTTGAATATATTTTAAGTTTATCATCATAAGTATTATAGAAAAATATTTTATTTATGATATAATATCAGTATGATATCAACTATACGTGTAATTTAATTTTTCTGACCAAACTATGCACCGAATGGGCATTTTGGTCATTTTACACATAGTTTATAAATTATTTGTGATTCTGAGTTTATAATGTATACCTATTGTAATTATGTTTAAAATAAGTTTTAAAATCAGTAGGTATTAAGTCTTGGTCATTAATATGGTTTAAAACCATATTATGCGCCGAAACGGCGCTTATGTCGTAAAATGACGTCTTTAAGCGTTGTTTACGAAATCTGATGTCAAGGTCAGATTAAAATGATTAAAATATGTTATTAAATATAACATATCAGTGGGTAAATGATTTATCTTGAAAATATTTGATTAAAACCATTTTATGAGCCAAATGGGCTAAAATCATCATTTATCGACATAGTTTAAGGACTTTAGGTTGCGTACCGATCCAAGAAATGAGATTGACGAGCGAACATGTTCTCACATCTTTTAATAATTATTACAAACTTGTTTATGTGTCAAAACATGTTTCATAACATATATAAGATCAATTTATGATTTTTCCGAAAAATGGCATGTTTGACTTTTTAATATCATAACTTTGACCCGCCAATTGGTCTAGCAAACGTGATCTTCAGGAGGTGCCCTTTATAGGGACTAACACCTACCTTATTACGATCACTTAGCCATGTTCATTTCGAACAATGGCTGGACCATAATGGTCTTAACCGAAAGTCAAAGCGTTTTCCGTAAAACGCTTGACTTTTGGCTATAAAAGCCTATAAACAAAAATGCAAGAGCAAGGAACACTTACAAGAGGTTCCTAGAATGCAAGAGAACTAAGTTGGATGTTCCTTTCAGCTAGGAACTTCCAGAGGAGGGAGAAGAGTTATGATTTAGAAAGGTGCAAGTTCAAATGGTGAACTTGATCACCTATTTATAGTTGGAGAACTCAAAGGAGGTGAAGCCAGGTGTTTAGGGGTGTAAGAAGAAGCTTACAAGTGTCCCAAAACGTGGCATAGCTGATTACAAGTCCATGGTTTTCGAATTAATGGTTTTGGAGCTTTGCTTGGCTGCCAAACAAAACTTTCTGCACCATACCTGTTCTCACGCCCCGCGAGAGACCCAGGCCTGGTCTCTCGCGGCCCGCGACCGCCCCTTGGCCAGTTTCAAAGTTTGACACTTTTAACCCCTTAGCTTATTAAAGCTTCTAAAAACCTTTTTAAACACCTTTTTGGCACTTTTAGCCCTCCGTAGCCAATACTCGGCATACCCGGGATTATGCCCAGACATTGTCGAGCTCTCGGTTTGTTAAAAGGTCACCCAGAGGTATAAAGTAACATTTTGACACTTTTAATCCCTCCATCATCCAACTTTCACATATTTACAAAATTGAACTCTCATTTCCAACAAATGGCACGAATGAGAGTTAGGACTTCACAAAGGATAACTCAGAGGCTTATTATAAGCATGTTGATTCCGATGTCACTCAGAAGCTGGGCATGTTGACATATCAATCACTAAGATGCCAAATTTCAAGCATGTTGACGTATCAGTCACTCAGAGGCTAATGATTTAAGCATGTTGACGTATCAGTCACTCAGAGGCTGTTATTTATGTCACACCCCGACCCGCAGCGGAATAAGAGTCGGGGCATAATTGGGTTATCACCAAAGCTCATGATATTTACTAATATGTTTCATATTTATTAAAGTCAAAATTACATTCCCAAATATCCAAACATGTCCATACAATACAAAGAAAAACAACCAAACAAAACAATTCCAAGCTCTAAATCATTTTATTCTTCTAGTCCAATCCTAAGTGTTTCTGGCTGCAGCTGGTTCACCTGTATCATGTGTAAAAATGGGGGGTTTTGGGTCAACATAAGTTGGCGAGTGAATCTTGTTAGATAAACATTTATTATTGATTTACTTGTTAGTTTATCAATGAAAAATTGTGCATAATCATAAATGAGCAAATGTAAATAATCAAGCAGTAGCAATAGCAATCACAACTATAACATACAATAACATATGATAGCATACATTAACATACCAACATCATACGATAAATAACCTGAATGAAACTGTGCGATCAAGGCTCAATCAAACGGAGCCGATCGTATTGCATGTACTAAAATGATAAATGTCTGTGCGATCAAGGCTCAATCAAACGGAGCCGATCGTATGTTGGCACGCCAGGTTCACGCTCATAATGTAATGGGGAACTTGCTCAACGCTCATAATGTAATGGGGAGCGGTGGCCTATGAAATTGCATGTACTGAAAATAATAAATTGAATCTAACAATAACCACACAAACAGTTGAATCAAGCTGAATACACATGTTCATGATATGATGTATGCACAATGATTTAAATATAATATATAGCAAGACACATGATACACCCCAAAACGTGATTAAAACGGGGAATTTGTAAAGATTCACTCACATTGGGTGCGTTTGATTGGAGATGATGAGATGCGCACGAGTCGGGAGAGTTGAACAACGAGAAATACTAACCTAAATAATAATGGAAAAATATAGTAAATGAGTGGCTTTTATTAAGGATTTTAATGGAATTTTTAGATATATTTTTGTGAGTTTAAGGCTATTTTCTATCTTTAAAAATATTATTTTAAGTATTTTTAATTGATTTTTAAATTAAATTAAATAAATAAAAAATATAAAAAAATTGTTTATTTTTGCGTTGACCGTTGACTTGTTGACCTGTTGACCGGTTCGGTCAGTGTGCATGTATGTGCTGGGTGAGACTCGAATCCGAGACCTCCCGTACGCGTGCACGCAGCTCTACCAACTGAGCTACGTGTCTATCCCGAAATAATCTTGTTTTTAATTATATTTATATACTAATTCGATTTATTCAAAATTCATTTGTTTTTTAAAAAAGATTTTAAATCATCGAACCGGTGCCGTTAGCCAGACTCGAACGCGTGACGTGCGAGTTAGTGTTGCACACAGTCCACCGCTGGACTGTGTGTCTAACCTGGTTAATATTTCGGTTTTTATTATACTTAACATCTATTTGAGTTAACCCGGTTCGGTTAGAAAAATAAAACATTTTTATAACAGAGAGGGTGCGTGTATCAGGGATCGAACTCGCGTCGCGTATGAAATTTGTTTGCACACAGTCCACCGCTGGACTGTGTGTCTAACCCGTTCATATTACTGATTTTAAATAAACTTATAACTTAACTATCTTCGTCTTCTTCGCTCAATTTACAGTCGACTGTGTTACTAATCTGTTTCTTGCTTTTACGATTATCAATCATTCATAAGACTAAAATGAAATGGCAGAGACGGTGTTGGAAGTAAACATACCGTAGGAATGATTTATCACAGAATTTCCGGCAATGCGTCGGCTCTGTTTTTTTTGAACTTCGACTGGCGAACAAATTAATATTTTTGATTTAGTTAACTGTGGAATTGAAGTACTAAATAAGAGTTATCACCAGGTTTGAATGGCTATACCGTTTTACAGCGGAAGATAAGGATTTTCAGAAGTTTTCCGGCGAGCAGAAATTATCCGATGACGACGTCTGAATTTGATTTCAATTGGAAGGTTTGAGTCAGAAATAGCTTAACAATCGATAGACCACGAAGGTATTGAAAGACTTACTGTTTTGATGAAGAATACGGTTTTCCGGCGACTTGCAGAATTTTTCCGGCGAGTTGATTTAAGCTTTCTGATGGCTTGAATGTATGACGAAAGTGAAATGGAAAGTTTGTATGATGTTTCTGAGTCGCGAGAGGGGTCTTGATTGAAGTAATTCAGACATTGATTATTTTCGGTTATAAAAACCGATCATGATCAAAATTGAAGTTCATTCAAATCCGAATTGATTAGGATCGTCGGTGCACCGGTTTTGTTCAGTAATTCGCGAGTAATCAATCGTCTTTGGACGATTGGTGACCGATTTCGGTTATGGTTTGGCATTCAGGTTGTTTTCTGTTTGAATATAAGTTTCATTTGTTTCCTAGTGATAACAGAAAACAACAAGTGGCGGAGTGGTGATGTGTGTGTGTGTTAAGTCTTTGGATTTCAATTTCCGGCTGACCCGGGTTCGAGCCCCGGCAGCAGCATTTTAATTTTATTTATTTTGTTTTCACTTTTTATCAAATATAATTTTTGTAGTTTAGTTTGTTTATTAATTATGTATCATTAAAAATCAAAATAACCATAAGTACACAACGTGACATTTATAACTTGATATTCGATTACAAAACGGAGCGGGTTTTGGAAACCCGTTTTTGACAAATGTTACAGTATCCCCTACTTTTAGGAATTTCGTCCCGAAATTTAAGTAGTAGTAGGAAAAAGATGTGGGTATTTTTCGCGCATTGAGTCTTCACGTTCCCAAGTAAACTCAGGTCCCCGTTTCGACTCCCAGCGTACCCTAACAATTGGAATGCGACTTCGTCGTAAACGTTTTTCTCCGAAGTCCATGATCTCTACAGGTCTTTCAATAAAATGCATAGATTCATCAATCTGAATATCTTCCAGCGGAATGTGGAGGTTCTCATCAGCGAGGCACTTCTTCAAGTTTGATACGTGGAATGTGGGATGAATCCTGTTGAGTTCTTCTGGTAGGTCAAGCTTGTATGCTACAGGTCCTACTCTTTCAAGTATCTTGAAGGGTCCTACGTAGCGTGGTGCTAGCTTGCCTTTTTGACCAAAACGAACTACTCCCTTCCACGGTGATACTTTTAAAAGTACATGATCACCAATGTTAAACTCCAAAGGCTTCCGTCGTTTATCTGCATAACTCTTTTGACGACTTTGAGCCGCTAGAAGATTGTTTCGAATTTGATGGATCTTGTCTGTGGTTTCTTGAATCAGTTCTGGACCAGTGATTTGAGCTTCCCCAATTTCGTGCCAACATACAGGAGATCGGCACTTACGACCATATAAGGCCTCAAAAGGTGCCATGCCGATGCTTGAATGATAGTTGTTGTTGTACGAAAATTCAACTAATGGGAGATGAGCGTCCCAATTTCCCTTGAAGTCTATAACACATGCTCGAAGCATATCTTCAAGAGTTTGAATGGTGCGTTCAGATTGACCATCAGTTTGAGGGTGATAGGCGGTACTGAGATCTAATCGCGTGCCCATAGCGGCTTGTACTGCTTGCCATGTTCGTGAAGTGAAACGACCATCACGATCAGAAATAATGCTTAACGGTACCCCATGTCGGCTTACGATTTCGCTGATATAAATACTAGCTAGCTTTTCGTTCTTGAAATCTTCGCGGATAGGAATAAAGTGAGCTGATTTTGTAAGTCGGTCAATTATTACCCATATAGTGTCATACCCACCAGAAGTGCGAGGTAACCCGGTAATGAAGTCCATGGTTATGTTTTCCCACTTCCATACAGGTATTTCAGGTTGGATAAGAAGTCCTGAGGGTCTTTGGTGTTCAGCTTTCACCTTGGAACATGTAAGGCACTTAGAAACAAAAACAGCAATATCCTTTTTCATTCCAGGCCACCAATAGGTATATCGTAGGTCTTGATACATCTTATCGGCTCCTGGGTGTATAGAGTATCGCGTTTTATGAGCTTCCTTCATAAGAATTTCACGAAGATTGTTGTGGTTAGGAATCCATATACGATCTAGATAATACAGAATACCGTCAGATTTAGTTTCAATTTTAAGTTCAGCTCCACAGGACATCTCCTTTCGTACATCATCTTCCATTGCTGATACGTGTTGGGCTTCTCGAATTTCATCTTTAATGTCAGTTATAATTTGCGAACATAGAAGACGAATGGAGTTCGCATAACCCTTTCGACTAAGTGCATCAGCCACCACATTTGCTTTGCCAGGGTGGTATCGAATTTCACAGTCGTAGTCATTTAGAAGTTCGACCCATCTTTGTTGCCTCATGTTTAACTCCTTTTGATTGAAGATATGTTGAAGACTCTTGTGGTCACTGTATATTTCACACTTAGTACCATAGAGATAATGTCTCCATATCTTAAGAGCGAACACAACGGCTCCAAGTTCTAGGTCATGGGTGGTGTAGTTCTTCTCATGCGTCTTGAGTTGTCTCGAAGCATAAGCTATAACTTTTCCTCTTTGCATTAGAACGCAGCCTAATCCTTGCCCTGACGCGTCGCAATAGACCACGAAATCTTCACAACCTTCAGGAAGAGTGAGGATTAGTGCATCACAGAGTTTTTGTTTAAGGGTTTGGAAGGCTTCTTCTTGCTTGGATCCCCATATGAAAGGTTTTCCCTTATGAGTTAAAGCCGTGAGTGGTACAGCAATGCGAGAGAAGTTTGAAATGAAACGACGATAATAACCAGCCAAACCAAGAAAAGATCTTACTTCAGTTGGTGTACGTGGAGCTTGCCATTCTTGTACCGCTTTGATCTTTGAGGGGTCGACATGTATTCCCTTGTCATTGACTACATGTCCAAGGAATTGCACCTCTTTTAACCAGAATTCGCATTTGGAGAATTTGGCGTAAAACTTTTCATTCTCTAGAAGTGTAAGGATGAGTCGAAGATGACGCTCATGATCAGACTTAGACTTTGAATAAATAAGAATGTCATTGATGAAAACTATAACAAATCGATCAAGATAAGGTTTGCAGACTCTGTTCATTAGGTCCATGAAGACAGCTGGTGCGTTGGTTAAACCAAATGGCATGACCATGAATTCATAATGGCCATAACGAGTTCGGAAAGCAGTCTTTGGGACGTCTTCTTCATGTACTCTAAGTTGATGATAGCCAGATCGAAGGTCGATTTTTGAAAAGCAGTTGGCACCTTGAAGTTGGTCAAGAAGATCATCAATGCGAGGTAAAGGATAGCGATTCTTGATTGTTAATTTGTTGAGCTCTCTGTAGTCGATGCACATACGAAACGCTCCATCTTTCTTCTTTACAAAAAGGACAGGTGCACCCCAAGGCGATGAGCTAGGACGTATGAATCCCTTGTCAGTCAACTCTTGTAATTGACTGGCTAGCTCTTGCATTTCAGAGGGGGCTAACCTATAAGAAGACTTTGCAACTGGTGTAGCACCAGGTATAAGATCAATACGGAATTCGACTTCTCTAACTGGAGGAAGTCCTGAAATGTCATCGGGAAAAACTTGCGGGAAATCTTTTACTACTGGGATGTCTTCAAGTTTCTTCTCCATGGTTCCCTTGTTGATGATATGAGCTAAAAATGCGACATAATTTTTGCGAAGATATTTTTGGGCTTGAAGACAAGACATTAAGCTGAGCCCCTTCGACGAGGTTTCCCCAAAGATTCGAAGAGTCTGACCGTTTGAAAGAGGGATACGTATAAATTTTTCGCGAGATACAACTTCTGCCTGATGTTGACTGAGCCAGTCCATACCAATTATGATATCAAAACTCCCCAGCTTCATAGGAATAAGGTCGACTGAGAAATCGTGGTCGTTTAAGGTGAGTGTACAGTTGCGTATAATAGAGTTTAATGAAACTGGTTTCCCGTCAGCAACTTCTACCGTTATGGATTCCATGAGCTTATCCCGATTTTGGTTTAGGATAGGTTCAAACTCTAAGGACACAAAACTTTTATTCGCGCCAGTATCAAACAACATGGATGCATATCGACCATTAATAAGGAACGTACCGTTAACCACATTGCCGTCAGCTCTAGCCTGATTAGCGTTGATATTGAAAGCTCTTCCTCTTGCAGGTGGAGGAGCTTGGTTTGCTTGATTCACCGGGTTGGCTTGGGCCTGAGCATGAATAATGTTTACCAACCTTGGGCACGTGTTTCTGAAATGGCTTGGGTCTCCGCAATTGTAGCAAGCCCGCATAGGTTGAACCATAGGATAATTGGGTTGGTAATATGTTTGGGCTAAATGTTGAGTGGGTGGTAATAGTAGGGGTTGTTGGGTTTGACCCATTATTTGTTGGTGGGTTTGGGTTGAAGGCTGGTGGCGGTTCGTTCGCTGAGGCATGCGGCAGGTTTGAACAGTATGACCTGCGCGACCACAGCCGGTGCAATGTTGGCAAGGATAATCAGGAGAATGGTGATATTGGCAACGGTTGCATTTTGGTAACGGGCCAGAGTAGGGACTTTGTATGGTGTAGGTGAAGGGGCGACTTGGGTAATGGGTGCAGCAGGAATAGGGAAATTGGTTTGTGTAACGGCGAAGTTTCTGGTGTTGCGCTTCCTCTTGTTAGCAAACTTAGAGGAAGAGATGGAATGGTTTGAAGTTTGACCCTCAACAGGGGCTTTCTTTTTCTCTTCTTTAAACTTCCCGTTGCGAATTCGATTCTCGGTCAGTTCAGTCGCTAGCTCCATAGCAGCTTCAAGTGTTACCGGTGAAATGCTGAGAACTGAATCTTGAATTTTCGAGGGAAGTCCTCGAATATAATGCTCGATCAAACGATAAGTTGGGGTGAACAAATTAGGAACCATTTGGTTCAACTCTAAGAACCTCTTGTTATAGGTGGTGTGATTTCCCTCCTTCTGCTTTAAAGAATGAAATTCTTCCTCCATCTTTTTAATTTCACTCCTAGGACAGAAACGCCTAGTCATGATTTCCCTTGATTCCTCCCAAGTTAAGGCCATTGCATCATCAATTCCCCTCTTCCCTTTTTCAGTATTCCACCAGGTAAGAGCTACCCCAAATAGTCTTCCGGTGGCGTATCGAACCTTGCGATCTTCAGGACAATCGCAGTTGAGAAAAGTGTTTTCCATCTCCTCAAACCAGTGGAGGAGAGCAGTGACACCTTCGGTCCCTTCAAATTTAGGAGGATCACAAGACTTGAAATGTTTATATGAGCACTTGCTGGTAGGAGGGTTGCTGATGTTCTGGTCGTCTTGTTGGGGAGGGTTAGTAGGATTTGTAGCGAGGGCTTGTTGTACTTGGACCACAATGTCAGGCAGTATCGTGGCCATTTGTTTCGCGATTTGTGTGTCCAAACATTCGTGAGACCTTCCTGATCTTTTACCCCCTCGTTGTTGTCTGGACGACATCTACAGGAACATACATAAGAAGATTGTGAGTTTATGGAGTCTTTTTAGGTGTCATGTGTCTTTAAGAAAATGAAAATAATATAAATATCAATAATGCAACGGATGTCTTGGGTTTGCTCATGTTGGGCCTCAAATGTCCCCCATACCTTCGCCTGTATAGTCATGTGGGCCCCCATGACTATTGGCTTAATAGGATTCACATTAGTATTGGCGATTTAACACTCGCATCACCCGAATGCAAACCACAAAATATGTTTACGAGATGTATGGTCGGAATGTGTCCAGGTGTAGACACAATGACAACTCAAAGTGGGGTTAGCTCACACGACGTTTGGTATAGCATGCTTTGGCCTAATAGGTATTTCGTACTCTCATCGTTAGTCCCCAGGTAGGCAAACTGGTCCTTTATTTTGGATTTATACGAATGCCAGCCTAAACAGGACGTTCCGACTACCGGTACTGGTACCCTTCCAGTTACTACATACCCGTCATGAGAACTCACTTTGATGAGATTTGAAAACACAAAAATCATTGTAAAAGCAATCATGATGTGGTGTGTGCTTTCATGGATGTGATATGTTATGAGAATATGATTCATGATAGGCATTATATGATAATATATACTTATGAACATGCTTGCATAACATTGAATGTAACATTTAACATAAAACATATAAACATCATGAAATTTGGCATGTAACACACAAAAATCTTAAAAATTTCTAATCAACTATAGTATAGGCTCTAAGGGTCTAATAACCTATCCTATATCCCTATAGCCATAGCTCTGATACCAATCTGTCACACCCCGACCCGCAGCGGAATAAGAGTCGGGGCATAATTGGGTTATCACCAAAGCTCATGATATTTACTAATATGTTTCATATTTATTAAAGTCAAAATTACATTCCCAAATATCCAAACATGTCCATACAATACAAAGAAAAACAACCAAACAAAACAATTCCAAGCTCTAAATCATTTTATTCTTCTAGTCCAATCCTAAGTGTTTCTGGCTGCAGCTGGTTCACCTGTATCATGTGTAAAAATGGGGGTTTTTGGGTCAACATAAGTTGGCGAGTGAATCTTGTTAGATAAACATTTATTATTGATTTACTTGTTAGTTTATCAATGAAAAATTGTGCATAATCATAAATGAGCAAATGTAAATAATCAAGCAGTATCAATAGCAATCACAACTATAACATACAATAACATATGATAGCATACATTAACATACCAACATCATACGATAAATAACCTGAATGAAACTGTGCGATCAAGGCTCAATCAAACGGAGCCGATCGTATTGCATGTACTGAAAATGATAAATGTATGTGCGATCAAGGCTCAATCAAACGGAGCCGATCGTATGTTGGCACGCCAGGTTCACGCTCATAATGTAATGGGGAACTTGCTCAACGCTCATAATGTAATGGGGAGCGACGGCCTATGAAATTGCATGTACTGAAAATAATAAATTGAATCTAACAATAACCACACAAACAGTTGAATCAAGCTGAATACACATGTTCATGATATGATGTATGCACAATGATTTAAATATAATATATAGCAAGACACATGATACACCCCAAAACGTGATTAAAACGGGGAATTTGTAAAGATTCACTCACATTGGTTACGTTTGATTGGAGATGATGAGATGCGCACGAGTCGGGAGAGTTGAACAACGAGAAATACTAACCTAAATAATAATGGAAAAATATAGTAAATGAGTGGCTTTTATTAAGGATTTTAATGGAATTTTTAGATATATTTTTGTGAGTTTAAGGCTATTTTCTATCTTTAAAAATATTATTTTTAAGTATTTTTAATTGATTTTTAAATTAAATTAAATAAATAAAAAATATAAAAAAATTGTTTATTTTTGCGTTGACCGTTGACTTGTTGACCTGTTGACCGGTTCGGTCAGTGTGCATGTATGCGCTGGGTGAGACTCGAATCCGAGACCTCCCGTACGCGTGCACGCAGCTCTACCAACTGAGCTACGTGTCTAACCCGAAATAATCTTGTTTTTAATTATATTTATATACTAATTCGATTTATTCAAAATTCATTTGTTTTTTAAAAAAGATTTTAAATCATCGAACCGGTGCCGTTAGCCAGACTCGAACGCGTGACGTGCGAGTTAGTGTTGCACACAGTCCACCGCTGGACTGTGTGTCTAACCTGGTTAATATTTCGGTTTTATTATACTTAACACCTATTTGAGTTAACCCGGTTCGGTTAGAAAAATAAAACATTTTTATAACAGAGAGGGTGTGTGTATCAGGGATCGAACTCGCGTCGCGTATGAAATTTGTTTGCACACAGTCCACCGCTGGACTGTGTGTCTAACCCGTTCATATTACTGATTTTAAATAAACTTATAACTTAACTATCTTCGTCTTCTTCGCTCAATTTACAGTCGACTGTGTTACTAATCTGTTTCTTGCTTTTACGATTATCAATCATTCATAAGACTAAAATGAAATGGCAGAGACGGTGTTGGAAGTAAACATACCGTAGGAATGATTTATCACAGAATTTCCGGCAATGCGTCGGCTCTGTTTTTTTTTGAACTTCGACTGGCGAACAAATTAATATTTTTGATTTAGTTAACTGTGGAATTGAAGTACTAAATAAGAGTTATCACCAGGTTTGAATGGCTATACCGTTTTACAGCGGAAGATAAGGATTTTCAGAAGTTTTCCGGCGAGCAGAAATTATCCAATGACAACGTCTGAATTTGATTTCAATTGGAAGGTTTGAGTCAGAAATAGCTTAACAATCGATAGACCACGAAGGTATTGAAAGACTTACTGTTTTGATGAAGAATACGGTTTTCCGGCGACTTGCAGAATTTTTCCGGCGAGTTGGTTTAAGCTTTCTGATGGCTTGAATGTATGACGAAAGTGAAATGGAAAGTTTGTATGATGTTTCTGAGTCGCGAGAGGGGTCTTGATTGAAGTAATTCAGACATTGATTATTTTCGGTTATAAAAACCGATCATGATCAAAATTGAAGTTCATTCAAATCCGAATTGATTAGGATCGTCGGTGCACCGGTTTTGTTCAGTAATTCGCGAGTAATCAATCGTCTTTGGACGATTGGTGACCGATTTCGGTTATGGTTTGGCATTCAGGTTGTTTTCTGTTTGAATATAAGTTTCATTTGTTTCCTAGTGATAACAGAAAACAACAAGTGGCGGAGTGGTGATGTGTGTGTGTGTGTTAAGTCTTTGGATTTCAATTTCCGGCTGACCCGGGTTCAAGCCCCGGCAGCAACATTTTATTTTTATTTATTTTGTTTTCACTTTTTATCAAATATAATTTTTATAGTTTAGTTTGTTTATTAATTATGTATCATTAAAAATCAAAATAACCATAAGTACACAACGTGACATTTATAACTTGATATTCGATTACAAAACGGAGCGGGTTTTGGAAACCCGTTTTTGACAAATGTTACAATTTATGCACGTTGACATCGGGCCGTCACTCAAAGGCTCCGTTTGAGCATGTTGACGCCTTTAGTCCTTATTGCTCTTTAATAGACTATATTTAAAAATACAACACGTGTCACTATACTATTAGACACGATTTACAGGGTGTTACAGAATTACTTCATATGGATCTATTCGGTCCGGTGAACGTAAGGAGCATAGGTGGAAAGTACTATTGTTTAGTTGTCACAGACGATTACTCACGATATTCATGGGTTTTCTTTTTAGGTACAAAAGATGAGACAGCAGAGATGCTGATAGATCTTTTTACAAAATTGGAAAATGTCCATGATGCACGGATCAAGAGGATAAGGAGTGATAATGGCACGGAGTTCAAGAATCAAGTTCTGGATCTTTGTTGTCTTCGCAAGGGAATTGAACATCAATATTTTTCTCCTTATACACCTCAACAGAATGGAGACGCTGAGAGGAAAAACAGGACGTTGATTGAAGCTAGAAAAACTATGCTATCTGATTCAAAGCTTCCAGTTCTTTTCTAGGGAGAAGCTATGAACACAACTTGTTATGTCCTGAACAAAGTTTTGACGGTTGAACGGTTTAACAAAATATGTCACGAACTATTGTTTACTAGAAAACCAAACTTAAAAGGCTTTGAACCATTTGGATTACCCTGCACCATTGTGCGAAACAAAGATAACCAAAAATTCAGTGAGGTAGCTGATGAGGGTTACTTTCTAGGCTATATGCCTGGAACACCGAATAAAAGGGTTATTAATCTAAAAACTAGTAAAATTGAGGTTGTGTTTAACATGGAAATCACTAGTTATTCACCTCAACAATCAACGAGTGGTCCTGCTATATTATATGATTATGAAAGTGTTTTTAAATCATTTAATATTCCTGATTTTTCTAATGCAGATGAGTCTCAAGTGATCCATACTGTGATCAGTGAAGATGGAGAGTGTGACTTCATGCCTAGATCGAGTATATTGATGACAGATGCTCCATAAACTTCTTCCAGTGCAGCTCTAGAGGACTCCAGTGATAGTGAGTCTGAACCTATTCAGGGGAGGACTTCACTAATCCATTTACTAATATTCAGGGGGAGGTTGGATCTGGGAGATAATCTAGTTGTTGACACCATTGCTACCACATATGTAAACAGAGATCATCCAGTTGAAAACATCATTGGTGATGCTGCTACAGGTGTTCAGACAAGGAGAGGTGTGTTCGAAGGTTCCTGTTTGTTTTCTTTTATTCAGAAGACTGGGTTGATTCATGAATGTTGTATAGCTGCTTTATTGCCCAAGAGGAGCCGAAGAATGTTCATATGGCTCTAAAAGACAATTGTTGGGTGGAAGCTATGCATGAGGAACTAGCTCAGTTCAAGAAGTTGAAAGTTTGGGAGCTAGTTGACTTGCCTGTAGGAGAGAAAGAAATAGGCACCAAGTGGGTGTTCAAGTGCAAGAAAGACGACCGAGGGATCGTGATAAGGAATAAGGCTCGGTTAGTAGTGAAAGGGTTCAATCAAAAAGAGGGGATTGACTACAATGAAGTGTTTGCACCAGTAGCAAGGTTGGAAGCAATTCGTTAGTTCCTAGCTTTTGCTTCATTCAAGGGCTTCAAAGTTTACCAACTTGACGTGAAGAGTGCATTTCTTTACGGGAAAGTCCAAGAACTGGTGTATGTCTCACAGCCAGACGGGTTTACTGATCCAAACTATCCAGATCGATTCTATCGAGTTGATAAGCATTGTATGGATTGCATCAGGCACCTAGGGCGTGGTATGAGACACTGTCAGCACATTTGTTAAAACATGGTTTCGAAAGAGGTCAGATTGACGGTACATTGTTCATTAAAAGGAAAAAGGAAGACTTTCCGCTGGTACAGGTATACGTAGATGACATCATCTTTAGGTCATCTAATGAGAACATGTGTCATGATTTCGAGGAGGTAATGAAGAGCAAGTTTGAGGTGAGTGTGATGGGCGAATTATCCTACTTTTTGGGTTTACAAGTTGAACAGAAGAAGGATGGGATGTTTATACATCAGACGAAGTATGTGTATGACATTTTGTCTCGTTCCAAGTACATTGTTCATTAAAAGGAAAAAGGAAGACTTTCCGCTGGTACAGGTATACGTAGATGACATCATCTTTGGGTCATCTAATGAGAACATGTGTCATGATTTCGAGGAGGTAATGAAGAGCAAGTTTGAGATGAGTGTGTATGGGCGAATTATCCTACTTTTTGGGTTTACAAGTTGAACATAAGAAGGATGGGAGTGTTTATACATCAGACGAAGTATGTGTATGACATTTTGTCTCGTTCCAAAATGGAAGATTGCGCTACTTTCAATACACCTATCTGTGAGAATCACAATCTTGGTCCAGATCATGAGAATGTGGAGGATGTTGATCCAACTCAATACAGGGCAATGATTGGTTCTCTGATGTACTTGACTGCTTCAAGACCCGACATCATGTTCGCAGTATGTCTTTGTGCCAGATATCAAGCGAATCCAAAGGAGTCCCACATGAAAGCGGTGAAGCGGATTCTTCGTTACTTGAAAGGGAAACCTAAACTTGGGTTATGGTATCCAGCTGCTAGTGATTTGAAGTTTGTTGCTTTTACTGATTCGGACTTTGGAGGATGCAAATCTACAAGGAAGTCTACCACAGGTGGTTGTAAGTTCTTAGGAGGGAAGCTCGTGTCATGGCAATGCAAGAAGCAGTCTTGCGTGTCTACCTCGACGTGTGAAGCTGAATATATTGTTGCGGGTAACTGTTGCTCTCAGGTTCTCTGGATCCAACAGCAGATGCACGATTACGGTTTGAATTTCACTCGTACTCCTATTATGATAGACAATAATGCCACTATTTCAATCACTAACAATCCCGTAAAAAACAGTCGCACAAAACATATTGACATTCGTCATCATTTTATATGGGATTGTGCTGAAAAGAAATTAATTGAACTGCATCGAGTCGACACACTTGATAACCTGGCAGATCTTTACACAAAAGCATTTGACAGGGCTCGTTTGGAACATTTAGTTGAACTCAACGGGATGGGGAATCCTGAATAACCATTTTTCCATAAAAATAGTCTGTAAATAAATTTTACTGCTTTTCAAAAAACAAAAACATAAAAAATAGAAAATCAAAAATGAGTTTTCACTGTGTGAAAAAGAAGAATGATAGTACATCAGCAAGTTAGACTGTCACACTGAAATTAAAATTAAAATTGCTTAAGTGTGATAGCAGCTTCATCATATGATGTACCAGTAGGCAAAAGGCATGAAATAATCAACTTACCTTTGTGATACAAATATAATAAACTGTGTATGTGTGGGTAACATATCAGTGGCGTATGGTTTTATAACCTTAAATCTTGCGTTGATAGATTGCCAAAATCTGAGGTTTTAGGTCTTTATATCGTTATTTCATCTGGGGTATCAAGGTTGTCCTTCTGCTGCATCCAGATATATGCTGACCTAGGCACAACCAGGATATCTTAAAAGAGCAAAAATGCCAAATCCCAAAAATTGAAGAAGCTCTCCTAGAGAGTCATTCAAATGTGCAAATTGCATTGTTCGTACCAAAATTTGGTATTTGCCCTAACCCTCGTTGGATATTGGTCTCTTTGCTGTACGGAAGTACTGACGTGATCACCAATTATCTAACGTTGTAATTCAAAAGGATGAATTTCTGTATACTCACCTACTAAGATGAATTATTGTGCATGCCTTGATCGTGGGGGTATGTCCTGAAGCGGGACACACTAGTATATCAGTATAAATTATCTAAACAAATCACTAGGTAATGGTACTTGAAATGTTCATGTATTTTGTTTAAGTGGATAAACAATACTGGTAATCGTCTTGAACTGCTTTTCATGAATATTGTATAAAGAATTATTAAATAGTGTGAAAACAGTTTGATGTTGCTGTATGATCTTCTTAACGGTGATACTCATAAAAATAGAGTGTCTATTTTTTCGTACTTTATTTGCTTTCAGAAAATATAAAAATCCAAAAATATCTTGTAAATTCTTAATGTATGGGATATTGGTTGTTTATGGAGGAGTTCTTACCGATAGGGGGAGACGGTGTTAGATCATGAGTTCAAAATTTTTACGATCTTGCAGGTTATGTGTGCTTAAAAATTTTGAGTATATGGTTTGAGTGGAGAAGTGCTTAATCTGTGATACAGTTTTACTATCTCTTGAATAATAATAATTTGTTTAACTTGTGTTGAAAAATTCTTATGGTTTCTCGAGATATTTGTTTTATAGTATACAGATTGTAGCAGTATATTGCTGAGAAGTTTGGTGAAGAGGAGTTTACTTGGATGCATGGTAGAACCTCCTTTCTATATTGCAGACAAAGTTGAAGAGTTTGAAGATTGCTATACTAGGACTAAACTGGAGTTTACTCACACGATATCGATTTAGAAGATTTGGTGATTGGATACATCAGCTTAGAGGGAGTCTGTTGCTGTCAGAAGTTGTTAAAGCTGAAGCTATCAAAAGACCAACGTTTTGAAGATTGAAAGAAGACTGAAGACTAAGTTATTTTATGAAGCTATTGTCAAGGGGGAGTTTGTTGGTGCATATTTGTGACAATAGCTTAGAATTGGTCTTTGGATATCTTGTAATTAGTAAAATGATAAATGGTTAGTGGGTTTAGTTTTGTATTAGTGAATTAGAAGTAATTGGGCTAAACTAGACACAATACAACACTTGGTAGGCGAATTGGGCTTTAAACCCATTAGCAGTCCATGTAGGAAACCCTAGCCCAGTTGCATAACCTATCTCTATATAAAGGGAGGTTTGCATTAGGGTTTTAGGTTGCTGGTTCATCTAAGCTAGCCCATTATCTCTAGGCTTTTAAGATCCGTCAGAAGTTCAACAAACAGGACCCTTGTAATATATGGCATATATATAATAGGTGATTTGACGGCTACTATTTTGGACGACAGAAGAAAATGAAGGTGATTTCAAGGAGAAGAAAAGGATTGGTTCGAGTTCAAGCCTTAGATTAAAGATACAAGTTCGGTTTTATAAATGTTTTACTTCGGTTTAATTTTCTTCGTGTTATTAGACTTTATAAACATGATATATTTATTGATTCAGACTTGTTTCTTGATTTTGACTATGATTATTGACTAGTTTGTTTTTTCTAACCGGGTGTGTGATGATTGTCTGTTGTTAATCAGTGATTTCTCGGTTTTGATAATTTATAGATGGATTAATTTGTAAAAGACCTAATTATAATTGATCAGATATGCTTGCATGCTTTACTAATTTATGATCTTATAATCGTTTCCCGTGTGTCTTTATGAATGTCTTTCATGTTTAGATGCATCTTAGGTTTCTTACTTTGTGTTTGTAACTAGTTTATGGTTTATGGTTTATGGTGCACATATCCCATAGGAACTTTGTTTGATAATTTAGAGGAGTTTAGTGTTCTATCTATTCTTGAGACCGGAAGGAGATAGATAGTTAGGATTGTCTTTGGTGCAGTGAGATCGGGAGGAGAACTGTCTAAGTTGTCTAGTATTATTTGTTTTCCTAAGTCTGTCAAGTGTTTTTAGGTTACCCCGTACGCTCTAGGGTGTATTGTGATTAGTGAGACCAGGAGGTGATCCAACCCACACCAGTGGTGTCACACCCTGACCCGCAGCGGAAATGGTAGTCGGGGCATGATTAGGTTTTCATCAAAGCTCATGACATTTACTATAAAGTTTCATATTTATTATTTTTTTTAAAGAAGAAGTTACAATAAACATACAAGCACAACATGTTCAAATACATTTTTCATGACTTCTTTATTTTTCTTCTAAGGCAATTTCCTATGTGTTCCTTGCTTCAACCTGTCCACCTGTATCATGTGTAAAAATAGGGTTTTGGGTCAACAAAAGTTGGCGAGTGAATCTTATGAAAACATTTGTACGAATTTATTATATTGGTTATAAAAAGGTGCATAACCACATATGAGTAAACGTAACTGTAAATTTAATCACAAAACACATAATATCAATTAATGCACACGCACACACCAAATGATGAACAATGAGATCAAGGCTCAATAAAACGGAGCCGATCTAATGAGGCACGCGATGTTCAACTCGTCTCCAACGAGAAACTGATGGGCCTAATGAATGATTTGCACGCAACTTGACAAAATGTAAACACACATCACAACAAACAACATTTACATCACAAGTTTAGATCATATAATGGTAATAGCACAAGTTTGAACAAACGAAGTAATTAAAGCGACACATGATACACCCCAAAACATGAATAAAATGGGGAATTTGTAAGAATTCACTCACCGTGGGTGCGTTCCTTGATAATGATGAATGCGCACGAATTTATGATTCAACCGACGAGGGAAAACTAACCTAAACAATAACGTAATAATTCGATAAATAAATAAATTTTATTTGAGATTAATATTTTTAATTAGTGCTCTTAATGAGATTTTTAGATTTATTTTTGTGAATTTAATGCAAAATTTTAGGCTTTAAAACCTTATTTTGAGGTATTTTTAACTAATTTTCAAAGAAAATAAAAAGGATTTGAATTAAAAAAAATACTTTTTTTCTAAGGGTTGACTGGTCAACGACCGGTCTGACTCATTTATTATAGGCAGCGTGTGAGGTTCGAACTCGTGACCTCCCGTATACGTGCACGCAGCTCTACCAACTGAGCTACGTGTCTAACCCGAAATATATCCAGATTTAATTACTTTTATATACTTACTACGGTTTAACATATTTTTATTCATTTAAAAATGTTGGGTTAATTTCAGAGACATTGCAAGGAACCGGATTCGAACTTACGACCCTGTCTTGGTTTGCACCCAGCCCAACCAGTTGGGCTGGGTGTTTAACCCGTTATATTTAGAATTCTTATTAAGTTTAACAACTTGTTGAAAACCAACATGGTTTGGTTTTTAAAAAGTTTTTACTTCAGGGAGAACGGTGTTGCAGGGTTCGAACTCGGGACGCGTATGTTTAATGTGCACACAGTCCACCACTGGACTGTGTGTCTAACCTGGTTAGAATACTAAATTATATTAATTTTATATACATGTTATGAGTTGATCTGAATAAGTTTAAAAAGTGTTGGTTTTATTTCAGAAAATCGGAAACATGTGCGACTCGAACCCGGGACGGGTGCTTTGTAATTGCACACAGTCCACCGCTGGACTGTGTGTCTAACCCGGTTAAATACCCGTTTTTATTTATATTTAAACACTATCTTGACTTCATCTTTTTCACCATTTAAAACCCAGACAATGATCCCGACTGAATAAACTGATTAAACAGTTTTGATTACTGTTTTGAGCTAATAAATTACTAAACAAGAGATAGCAAGGAGGTTTAGATAATTATACCGGTTTGGAGAACAGTTACGGTTTTCCGGTTGAAATTCCGGCGTCGCACAGTTTTCCGGCGATGTTTATTTAAGCAGAGTATCTTTCATCGAGTTTGAGTGATGATTGAGAGAGAGTTTGAGAGAATGAGCGAATTCGTTTGTGGTGAAATGATTGGTATTTATAGAGTAACCAGTCAATCACAGAATTTCGGTTTCAAAAATTGTGGTCAAGATGTAATTGCCGAAATGATTGTATAACCGATTTGGGGATTGTTGACTCCCTGATTGAGTCTATTACGTGATCAGTTACATTCGTTGATTGAAGAGGAATCCGAGATCTTGATGATAGCCGGCGATTTAGCGCGGCTGTTTCTTTTTGAATCCGGATCAAAGGAACGTGATTACAAATGCTTAATTGTTTTGAGATGTAACAGATGTGGGCAAGTGGTGTAGTGGTGTGTTGTGTGTTTGGTTTGAGTGGAGACCCGGGTTCGAAACCCGCGGTCTACACTTATTGGATATTTTAAAATCTTAAATATTGCTATTATTTTTATTCCTTTTATTTAATCAATATATTAATTATTTATTTATAAATTATGAAAATTACATTTTATAAAATGAAAAAAAATGCGTAACGAAACTTTTAAATAAATTCTAAAATTTTTAAACAGAGCGGGTTTTGGAACCCGTTTTCGACGAATATTACAAGTGGGCTTTATTTGACCTTTAGGATCCTTAGGAGAAGTTGATGAGACCGGGAGGAGATCCAGCTTGTCTTTAGTTTTAGAGTGTCGTATTATTAGAACCTAATTCCATCATAGTTACCATTGTCGAGAGAAACCCGAGAGTCACGAATAGGATTACAAACCTGGGTAGTTCTTCTTAATCCTTGATTCCACCCTACGTATCTTAGTTGTGTCTTGATAGTTTAGTTCTCTTATTTAAATTAGGAAATTAGTTTAATTAGTTAAACCCTCAAAACAATTTAAAACCAATTAAGTATTAGTTGAGTCAGATTCTAGTTAGCTTCGCTAGTGTCTTGTGGGTTCGATACTCGGACTTTATTAGGCTTTATTACATACGATAGGTACACTTGTATGTCAGGAGTCTAGCTTTGAGAGAGTCTTACTTTATAAATTAAAACTAGAGTGTCTAGATTAGGTTAGTTTTTATAGACTATATTCAACACATCACCCTACCTTATATATATATATATATATAATGACCATTGATTTACATCATCAAATCGTAAAATACACTAGTATATTTTCATTATCAAATCCTGACCATTGATTTACATCATTAAATCGTAAAATACACTAGTGTATTTTCATTATCAAATTTGACCATTGATTTACACTATTGTATACACTTATATATTGATAATCAAGTGCTAGGATTAGTTCACTAGTGTTCACAATCAAGAGGGATGTTTACAAATAAACCTAACCCTATATATATATATACACATATATATACATATATGTGTGTGTGTGTGAGAGAGAGAGAGAAAGAGAGAGATTCATTGAGGAACACTAAAAAAGTGGGAAACCGGGAAACACTATTAAAAATTTAAATTAACATGTTAAGAATCAATTTGTTTTAAAAAAATTTCGACGCTTTTTCTTTTAAATACTTGTAAAAGCATTTTTAGTAAAAAAATATCAAAAACTAAAAATATAAAAAACAGTTAAAAAGGCAAAAAAAAATTACAAAAGTGATTTTTTTATTGGAAAAGTTTCTACCTATTTTTACAAGGAAAAGCGCTAAAATTATTTTAAAAAATTGATTTTTAACATGTTAAGTTAATTTTATAAGATACATTTTTAACTGTTTTTAAACATTTTATTTTATATTTTTTAGTTTTGGGTTTTTTATTAAAAATGTTTCTATATGTTTTTATAAGGAAAAGCGCCGAAAACAATTTATAAAAAATTGATTCTTAATAATGTTAAGTTGAATTTTTAAAAGTATTCCCCGGTTTCCAACTTTTTTAGTGTTCACCAATGAACATTATATATATATATATATATATATATATAGGGAGAGAATGATGAGAAAACTACATATAAATAAGAAAACCAAAAAACTAACTATAAATAAATCCTAAAAAACATACCAATTTTTTTACAATTTTTTTTATAAAAAATCACTACTTTTTATATATAAAAAACGTTTTTTTTCAAAAAAAAAAACTTGTACTGTACATGTACATTATATATGCACTACACATGTGCATTATATGTATATATTGCACATGTGCATTATATGCTTAGATATTGCTTTTGAATTTATTTTAGCTTTTTGAGGGTTGTCGGTGGGAGGTGAGTTAGGTGGTTTATGCTTTTTCATATTAATGCACATGTGTAGTAAATTTTTTTTTAAGTTTTTTTTATATATTATATGTAATGAATTTTATTATAAAATTCAAAAAAAAATTATATGGTTTTTAGGCTTTTTTTATTATTATTATAAAATTCAAAAAAAATATATATGAGAGAAGATCATGAGAAAACTAATATAAATGAGAAACTAAAAAATTAATTAAAACAGCCTAAAAATCATAACAATTTTTTTTACAAATTTTTTTTATAAAAAATTGCTACCTTTTATGTATAAAAAAACTTTAAAAAAACTGGGACTGAACATGTGCATTATATCTATGTGCTGCACATGTGCATTATATGCTTAGATTTAACTTTTAAGTTTAGTTTAGTTTGAGAGTTATGTTTTTTGGGGGTTTCGTATTAAGATTAGGTTTTTGGGTGTTGGGTGGGGAGGGTTTTTAGGTTTTTTGAGGGGTGCGGGTGAGGGCGGGTGGGGTAGAGGGTTTAGGTTTTTGGGGTGTTTGGTGGGGGTGGGTTAGGTGGTTTAGACTTTTTCATATTAATGCACATGTGTAATACAACTTCTTTTTTTTTTTGAAAAAAATGTTACATAGCAATTTTTATTAAAAAATTAAAAAATAAAAAAATAGTTTTGATATATTTTTAGGCTTTTTTAATTAGTTTTTTTTGTTTTCTCATTTAAACTAGTTTTCTAGTGATCCATCCCCTATATAATAGAGTATGAAATAAAGAAAAGTTTAATAATTTTATGGATATTGACAACATCCTAAACTTTAATTATTAAAATAACTTTAGTTATTAAAATTCTTGCTAATAATATTGTTATAACAATATAATGAGTTTATACAGCTATACAAGTAATTGAATTTTGACAAATTTAATGTAGGTCAAAGTTGATATAACATCCAGTAGGATATATGATGTGATGAAAATGCTTCAGGAGCCTTGATGATATAAGTATAATATAATCTAAAGCGCTCAGCCGAAGGAGAAAAATAAATAATTAAATAACTAATAACAGTTATAGCATAATGTTAATTGTATTACGGTATTCTGATACAACTTTTACGAATTTGATTCCTCTGCTTATAAGTTATGGATATTAGGTCCTCAATACTTTCAAGCCACTATCATATTTAACCGACGTTAGAAAATAAAAGTTAAATACAAAAGCCCATATTCAAATTTAAAACCAACAAACAATTGTGAATCAAAACCTACTTAATTTTGACACATTTAAAGAATAGTTGACGTAAATATTTTTATAGAACCTTATATTTAAGGACTCATTTTTTTACTCACACGGGCTCTTAGGGCCTTTGAATTCTCATAACCAAAACTGCATGTGCACATTGTTATAATAACTTTAAAAAAAATGATTATAGATGAGTTAAACTTAAAGAAAGAGCAGGTAGGGAGATATAAACTTCTTTTATTTTGTTTTTCATTTTATAAAGCAATACAACATGTGTATGTATTTATGCAAGTTTTTTAATCCATTGTTTCTAAAGTGAAGGAAAGTTATATGTTGTTTAATACACTTTAGATCTTCAATGTTTCATATATTATAAGATAGAGTATGAACCAAAGAAAAGTTCAAAGGGAAAGGAAATACGGTGCTGTTCGACGTATAAGCTTACACGCAAACTCATTAAAAGTACGTAGTTTTGATTAAAATCCTTAAAAATAAAACTAAATCACTAAAATTGATGTCCCTAATGCTTGATCAATCCAGAACATTATATGCTTTGCGTTTCCAACCGCCCCTTTGATATTTCCAAACCTGCAATTGCTTTCCACGGCCCAGTTATGGACTTCCAATTGGGTCATCAATTCAAACCCAAGTTAGAAATTACATAATTAAATGGCTAGAATATTAAAGATTTTTACTTTTGATTGTAAATTCATCGGCCCTTTACTTCTTCACTGTAGATCAAAAAAACCCATGGATTAACTGAACATCCAAACATAGATGAAGACATGATATTAATTAAAAGGGTTTTTGGAGTTACAAAACTGAACGATTGCTAACAATCAATTGCAAACCTGGGTTTAGTGTATAAAATCGTTTGAAGAACTGCTCAAGATCAAGCAGATGTGAGCTTATACGTCTAAGTATTCACTTTCTCCTATTTTTTATGGATATCTGCAACATCCTACAACTTTAGTTATTAAAATTCATGTTAATAAATATTGTTATAATAAGTTTATACACCTATACAAGTAATTGAATTTTGACAAATGAAAGTACGTCAAAGTTGTTATAATCCGTAATGATGTGATAGAAAATGACCCTTCAGAGCCCTAATGATACAATATAAGTATCATATTTAGAGATCTCGTCTGAAGGGGAAAAAGTAAATAAAATTTATCTATTACATACCATTAATTAAATTATGGTGTTTTGGTATATAAGTTTTTCGAATATAATTCCTTTGTTTATTGTGCAGAGCCTGGGAAAGGCCTGAAGGAGGGGAATAGGTTCGATGCGACCAAGCTGCTATCAAGCAGGGTACTAGGAGCTCTGGGTATTAAAGTGGGAGGGGCCAAAAGTCAGGGGGAATGCAGCTTGAAACAAATGGTCCTAGAAGACAATGAAGTCTGGTTTCCGAAGCATGGAGTGAACCGATCGGTCATTGCTTGTGCTCATGACATTCAAGGCTTGCAAAAGTCGAAAGTGACATTGGCCAAAGTAGGTTTTGTGGATGCTGCAGTTTCCTACCTTGGAAGTTTAAAGGTCATGCTCTCTTTCAGGGATGAGGTCAAAGCACTGAGCTTCCTACACTAGAAGAGGGCGGTATGGGATGTAACGTTTGTCTTAACCAAACAAACTTTTCTAGAGACCAATTTTTTTTCGTCAAAACCCAACTATTCGCCAAAATCAAAACTTTTCTCTTAAGTCAAAACTTTTTGCCAAAAAAATTAACTAACAGTTCGCCACAGTCAACTTCTCCAAAACTAACTTTCGCTAAAACCCGACAAATCCGAATAGCTTTATGAGTGGATACCACAATATATAACTTCCAACGAGAACGACAACACCAAATACGAACCCAATAAGCAAATACGAACCAATAAATCAATTATGAACGAACCAAATTTCATAACCAAAACACACCATCAAAACTGAACCCATCAACTAAATTAATAACGAAATCCATCATTAAAAACCAACCAATATGAGAAACAAACAAACCTATTTTTTTTCTTTTCTTGATCTAGGACGGCATCACCCAAATAATAAAGAAAGTTACTTCTTTCTTTTTGTGAGCTACAAGAAAACAGCAAGCAACAACCAACAAAGTTTGTGATTAGCTGGTCAACAACTATGCGAAGGCGGCGAAAGGATTTACGAAAGCTTGAAAACAAGTTATCAAAACATGAGGAATATCCGGTTCTTAAACGGAATGCTAATCATATCAATAAACAATTCGGATGAATAACCCAGTTCACCCAAAACAATTCGGATTAAGAATATTCGTACACCAACAACTTCAGCGTGGAGTTCAATCGGCGAAATTGGTACTTGCTGCAAACTCTTCTATAACCAGATCAACAAACATAGATCGAATAACGCTTTGATACCATGTTAATCGATAAACATGTATAGAGGAAAAGCGGCTAGGGTTTATTACATTAGGAAAACTTAAAGGTACAAATAAAAGAGAAATGGGCCAAGCCTACAGTACCATCTTTATTATGCTAACAACTTCCACACCTTTCATATTAAGTTAACTCATTTAGCATAAAACTATATTGTAACATATATCATGTTGTAATCAAGGTAAAATTACTCAATCGTTTGCCAGAATGACTCAAATACCCAACTAAGAGAGTATTCCATAATGATATTGAGTCATCAAACACTCCGTCATTGGCCTCAAATGCCATTCTATTGGCAAAGTTACATGCATCTCTCATAATGCCACCATGCTAATTTTGCATCCTCTTACACCATATGGTGTATATCCACTTAGTGTTACTACATAAAACTAAATGTGAAGACACTCGTCAACGTTAAATATATACATACACACAAGTGTTGGTACATGAATTGGCTCAGGGACATCCTTCCAGTAAGTTTGTTATCTGGTGGACAGCTCCAATGTCATTGAATTTAAAATAGTAAGACACATAAACATATAAAACAAATTCATAATGTCGAAACTTTCGTGCCACCTTCTACCTAAAGTCATTGTTGATGATCAAGATGTTCAGATGCATGCATCGTAACATTGAGGCATGTCCAGACACCAAAGCAGCGTGCTCAGAGATTGTTATAATATCAAAGGTGGTTTAGTTAGTACTTAGCAATCAAAGTGTATTTCGAATTTAACATCATTTGTGTTCTAGAGCTACTATATCTTAACAAATTATACAAGTTAATACGTAAGAAAGAATGAATCTGCAAAAAATGACGTAATTTTCAGTCTTTAAAAGTTCTCCACTTCACAATATCTTGTCTTTTTTCTCTGCAATTCGCAGCAAAATTCATTCCTAAGATACATGCGCAAAATAAAACATAAGCTATGTTGGTGAGCTCGATGAGTTATGGAAGTTACAAAAATCATCATAAAAATAATAACTTGATAGCAAAATTTAAATAGACTTCTACATGTATTACTGTAACTCTATTAGCTCTCACGACTTAATTGTTGTTACAGTAAAAGTTGTAACTAACTTCTTGGCATATACCATTATTGTTGTTAATACCGTTACACACCACTTTTAATGCTCTTAGTGTTCTGTAATGTGTGTATTTATATGTGTACACAAATATATGTACTACGCTATTATAAGAATCATACTGAAACATTCACATTTTTGTAGAAGACATATGCTAACCCAACTAGAATACTATCTTTTTCTTTAGTTGCCTTTTTTCACTCTCCTATGCTTCATATATTTAAATATAACAATAATAATAATTGTATCCGTTTTATAACACTAGATGGCATGTTCAGCACCTCGCTAACATCTATGAAACTTGGGTGTATAACAATAATAATAATTGTGTCCGTTTTATAACACTAGATGGCATGTTCAGCACCTCGCTAACATCTACGAAACTTGGGTGTCCCTGAACTAAAAGACTCCACGCTAGAGGACTAGGTCCTTCCCACTCTCGGCTCCTTGAGGAGTAGTGCCCCCAAGATAAATACGTTTTTGTACACTATGAAACACGCTGGAACTCAACTTTTTTTTTCATTTTTCTAAAGATCTATAACATAATGAATACTTTATTATGATTACAAATTGTGGGAACCCCTTTGACCCGTTCCTTATTTACCTAAATCTTTTTATTTGACCCAATTGACATAATAACCTGAATTGATTTATTCATATGTAAGGAAAACACTGATTTTGAATTTTCAATTTTTCAAGTACGTATTTCAAATATAAAAAAAAAGTTTGACCAGTCTCCAATGTGGGTGAATACGATAATGACACGGATGTTGTAAGTTGCGAAAACAATATGGTGATTGCGTCCCTTTCGCTGGCCATCGTGTATATAATGCATTTCCATTCAATATGATTTCGAATCGGATTGTCATGGAAGTATAGTATTAGATTCGCAGGGTCTTTTTATGCGCACCGTCTACTCTGCATTGAGACTTTGTGGGTGCAAGGTTTTTTAATATATGGTGCAGGTTTCCAACTAGGGTGTGTGTACATATATAGTTTGACTTCAGTTATTTCGGTAGTATAATGCCATGCTTTTTTCAACTTTTGATTATCAAAAGGGGTTGGTTGTTATCAAGACTGCTTTTTCTATCGATCTAGCTGCCTTTTCTTATTGTGCAAGACCTCATCAATTTGGGGCCTTGGATTATCAATACTATATGAATTTTTATCTTCATAAAATTCTTCTCGATACGGTAATTCTTGCTTGAACGATCTTGGATATCATTTGAATATCATTTATGTTGGTCTTGATTGTTGTAATACGAATCCATAATAATATGCTTAAAAAACCAAGCTACTTGTAGTCTAGTGATATCAGGATGTATAATAAGATTCTCTTTTAGTGGTTGAAGATTCTATAAGGATTCTATTCCATGATGGAGTGTAGATTTAAAATAGAATTAACCGGCGTTTGATATAGCTATTTAAATAATAATAATAATAATAATAATAATAATAATAATAATAATAATAATAATAATAATAATAATAATTTACATCACTATATGCTTATTGTACCACAAAGCATTTGTACATTATCCACTTACATAATTACTAGTAGGCAGAATCAAATAAGATCTTGGAACATGAAAACATATCTAAAAGAAAAGAAAAACATAAAGGTAAAACTGATCAATAAACATAGAAAATACAATTATTGGTCAAACACCTTGGTTTTGTTTCCAAACTTCTTTAGAAACCAAGATTTTTGACAAAAACACATGCAACAAAACAAAAATTTATGCGACAAAGTTAACCTTTCCTCTAAACTACTCAATTTCTAAAGTACTGCATTCTGAATAACAATACTAGCATCAGTCCCAGAAGTAAGTACTCCATTCTGATCAATCGGCCTCCCGGAGCCAACACCATTCCTTTTGGTATTATGTTCACTTTTGTTATTATGTTCATACGTAATCTTTCCGGTTTCTTTATTAAAATCCAGATTATACAAAAGCACCACTGTAGCTACTGAACCAACAAGCATTGGAATCGGACCAAATATCCACAGAAGCAAAGTGGTCGCAAAGTAGAGTGCTCGTAATCCAAAGGCCCAGAATATGCTGCCTCTTTTCACCGCCTTACGGAGGCATTTCACCACCTCACCATCCTTATCGAGGGGCATGCATAAGAGGAAACTCCCATGAACAAAGTGCCTTGAAGTCTGTACAAAACAAACAAATGCCAGTAAAAAGCAAGACAAAAGCGCTATGTACTTGATGGTCCTGGTGGACCGACTGGCGTTCCCTAAGATGAAACTGTCTGTAAGGAAATTAGATGAGTTTCCGAGCAAGGCTCCGATCAGAGAACATAGAACCAGAGAGATTGAACTCAGGGTAGATGCGGCGGTCAAATGCCCGTTGAGAACAGTCGCAGCAAACCCTCTTATCTTTATTAGGAAGCTGCATGATTTCAACAACCAATTATCAATCAACAATGTTAAAAGTGTAGTGTTAAAGATACAACACCTCTGAAAGTGTACACCATGTCATCCGTCACATCATACGGGCCATGTGAATCATTTATTGGTCGCATCACGCATGGGTCGTATAATTTTGCTCATACGACCCATACGACTAATTTATCTCTTATCATACACACTAATAGGGGCGAACCCACTTTGAATGGGTCGCGTTCAATTCACAAGGAACCCGTTGATTTTTAAAAATTTTCTCGAGGCGATATAGTCGCTTTTTTAAGTGACCCCATAACATTTTTAAAAATGAACCCATAGTAAAAAGTTTAATGATGGTGTGGTTGTATAACCCTTGGTCCCTAATTCTACTCTACAAAATGGTTACGAGTTCATTTCTATGCATATGTAGTTTTTAGGGTTTTTTCCTCTTTTTAAAACCATTACAAACACTGTTAGCGTTTAAATAAATAAACCGTGTCCCTTGTGACTTTTGCTTCTTCAGTTCTTCTACTAACAAAACAAAAAAAAATAACGGAAACCCTAACTCGACTATCACAACCCCTTTTTTCACTTTTTGCCTTCCGCCTCCGGCACTCGCCCCTCTTTTGTTCATGTATTATCTATTATAATTTAGTATTTTACTATGTTTCCTTATTTGGCCCACCCCACAAAATCTAATATTTGGTTGTGAAAAATCTGACTTGAAAAAATAAACATATAGGAAAAAAATATATATATCAGGTCCGCCACTAGGCCTTAATGGCAATAATATGGCTTCTATGAGCGCTTTTTGCCCTGAAAATGCGGCTTGTATGACATGTATGGATGACATGTCAGTACACAACACCAACTGTAAAAATGCATGAAAATAAAATTTGGAAAAGAAAGTTTTAGTTAAAGATTTACCTCAAGCATATTTCGGCCCGGCCTCCTTGTTATCATTCTCGTAGCCGATCGCGGTGAGAGTGTGACGCTTATTGTATATGTGGAGAAGGAAAAGATGATAGATGCACATATCGAGAACCCTAATGGTTTTTATCTTCTTTGTATCGTTGATGTTGTTATCTGCGGGTTTTTAGCATATGAGACACAATATATCAAAAGTAACAGTTAAAAGTAATTTTTTTACCGTTAACAAATATCAGAATATAGTCGTATCTAACTTTATTAATCTTAGAACAGTATATTATAGCATCTAGAGTTCATTGAATTTTTATGTCGAAGCAAACACGAGATAATGTTGATTTACTAAAGTGACATTTTGAGCAGGACGTCATATATTAGTTGAAGGTATGGCTAAATCATTATAGTAAGAATACATTGATACATGTCAAGATTATGTTATAAAGTGTGTGAAAAGTCACTTTATATAAATTTATGAACAACAATTAAATTAACCACCAGAGATAGAATTTGATTAACACGTATTTTCTAAGTTGGTCATTAGGTAAGTGATACTGTATTGTGTTAGATGGCTGATATATTAAGAGAAACTGACTGCTATTTGGAATGGTTGTTGTTTTGCATAGGCGTGCTGATCTTATGTTGCAATTGTTGTGTCAGGAACTGGAGTTGCTTGAGATGTAGGTGACGTTGATCTGTAGATGGTATCTTGATGTTGATCTCTCGAATATCATAGCGGTCTGTAAAAACATGCAATCCACAGTGTGAAGCATGTTCGCTGCAACTAAAGAATGTAAAAACGTGCAATCTACAACGTGAAGCGTGTTTGCTGCAACAGAATATTCAGGGTTGTTGTCAGAACTAAAGGATTTATTACTTTAAAAAACCCAACTCTTTATGTATTTACCCAAAACTTTACAAACAAAAAAATCTATACAAGAACTCAAACGAACACAACTGATGTTTATCACAGCAATGAACATCTTTACACTGAAACAAGGACGGAATCTCGAAAATAAGAACAGTACTCATGAACAACTTATGAGACTGCGATACAATACAAACCCTAGAAAATATCTTGAAGTGTTGTAAGTCTCTGAGATGTGTAATATGTCCAAAACAAACTGAAGTCTTCATGTATATACAAGGCAGACTACAACATCGATAATGACCTAAGCCCATCTGCATCCTTAGCTCAGCTGCAACTCTTTTTATTCAGCCTTTCCAACCCACATCGTCTGAGTCCAAATGATATATTGACTTCCAGCCCATCTCACATTAAAACATAAAACAACATGTTAATACTAAATAACTATAAGAAATATAAAATTGTGACATGTAAAATATTATGTATATATTTGAACACCCATCCTCAGTTTTATATTTCAAACAAGTTTATAAGATTTAAAGACTTACACATAGTAGTATGCATATGAGGTAGAAGCCCTTTAGTAAAGATATTTGCAACCTGATTTGCAGATTCAATACCAACTGCATTGATTATTCCAGCCGTGATTGTTTCCCTTAAAAAATACAAATCAACTTCGAAATGTTTTGTTTTATCATGGAACACCAGGTTTGCATCTATTGACAAAGCTATAGTATTATCGCACTTTAACACTATTGGTAATTGAACATTTACATGCAACTCCTTCAATATATTTTGAAGCCATAAAATCTAACAACCAACATCACACATGGATCTATATTCTGCCTCAGCAGATGATCTAGAAATGACACCTTTCTTTTTTACTTCTCCAAGATACAAGTGAGTCTCCCAAAAAATACATAACAACCAGAAACAGATCTTCTGTCATTACTAGTGTAAGCCCAGTCCGAGTCAGCATAAGCTGTCAGATCAAACTTGTTGCCTTTTACAAATAAAACACCTAAAATAGGTGCTCCTTTTATATACCTCAACAATCTTAAAGAAATTAGAAATATGCAGATGTGCACTTGTAGGCTTATGCATTTACTGGCTAAGATAATGAACATAATAGGAAATATCAAGTCTTGTATGAGATAAGTAAATTAACTTTCCGACCAACTTTGATATTTTGTTATATTTTCAAGTAAAGTCTCATTATTTTTACAAACATTAGACACCATATAATTTTGTTCTATTGAACAACTAACAGGTTTACAATCATTTAAACCATACTCAATTGTTAAATTCATACAATATTTTCTATATGTTAAACACACACCTTTATCACTATTAATAACTTCTATACCCAAAAATATTTTGGTACTCCTAAATCTTTAACTAAAAACTCATTTTTAACATAACCTTTATGTTTTCAATCTCAACTTCGTTATTTCCTGTTAACACAATGTCATTCACACATACTAGGAAAACAATTAGCACATTACTACTACTTTTAACAAACAAAGAAGATCATATTTAGATTGTACGCAACCTATTTTAATGAGAACGTCAACAAGCTTTAATTCCACATTTTTATGCTTTTTTAAACAATACAAAGACGTGTTCAATTAACACACCAAATTTGACCCACTACTTTCTAACCCTTCTGGCATTTTCATATACACATCTTCTTTTAACTCTCCATAAAGGAAAGCATTATTGACATCTAACTGATAAAGTCCCCAATCATTCTGAACTGCTAAACTTATGGCATACCTAACAGTAACCATTTTACTATAGGAGAAAAAGTTTCTTCATAATCTATTCCTTCCTTTTGATTAAACCCCTTAGATACTAACCTAGCTTTGTACCTTTCTATTTCACTATTTGACTTATATTTAACTTTGAAAACCCATTTACATCCTATAGGAACTCTACCTTTAGGTAACTCTATGACATCCCATCTATTATTCATATATAAAGTAGTAATCTCATCATTCATAGCATTTATCCGGTTCTTATCACCTAAATCCTCTTTATAGTTTTTAAGTTCAATTGTTTTATTCAAATTTACAACAAAGCACACACTATCAGCAGGTAAATGCACATAGTTAACCACTTTTTCATATCCATACTTGACTTTACCTTCAACAACATAGTCATCAATTTTTTTAGGTACACTAGGTTCTCTATTTGATTTTCTAACAAATCAATCACGACCAGTGTTGCCCTCAGGTGGAGTTGATTCTGCATTTATAGAACCATGACAGTCAGTCCTCAAAGGTTCTTTATTAGGACCAATGAGTTGTTTTTGCTCTGCCCTGCAACAGTAGTTGATGGCTGTTGTACATCAGCAGACTATTGTTCTAGATGACTGACTTAGTTGATGAATTTCACAAAAACTATACTGATGTAACGCCCTCTTTTCATCATTGGGTTTTTGGTCAGTTGATGAGTTATATAGATCATGCTTTGTTTGAGAAACTTCTTTTTTCATTACCATTTTGTTTATAAGGAAACACTTTTTCATAAAACTCACATCCCTTAGAAAAAATAAACTTTTTATCATCTAGGTATCAAACTTTATAACCCTTTCTGAAATTTGAATAACCCATAAACACACATTTATCATCATGTTCTTCAAACTTATCATGATTTACCACACTATACAAAAGCATAAATATCCAAAGACTCTCATGTAACGCCTCGTTTTTTTTAATATTTTCCTTTAATAATAATAATAATAATAATAGTAATGATAATAATATTATACTACATTCACGTTGTTCGGGTTCGAAGATGGGTTTCAAAACGTAATAGAGCCGCTTTAAAACGTAAGAACCGAACTAACCAGCTTTAGGCCCAACCTACCAAACACTAATCACCTAAACCCTACCTTTATAAGCTAACACACAACACACACTACACACACTTACCAGCCGCCACCCCCTTCTCTCTAGACTCTGGTCTCCGGATTCCGGTCACCGGCGTCGTTTTCCGGCAAACACCCACAACCCTCACACCTCTCGGCTCTCTCCTCCCCCTCTCTCCGAAAACCGCCGACCACACCCACACTCCTTCTCCCTCACTCTCGTAACCACCATCACCCCCCCCCCCTCCGGCACCGCCTTTCCGGTGAGCCACTCCAGCAGCCCCCATTCCCCTTGACAAACATCAAGCCACCACACCCCCTCTTGCACCACCTCATCCCTCACCTCACAAACACCCTCCTTCCCTGCATATTACGGCAACCGGGGCCGGGTCTTCGACCGGTCTCCGGCGCTGCCCCTCAGCTCCGGCACCCACCTCTCTCCTTCTCAATCTCACCCTCATTCGCACCACAATCCCTCGACACCTCGGTGGTGGCGGCGCAACAGCGACGGAAGCCGCCACAGCGGCGGGGGATGGTAGACAAGGACTGCGGACGGGATTCGACGCTGGTGAGTCTCGGTTTGGCTGGGTTCATCGTCGGTTCAGCTCCGGTTCGTCTGGCTCGGGCTCTTTCTTCAGTTCCGGCAACAGCAGGCTCACGAGATGGTTGTGGTGGTTCTAGTTTCAGGTTTTGTTTCGAGCCTTGTTCAGTCCTGGTTCTAGTTCAGAAAACTCGGTTTTGGGCTCGGGTGTCCCAGTTTAAGTTGTGTCGATTCTGTTCCGGTCCAACCTCAGTCAACTTATTCAACTCGGATTCGGTTTGGTTCGACACGTCGACACGGCTCAGTTTTGGTTCATGCTCGGTTCGTTTCAAGTCAAACCTGGTCAAAGCAGGTTAGCGAGCAGATTCGGGTCAGCTTGGTCCATACACGTTTCGGTTCAAGTCAAACCTGGTCAAACAGTCAACGCCAGTCAAACCAGTCAGATTCGATGTTCGGTTCGGTGTTCGGGGCCAAGTTCAGTCAATGCTTTAGTCAACTCAATCAACACACGACACGGTATACTATTAACGCCGCGAATTGTCACACCCCGACCCAGCGGAAAAGGTGATCGGGGCATGATTGGGTTATCATCAAAGCTCATGACATTTATTATGCGTTTCATATTCATTAATACAAATTAAATGGAAATTTACAATAAATGTTACAACATGTTCTAACTAACAATCTAAACTTCTTTGTTCTCTTCTAAGGCATATCCTATGTTTTCCTTGCTTCAACCTGTTCACCTGTATCATGTGTAAAAGAGTTTTTGGATCAACATAATGTTGGCGAGTGAATCCTATGGAAAACATTTGAACAAATTTATTTAAATTGATTATGAAATATGTGCACAACCAAACATGAGTAAAAATATATGTAAACTTAATCAACAATCATAAGATATTAAATGAAACACACATGAACGATAATGGAACATTTAGAGGCACGCGATGCTCAACTCGTCTCTCACGAGGAACTGAGGGGCCTAATGAATGAATGGCATAAACATGATAATATGAATGACACAACTACAAACAATATAAACTCAATGATACACACATGAACAATAATGAATTTGATTTGAGGCACGCGTTGTTCAACTCGTCTCCCACGAGGAACTGATGGGCTTAATGAATGAGTTTCATATAATTTGACAAAAGGAAATAAGTAATCACAACAATATAAACAATCTAAGTTTAGGTCATGATGTGGTATGGCACAAGTTTAAATAAATAAGTTAATTATTTTCATAACACATGACACACCCCAAAACGTATAATTTAAAAGGGGGAGTTGTAAGATTCACTCACAGTGGGTGCGTTCGGTTAATGATGTTGAATGCACGCGAAGTGGTTTTAACCACGAGTGAGATTAACCTAGATAAATCGCATTATGGTTTGGTAAGTAAACGGATTTTATTAATCTATTTTAGTAGGATTGTTGGGTGTATTTTTGTGAGTTTGAGGCTATTTTCTAACCTTAAAAATGTTATTTTTAAGTATTTTTAATTGATTTTTAATTAAAATAATTAAATAAAAATAATAAAAAATTTGACTTTTTCTGACCGTTGACTTGACCGTTGACCGGTTCGTATGCGTATTGTTGTGCGCTGAGTGAGGCTCGAACCCGAGACCTCCCGTACGCGTGCACGCAGCTCTACCAACTGAGCTACGTGTCTAACCCGTTATATATCCGTTTTTAATTATATATATATATTAATTACGTTAAACCGAAAATCCTTTTATTTTAAAAAACAATTTAAGTGAATCGGATGGTGCGCTCCACAGGTCTCGAACCCGGGACCTGTGGCTTAAACTAACACACAGTCCACCGCTGGACTGTGTGTGCAACTTGTTAACTTTACTGATTTTTATTATACTTAAACACAAATTAGTTATTTCCTTTTCTGTCTTAATTAAAAAAAAATAGATAATTGTCCGAGTCGGTGCAGTAGCCCGGACTCGAACTCGTGACCTGTGCTATAAACATACACACAGTCCACCACTGGACTGTGTGTCTAACTTGGTTATTATTCCGGTTATCAATATACTTAACATATAACAGTGAGACTTCCGGTTCGGTTAACAAACAAAAACGTTTTATTAAGGCGGCGTGTGTGGAACAAGATTCGAACTCGAGACCTTTGTGTTTATTGTGCACACAGTCCACCGCTGGACTGTGTGTCTAACCCGATTAATAAGTTGATTTAAATTATACTTATGTGTTTACCGACTTCATCTTCTTCGTTGTTATAACCAGAATCGATAACAGACTGGTTCGGAGTTTTAATCGGTTTATTAGTGTGTTTCAGTTCATTACGGTGAGATAAAGGTGAAAAGAAAAAAGAAATTAGGCGAAGAGGTATACCGACTGGACCCTCTGTTTTCCGGTAGAACTCCGGCGACAGCAATCCCTTCCGGCGACGAGTGTCTTGCAGCAGCGAGTCTCCAGAAAGCTTGGAAAAGGTATGGGTGACTTCGGTATAAGCTTAGGAGGTTCAATAAGGCTCGGAAATAAGGAAACCGGTTTTCCGGCGACGAACAGAATAATTCCGGCGAGTGGAATTACGTCCGGTAAAGGTGTGGTTTTGAGCGAAAAAGCTTGCAGTGGGTTGTGGGTGAATTTATAGTAAGAAACCGAGATGTATTTGGCCCGATTTTCAACTGGATTCATAAGTTATAAAAACTCCGGCGGTTATAGAAGGTGTCGCGGACTCAAACGTCGGTTATAACCGATATAGGTTTAAAGTTTACGTTATAACGGAAGGATTCGTTAAATACTCGCGAGATTTCCGGGATTCCGACGACTGAACTTTTTGGGCGCCGGTTTTGAATTCGTAACGTCATAATATCAATTAAGTGATTCTAATATTTAACAAACAACATCCGTGGCGCAGTGGTTCAAGTGTCATGTGTTAAGTCTGGGCGTACAGTGGCTCGGCGACTGACCCGGGTTCGAAACCGGCAGAAACATTTTATTTTTATTTTGCGATTTTCAACAGTTTTTCAAAAACTAAATATATATTCCCGTATAATAATCGATTATGTATCGTTTAAAATTATTTTGGGCATTTAATTCGCAACGAAAATTTTAACTGACTGTTCGGTTGATAAACGGAGCGGGTTTGGTAAATCCGTTTTTGACGGATGTTACAGTATCCCCTGCTTTTTAGAAATTTCGTCCCGAAATTTAAATAGTGATATATTTGACTAAAAGAATGATGGTGTTTAGTTTGACAGTTATATGCTTAGAAAAATAAGGGTTTAAGTTTTTGTTCGAGGCGGTAACGTTCCTTGTAAGGGTTAAGTACCCTATTACAGGAATCGCTTTTTGTTGCCTACTGTATAAGTATTGATAAGCAGGAATGATTCGCTAAAAATGATATCATGCATAAGAGTTTAGATACGTTTGGAAAAGTATGGTTATATCCTAATGCAAAACTTCTAACATTACAACCTACATGGAGACATAAATAAAACACAACAGCTGATATTTGAACATAATTAAACACAACAGCTAATATTTGAACATAAATAAGCATAACAGCTAATATTTGAATCCACATTCTGATTGCATATATGTTTGAATGGTGGAAGTTCCTCTCTCGTTTGTTATGATGGAGAGGTTAGTTTATGTAGAAATGGAACACAATCCAATCTCTTTAAATAGCAAGCTGATTTAAATGTAACACAAATTTCAACCAAGGCAATACTAAATCCTACATGGAACCTCTCATAACCGCTTGATAATGCCTCTGATCCTTTGGCAAGAATACTTATATATAGGAAGTACCAGCGGCGTATCCACCATATTCTTGCCAAATTTTCATTAGTTTTATCCACAAGTTATGATTAGTTACCAAAAACTAATAAATCCCACATAGAACTTCTCATAACCGTCCGACAATGCCTCTGATCCTTTGACAAGAATACTTATATATAGGAAGTACCAGCGGCGTATCCACCATATTCTTGTCAAATTTTCATTGGTTTTATCAGTGAATTATGATTAGTCCTATATAACTCTACAACCAATACAACAAACATAAAATACTGAAATGAAATATATCTGTGCGATCAAGGCTCAATCAAACGGAGCCGATCGTATTGCATGTACTGAAAATGAAATGTCTGTGCGCTCAAGGCTCAATCAAACGGAGCCGAACGTATTGAATGTACTGAAAATGAAATTGTCTGTGTGCTCAAGGCTCAATCAAACGGAGCCGAGCGTATTGCATGTACTGAAAATGAATAACTTAATCACACAAACAACCTATGCATGGAACCTCTCATAACCGCCTGATAATGCCTCCGATCATTTGACAAGAATACTTATATATAGGAAGTACCAGCGGCGTATCCACCATATCCTTGTCAAATTCACATTGACTTTATCCGCAAGTTATGATTAGTTCTATGCGACTCTACAACAAACACAACAACCACAAGATACTGATAATGAAATTGTCTGTGCGCTCAAGGCTCAATCAAATGGAGCCGAAAGTATTGCATGAACTGAAAATGAAATTGTATGTGCGCTCAAGGCTCAATCAAACGGAGCCGAACGTATTGCATGTACTGAAAATGAACAACTTAATCTAAACAACAATCACACAAACAGCCTATGCATGGAACCTCTCATAACCGCCTGATAATGCCTCCGATCATTTGACAAGAACACTTATATATAGGAAGTACCAGCGGCGTATCCACCATATCCTTGTCAAATTTTCATTGACTTTATCCGCAAGTTATGGTTAGTTCGATGCGACTCTACTACAAACACCACAACCACAAGATACTGATAATGAAATTGTCTGTGCGCTCAAGGCTCAATCAAACGGAGCCGAGCGTATTGCATGTATTGAAATGTAAAATGAAATAACCGATCAAGGCTCAATCAAACGGAGCCGATCGTGCGGGCACGCCAAGATCAACCGCATAATAAAATGGGGATCAAGCTCAACCTCGATGGATAGGGAGCTGCGGCCTCGGCAAATGCATATACTGAAAACAATAAATAATAATTACTCTAACAGTCTACACATGGAACCTCTCATAACCGCCAGATAATGCTTCTGATCCTTTGACAAGAATACTTATATATAGGAAGTACCAGCGGCGTATCCACCGTACTCTTGTCAAAGTTTCATTGGCTTTATCCTTAAGTTATGATTGGTTTGATGTGATAAAGAAAAACATAAAACTAAACGATAGGAGTTGAATCTGGATCTTCGACGAAGAGGACTAGTTGAGTATCTTCACCTGGGCCGTCATTATCTTCGACCGGATTGGCATTGATGTTGAAGACTCTTCCTCTTGCTGGTGGCATAGTGGTTGGGTTTTCTTGGTTTACTTGGTTAACTGGGTTTCATTGGGCTTGAGTGTTGATGACGTTAACCAATTGAGGGCATGTGTTTCTAAAGTGGGTAGGGTCGCCACAATTGAAACAAGCTCGAGCATATGGGAACACGGGGTTTTGGGGTTGATGATAAGTTTGGGCCATGTTTTGAGTAGGGGAAAAAGGTTTGGTTTTGGAAGGTGCGACAAACCTTGCTCAAATGACCATAGCGTCCACAAGTTGTACATAGTCGACAAGGTAAGGTAAGGGGATGGTGATAAAAACAATTGTTGCATCGAGGGTGAGGTCCAAGATATGGTTTCTTATTTGGGGAAATTGAGTTGGGTGCCACTTGGGTGATTGGGATAGCTTGGATGGGTATGGCGTGTAAAACTGGTTTATTTCGTTGGGTAGTAGCGAAAAGTTGCCCGTCTCTTTTTCTCTAAGGATTGGGTTGAGAAGGGGATTCGGTTTGGGTGTAGTCGGAGGTTTCAGTCGATTCTTTATCCTTCTTCTTCTCCTCCTTGAAGTCTTCGTTTCGGATTCGGTTCTCGGTAAGCTCTGTTGTTACTCCATTGCTGCTTCCAAAGTTGCAGGCTTGGTACTTATTACAGGGTCTTGAAACTTTGACGGAAGACCACGAATGTAGTGCTCGATCAAACGGTAGAGGGGAGTGAACATGTTGGGAACCATTTGATGCAACTCGAAGAATCTTTTATTGTAGGTGATGTGGTCTCCTTCCTTTTGCTTCAACGAATAAAATTCATCTTCTAATTTCTTGATTTCACTCCTTGGGCAAAATCGTCTGGTCATGATTTCCTTCAATTCGATCAAAGTTAAGGTCATAGCATCGTCGGCGCCTCGTTTGGCCTTCTCTGTATTCCACCAAGTAAGTGCTATCCCATATAATAGACCGGTAGCATATCGCACTTTGCGATCGTCAGGGCAATCGCAATTTAGAAAAGTGTTCTCCATTTCTTCAAACCAGTGGAGGAGAGCGGTGACGCCTTCAGTCCCTTTGTATTTCGGAGGGTCGCATGATTTGAAGTGCTTGTAGGTGCATTTAGTGATATTTGAGGGAGAGTTGACAATGTTTTGGTTTGCTTGATTGACAGGATTATCGGTGAGTGCTTGTTGAACTTGGATTACTATGTTGGGTATTACGGCAGCCATATGTTGAACGATTTGGGATCATGGGTCGCATTAGGAATGAACATTCATAAAATAATTATAGAAAAATACTACATCCATAGGATGTCTTGGGCTTTGCTCGCTGTTAGGCCCTACATGCCGCCATACTTTACCTGTGTAATCATGTGGGCCCCCATGAATACCGGTTTTTCATATGGTTCGCACGGGTTTGCCAGGTTGCGTACACAAAAACCCGGAGAAAATCAAGAAATATGTATACAACGTGTGATATTCGGAATGTGTCCAGGTGTAGACACGGTGACACCTCAAAGTAGGTTAGTTCGAACGACGTTTGGTGTGGCATGCTTTGGCCTAATAGGTCCTTCGTACTCTCATCGTTGGTCCCCAGGTAGGCAAACTGGTCCGTTATATTGGATTTATACGAATGCCAACCTAGACAGGACGTTCCGACTACCGGTACTTGTACCCTTCCAGTTACTACATGCCCGTCGCAGAACTTACTTTGATGAGATTTGAAAATTGCACAAAATCTTTGGATAATGAGAGTATGAAAATAAATTGAATACATGAACATTGATATATGTATAATGAATATGTATATATGTATAATGAATATGTATATAAGCATGTATGTTTGACTGTAAATGTAAGCAAATATGAAACAAATAAATATCACAAGTTTGCATGTAACCACCTAATCAATTTAAAATTTAGGCAGACTATAGTATAGGCTCTAAGGGTCTAATAACCTATCCTATATCCCTATAGTCATGGCTATGATACCAATCTGTCACACCCCGACCCGCAGCGGAAAAGGTGATCGGGGCATGATTGGGTTATCATCAAAGCTCATGACATTTATTATGCGTTTCATATTCATTAATACAAATTAAATGGAAATTTACAATAAATGTTACAACATGTTCTAACTAACAATCTAAACTTCTTTGTTCTCTTCTAAGGCATATCCTATGTTTTCCTTGCTTCAACCTGTTCACCTGTATCATGTGTAAAAGGGTTTTTGGATCAACATAATGTTGGCGAGTGAATCCTATGGAAAACATTTGAACAAATTTATTTAAATTGATTATGAAATATGTGCACAACCAAACATGAGTAAAAATAGATGTAAACTTAATCAACAATCATAAGATATTAAATGAAACACACATGAACGATAATGGAACATTTAGAGGCACGCGATGCTCAACTCGTCTCTCACGAGGAACTGAGGGGCCTAATGAATGAATGGCATAAACATGATAATATGAATGACACAACTACAAACAATATAAACTCAATGATACACACATGAACAATAATGAATTTGATTTGAGGCATGCGTTGTTCAACTCGTCTCCCACGAGGAACTGATGGGCTTAATGAATGAGTTTCATATAATTTGACAAAAGGAAATAAGTAATCACAACAATATAAACAATCTAAGTTTAGGTCATGATGTGGTATGGCACAAGTTTAAATAAATAAGTTAATTATTTTCATAACACATGACACACCCCAAAACGTGTAATTTAAAAGGGGGAGTTGTAAGATTCACTCACAGTGGGTGCGTTTGGTTGATGATGTTGAATGCACGCGAAGTGGTTTTAACCACGAGTGAGATTAACCTAGATAAATCGCATTATGGTTTGGTAAGTAAACGGATTTTATTAATCTATTTTAGTAGGATTGTTGGGTGTATTTTTGTGAGTTTGAGGCTATTTTCTAACCTTAAAAATGTTATTTTTAAGTATTTTTAATTGATTTTTAATTAAAATAATTAAATAAAAATAATAAAAAACTTTTTCTGACCGTTGACTTGACCGTTGACCGTTGACCGGTTCGTATGCGTATTGTTGTGCGCTAAGTGAGGCTCGAACCCGAGACCTCCCGTACGCGTGCACGCAGCTCTACCAACTGAGCTACGTGTCTAACCCGTTATATATCCGTTTTTAATTATATATATATATTAATTACGTTAAACCGAAAATCCTTTTATTTTAAAAAACAATTTAAGTGAAATCGGATGGTGCGCTCCTCGAACCCGGGACCTGTGACTTAAACTAACACACAGTCTACCGCTGGACTGTGTGTGCAACTTGTTAACTTTACTGATTTTTATTATACTTAAACACAAATTAGTTATTTCCTTTTCTGTCTTAATTAAAAAAAATAGATAATTGTCCGAGTCGGTGCAGTAGCCCGGACTCGAACTCGTGACCTATGCTATAAACATACACACAGTCCACCACTGGACTGTGTGTCTAACTTGGTTATTATTTCGGTTATCAATATACTTAACATATAACAGTGAGACTTCCGGTTCGGTTAACAAACAAAAACGTTTTATTAAGGCGGCGTGTGTGGAACAAGATTCGAACTCGAGACCTTTGTGTTTATTGTGCACACAGTCCACCGCTGGACTGTGTGTCTAACCCGATTAATAAGTTGATTTAAATTATACTTATGTGTTTACCGACTTCATCTTCTTCGTTGTTATAACCAGAATCGATAACAGACTGGTTCGGAGTTTTAATCGGTTTATTAGTGTGTTTCAGTTCATTACGGTGAGATAAAGGTGAAAAGAAAAAAAGAAATTAGGCGAAGAGGTATACCGACTGGACCCTCTGTTTTCCGGCAGAACTCCGGCGACAGCAATCCCTTCCGGCGACGAGTGTCTTGCAGCAGCGAGTCTCCAGAAAGCTTGGAAAAGGTATGGGTGACTTCGGCATAAGCTTAGGAGGTTCAATAAGGCTCGGAAATGAGGAAACCGGTTTTCCAGCGACGAACAGAATAATTCCGGCGAGTGGAATTACGTCCGGTAAAGGTGTGGTTTTGAGCGAAAAAGCTTGCAGTGGGTTGTGGGTGAATTTATAGGAAGAAACCGAGATGTATTTGGCCCGATTTTCAATTGGATTCATAAGTTATAAAAACTCCGGCGGTTATAGAAGGTGTCGCGGACTCAAACGTCGGTTATAACCGATATAGGTTTAAAGTTTACGTTATAACGGAAGGGTTCGTTAAATACTCGCGAGATTTCCGGGATTCCGACGACTGAACTTTTTGGGCGCCGGTTTTGAATTCGTAACGTCATAATATCAATTAAGTGATTCTAATATTTAACAAACAACATCCGTGGCGCAGTGGTTCAAGTGTCATGTGTTAAGTCTGGGCGTACAGTGACTCGGCGACTGACCCGGGTTCGAAACCCGGCAGGAACATTTTATTTTTATTTTGCGATTTTCAACAGTTTTTCCAAAACTAAATATATATTCCCGTATAATAATCGATTATGTATCGTTTAAAATTATTTTGGGCATTTAATTCGCAACGAAAATTTTAACTGACTGTTCGGTTGATAAACGGAGCGGGTTTGGTAAATCCATTTTTGACGGATGTTACACGAATTTTATTATGTTACTTATATGTTTTATGATTAATATAAACCTAGCTCAAACCTATATACATATGGCTCATTTATGTTATAGAATTCGATAAGGATTATATGTTTATTTTGGTAATTGGTGGAATTGTGGAGTTCTGTAAACATTTAATCGACAACTAGATTGTCGGGATCGTCCAAAAACAAGGGGAAACTCTGCCCGTTTTCATCAAAACATACGTAAACATATTTAATACACCTTACAACAATATATATTTCTTTAACGACAAAATATATATAAATGCATTATTAAAATTTTCGACAAAATATATTTATTGAACTTCGACAAAATATACTTATTAAACTTTCGACAAAATATGTTTATTAAACTTTCGACAAAATGAACTTACTTATTATACTTCCGATAAAATAAATATACATCAATAATACCATTCGGCAATATGTATATAATATATCTCTCATACCTTTCGTTAGAATATATATATATATATATATATATATATATATATATTTAATTATTATTTTTGACAACATAGCGTTATATAAACTACGATATATATGTATTCGTACATTCAACTTCAATTCAAATCCTTCATTGTAATCCCGATTATTCATACACCTTCGTTTGCCATATAAGGTGACCTCGACATCTCATTCTCCAACTCATCAACTCATCGCGAGATTTCAAGAAGACTTGGCAATTTTGTGAGTACACTCGACCCACTTTTGTTTATAACACTTTTCGGGTGTAACATGTTTCCATATACAAAATCACGAACACTTAAACTTTATGAAACACACAAACGATCCCATATACATGAAAACTTGAATCTTATACTTGATGCTTGTCTTGGATAAACGTTATGCTATGCTTTAGTCATTAACTATTTTTAGCCTTTGTTTGACATGCTTAGCGCTATAGGAATTCACGCATCCACCTCCATCGTGTTATTCGTGATGTCATGTTAAAACATCGTGATTGCGTTAAGGGTTTGATTATTAGTATTGCATGCCTTGATATTGCTCTTGTATAGATTTGGTTGCCATGAGGATTGTTAAAACTTTATTCGTATACGTATGCTATGCTTAAACTTGTGTACTCGCCTTTGCTTTTGCATTGACTTTATTTTAAAACATTTACAGGTTGAAGGAGATGATGCTATGAAATCAAAATAGCAAGGACTTAGATACACACATTTTAGACGTTAGATTTATAAATGTTGTACCAAATTTTGTTATGTTTTATGAACTTATTGTATTGCTTCATGTTGTATTTGACACTGTTGTGAAATGAAATTTGGATTTAATTAAATATTGTCATTTATATAGCGTTGTGAGCAATGAGCAATCTCGTTTTCGTCTCATCCCGATGTTTCCGCCATCGGTTGGGGTGTGATAGATTGGTATCAGAGCCATAACTATAGGGAATTAGGCAAATTGCTACGCTTTTGACCTAGTCTATAGTTAAGTACCATACTTGACCATACGTGATTCACATGCTAATTTCTTAAAACGTCCTTTATGTGCTAAATACATGAAATGCTTTACGTGTTCATACTTGTTACATTATCTCGATCATACGCCTTTCCTAATGCATTTTACTCGATTATACTAAACTCGAAAACACTCGTATTACACAAGTGAGACGACTTCTCCAAAATAGGCGTGATTCCCCAATTTGGTGAACGACTCTCATTCCGCCAATTCTTTATTTATTTATTTATTTATTTTCATGAAGTTACACCATCAAGTTAGGAGTGACATCCACACCTTGATGGGAAACTCCTATTCAAACTCTAGTGGACTCTCGTCAAGTGTTGAAATTAAGTCTGACCCGACGAGTACCAACCACACTTAGGGTACGAAATCGTCGAGTTAGGGGTGAAACCCGCACCTTGTCGATTAAGTCCCATTCCTCGATTTTCAATCTCGCCAAAGTTTCGATTTTCCAATCGATTAGAGACGTGTAATAACTGGAAGGGTAAAATGTTGTTAATCGCTTCTCGACGAGAGCGTTTTACCTATAGGCCAAAGCACGTTTCTCTAATTCGAAAGGATCTTCGATTCACTTTGGAATAGTCGACGTTTCTCTACCCGAAACAGTCAGATGTTTTCTGAGACTCTCTTTTATACCATTTCAATTGATACATGACTTTTTATATACTTGTTACCATTCCTTTCAAGTTTCCAATTTATTTTAAGGTTTTTACGCAATTCATATTAAACCTTTTCATCCACTTATACATTATTTGCATACATGATTTCAAAACGTCATCAACTAGACTTATATTTCTCGAAAAGTCCTAAATGGAGATCGTCGTCAAGATAGGAGTGAATACCTTACCTAGACGATCAAACTCCGTTTCATTCCTTCCTTAAAACGACCTCACCAACGGATTAGGGGTGATTCCCATACCTCGGTGATCGTTACCAACCCTCCTTCTTGGAGACTTTATTACACAAACCACATGTTTAAATTGTATACCTAAGTCTTTTATCATATTGTCAAAATTCTTACTTAGACGAATTTCAAAACGTACTATTTTATCAAACGTATTTCCCATCCTGTAATCTATTTCATATAAATCACATACGCATATACTTGGTCACCACATGAAACGTTTTGTTTCACGATTTTCAAAGCTCGACAGAATGCTACCTACCAACTTAATCGGTCCAAGGAATACCTTGCCCGCAAATCTTATGTTTAACATAATCACTAAAACACGCTCACGCGATAACTTCACTTAAGAGCTTTCATTTGTAAACAAAAGTCAAACCAATATCTTATAGACATTATGGGATCGTTTTACTAAGGGTATGTTGGGATTGTTATATTTTTTTAATTTATTTAATTTATTTATTTATTATTTATTTTATTTATTTATTATTTTAACCAGATTCCTTTTATTATTGTGTTTTTTTTAAACGCAAAAAAAAAATTTCTTTTAGTGTTTGGTAAGTATATAATAAAAAAAATTGATTTCTTTCGCTTTGTAGAGATCGAAGCTTATTTATTTATTTATTATATTATATATATATATATCAAACACTCAAATAGTTGATTATCTGGTTATTGGGATATCAAACAACATAATCAAATCCAAACGTTATCTTTCTGTAGCACGTTTTGTTACAGCTAATTATCTGATTCTGATTATTCAAAATGCATAAACTATTTTCAAAACTCAACCCTAAACACCCTCTAAACCTCTTATCGCGATTAAGAAAACATTTTGCTAAACACCTTTCAACGATAATTAAATCCATTATCCCAGATTTCCTCTCAAGGGTCAACGTTTCACAAGAACCACTGAATTTCAAATTTCTTATCTTGAAGTAATATCCTTTGAAAAAAATGCGAACCTTCTAATTTAAGACCTTGTCATTCATCGCCCAAAATGTCACCTCAATTTCAAAACACGTGGGCAAGAAAACATTACAAGGACCAACCACTTTCGACTTACTTAAATTCCCCTAAAACAGTGGTAGCACTCCCGTCCATTACAAAATACGTAACGCATAATCAATAAGTACCTTATATTCTTTTATATTCACAAACTAGATCCTACATTCTAAGTCAAACTGAACCTATTTTAGAAGCGATAACCTCAAAGTTTTGTAAAAAAAATACTTGCATATCCTCATACATGGTTTGGTCAACTGTTGCATGACATTTTAATCGTATCATTCGTTTTACATACCCTGATTTCTCGACTATTTTATGTAAATAAACTCGTTGCATACAATTCATATCTTACGCACAATCATCATCTTTTACACTTGTTGACGTTCATAATTATACACATATTCATGTTCATGAAAATACGTGTCATCATTCATGCTTATACTTATCATCACATTCATGCATATACATCTTATATCCATGCTTATACTTATTTCCATACTTATGCTTATACTCATACACATACCTATACTTGTACTCGTATTCATATTCGTGCCTATGCGCGAGCGAAACCCGAGGGATTCGCTTACGTGGGCCACAAGCTATTTGCACGCAAACATGCCTACGCACTACATTCTTACACACACGCAAACTTATTTTCAGAATTTATGTACACCTTTATTCATGCGCTGCTAGTACAAGCTATGCGGATCATGTGATGATCGGTATAATCGCGGGTGCACACGGGATTATAGCGATAAGCGCTTGAGAACCATAGAGTGTACTACCGCGTATGGTAACACTTGGAACGTAACATTGCATCGAGTAACGAAACGGTCGCAACGTGGTCAAAACATGGTGGATACGCCGCTGGTACTTCCTATACATAAGTGTTTTCACCATGCTGTCAAACTTTCGTAATACGTGCCATGAGAAATTCGGTGATTTATAGACCATAATATGACCTAACACGCCAGCTTTAAACAACTCACAACTACATTGCTAAGTGCGCGCTACCCGATTATCCACGACGAGTCTTAATCCCTAACGTAACGTTTTCGTTTGTTCATATACATATGCCATCCTTACACGAGTATTCGTTGATCGAATCAATCGTCCGCTCTTATGCCTCCGTTACCCCCGTTAACCTTGTCTTTTTATACAACCTCGTTTACAATCAATCGTGTAAGCATTCAAACCCTAAATGCCTTCCTACTCTAAAGTTATCTCCCATTCTCGTTGAGGGCAACACACTTGATTGGCCGCTACCTCGATAACTAGCTTATTTTAAATACCTAACCTTCTCATTTTCCATCATTAAGCAACTCTCTACAAAACCGAGATTTATTAACACTCTTCAAAGTCGATAGAACTTTCTAACAACCTACGGTTCGACCACACTCACCATTAAACTGCATACCACTTCTTACGAGAGCTTTTCTGCTTAGATTACATATCATTTGAGTTATTCAAGCTCGTTTAAACCACTCTCCTATACGCATACTTACATGTTTTACTTATGCCTGATGCCTCAATTCATTCTAGTCAAGCAACTTCTTATTGCAACCCTAACTCCTCGTTGCTCTATACTTCATGCTTTCTCTCACGTATCCAGAACTCCAAGTCTTGATCGTTAACCCTCATTCTTTAACCAATTCCTTTCAAGTCTTCCTCTGAAATAAATTTCGGGACGAAATTTTCTAACGGAGGGGAGACTGTAACGCATCACTTTTTTTAATATTTTCCTTTAATAATAATAATAATAATAGTAATGATAATAATATTATACTACATTCACGTTGTTTGGGTTCGAAGATGGGTTTCAAAACGTAATAGAGCCGCTTTAAAACGTAAGAACCGAACTAACCGGCTTTAGGCCCAACCTACCAAACACTAATCACCTAAACCCTACCTTTATAAGCTAACACACAACACACACTACACACACACTTACCAGCCGCCACCCCCTTCTCTCTAGACTCTGGTCGCCGGATTCCGGTCACCGGCGTCGTTTTCCGGCAAACGCCCACAACCCTCACACCTCTCGGCTCTCTCCCCCCCTCTCCGAAAACCGCCGACCATACCCACACTCCTTCTCCCTCACTCTCGTAACCACCATCACCCCCCCCCCCCGGCACCGCCTTTCCGGTGAGCCACTCCAGCAGCCCCCATTCCCCTCGACAAACATCAAGCCACCACACCCCCTCTTGCACCACCTCATCCATCACCTCACAAACACCCTCTTTCCCAGCATATTACGGCAACCGGGTCCGGGTCTCCGACCGGTCTCCGGCGCTGCCCCTCAGCTCCGGCACCCACCTCTCTCCTTCTCAATCTCACCCTCATTCGCACCACAACCCCTCGACCCTTCTCTCTCTCGCTCTACAGCAAAAACGCGAGCCACCTCGGTGGTGGCGGCGCAACAGCGATGGAAGCCGCCACAGCGGCGGGGGACGGCAGACAGTGATTGCGGACGGGATTCGACGCCGGTAAGTCTAGGTTTGGCTGGGTTCATCGTTGGTTCAGCTCCGGTTCGCCTGGCTCGGGCTCTTTCTTCAGTTCCGGCAACAGCAGGTGTCACACCCCGACCCGCAGCGGAAAATGTGACCGGGGCATGATTGGGTTATCATCAAAGCTCATGACATTTATTATAACGTTTCATATTCATTAATACAATTTAATGGGAAATTTACAATCATAATTACATCATGTCCTAACATCAATCTAAGCTTCTTTGTTTTCTTCTAAGGCATTTCCTATGTTTTCCTTGCTTCATCCTGTTCACCTGTATCATGTGTAAAAATGGTTTTTAGATCAACAAAAAGTTGGCGAGTGAATCCTATGGAAAACATTTGAGCAAGTTTATTTAATTGATAATAAAATAAAGTGCACAACCACACATGAGTAAAAATAGATGTAAACTTATACACCAATCATTTAATATTAAATAATGCACACAAGAAAAATAATGGATCGTTATGAGGCACGCGTTGCTCAACTCGTCTCTCACGAGGAACTAATGGACCTAATGAATGATTTGCATATACTTGACAATATGAAATACATAACTACAAACAATATAAACTAAATGGATACACACACGAACAATAATGGATTTGTTTTGAGGCACGCGTTGCTCAACTCGTCTCCCACGAGGAACTGATGGGCCTAATGAATGAATTTGCATATAACTTGACAATATGAAATACACAACTACAAACAATATATACAATCTAAGTTTAGATCACAATATGGTATGGCACTAGTTTAAATAAACGAGTTAATTTTGGTGACACATGATGCACCCCAAAACGTGTAATTTAAAAAGGGGAGTTGTAAGATTCACTCACATTGGGTGCGTTCGGTTGATGATGTTGAATACGCACGAAGTTGGATTTAACCACGAGTGAAACTAACCTAGATAATAACATAATGGTTTGGTAAATAAGAGGATTTTATTAATCAATTTTAGTAGGATGATTGGATATATTTTTGTGAGTTTAAGGCTATTTTCTAACCTTAAAAATGTTATTTTTAAGTATTTTTAATTGATTTTTAAATAAAATAAATAAATAAAAATAATAAAAAAATTGACTTTTTTTTGGGACAGTTGACCGTTGACCGTTGACTTTGACTTTGACTGTTGACCGGTTCGCATGTGTAATTGTGTGCGCTGGGTGAGGCTCGAACCCGAGACCTCCCGTACGCGTGCACGCGCCTCTACCAACTGAGCTACGTGTCTAACCCGAAATATTTCTGTTTTAATTATATATATATATTAATTGAATTAAACAGAAAATCCTTTATTTTTAAAAACGATTTTAATCTAACGACTCGGTGCGCTCCACAAGTCTCGAACCCGGGACCTGTGGTTTAGGTTAACACTCAGTCCACCGCTGGATTGGTGTCTAACTTGTTAAATAAACTGATTTTTATTATACTTATATACAAACTAAATATTTTCATTTCTGTCTTAAATAAAAAGTTTGATAATTGTCCGGACCGGTGCGGTAGTCCGGACTCGAACTCGTGACGTGTGGTTAAACATTCACACAGTCCACCACTGGACTGTGTGTCTATCTTGGTTATTATTCCGGTTTTTATTAAACTTAACATCTTACGCAGTGACTCCTGTTCGGTTAAAAAAAAGGAACATTTTTATTAGGGCGAAGGTGCGTGGGACAAGATTCGAACTTGAGACGTAAGCGTGTTTTATGTGCACACAGTCCACCACTGGACTGTGTGTCTAACCCGAGTTATATCTTGATTTAAATTAAACTTATAGACTACTGAAACTTCGTCTTCTTCGTTGAATTTAACCAGAACTAACGTCGACTGATTCATCGATTAAATCATGTTCTTTTAGTTTGTTGCGGTTAATTACAGGTGTGGTAAATAAAAAGAATGAAAGATTAAGCGTAAATTATACCGAACTGGACTCCTCTGTTTCTCCGGCGAAACTCCGGTGACAGCAGCTTATTCCGGCGACGTGTGTCTTGCGGCAGAGAGTCTTCAGAGAGCTTGAGATGGATGTGAGTGGCTTCGGTATAAGTTCTGGGTGTTCAGTAAGGCTCAGAAGTGAAGGGCTCGGTTTTTCAGCGATTTGCAGGTATTTTCCAGCGAGTCAATTTTCGTCGAGAAAGGGTGCGGTTTTGAGCGAAAAGGGTACCAGTGGATTGTGGGTGAATTTATAGGGAGGAATCGAGATGTATAGAGTCGGATTTCAGACCTGATTCAAAGTCCTTACGTTTTCCGGCGGTTATGACTTGCGTCGCGGGTTCAGACGTCGGTTATAACCGATGTCATAGTTAAAGTTTACGTTAAAACTGAAGAAACCGTCAAATCTTGGCGAGATAGTTGGGATTTCCGACGACTGCAAATAGGCGCGTCGGTTTTGAATTCGATACTCATGTTATGAATAATTGTCTTCAGTATTGAACAAGAAACATAAGCGGCGCAGTGGTTGAAGGGTTGAGTGTTAAGTTTGTTTGAAATTGCTGGCTGACCCGGGTTCGAAACCCGGCAGCACTATTTTATTTTTATTTCATTAATTTCAATACTTTTTCAAATAAAACTTTTATAACCCAATATACTTATTAATTATGTATCGTTTAAAATTATTTTGGGCATTAAATACGCAACGAAATTTTTAACTGATTGTTCGGTTATTAAACGGAGCGGGTTTGGTAAATCCGGTTTTTTACGGATGTTACAGTATCCCCTGCTTTTTAGAAATTTCGTCCCGAAATTTAAGTAGTGATATATTTGACTAAAAATGATGGTGTTTAGTTTGACAGTTACATGCTTAGAAAAAGAGTAAGAGTTTAAGTTTTTTTTTTTGTTTGAGGCGGTAACGTCCCTTGTAAGGGTTAAGTACCCTGTTACAGGAATCGCTTTTTGTTTCCTTCGGTGAAAATATTGATAAGCAGAGTTGATTCACTAAATATGATATCATGCGTAAGAGTTTTGATATGTTTGGAAGGATATGGTTATATCCTAAAGCAAAACTTCTAATACTACAACCTACATGGAACTTCTCATAACCGTCTAACAATACCTCTGATCCTTTGACAAGAATACTTACATATAGGAAGTACCAGCGGCGTATCCACCATATTCTTGTCAAATTTTCATTGGTTTTATCAGTAAGTTATGATTGGTTCTATGATATGACTCTAGAACATAAATAAACACAACAACTAATACTTGAGTCTCAATTCTGATAGCATACATGTTTGATTTGTGACAGTTCCTCTCTCGTTTGTTATGATGGAGAGGTTATTTTATGTAGAAATAGAACATAATCCAATTTCTTTAAATGGCGAGATGATATGAATGTAACACAAATTTCAACCAAGACATTACTAAATCCTACATGGAACTTCTCATAACCGCCTGATAATGCCTCTGATCCTTTGGCAAGAATACTTATATATAGGAAGTACCAGCGGCGTATCCACCATATTCTTGTCAAATTTTCGTTGGTTTTATCCGTAAGTTATGATTAGTTACCAAGAAACTACTAATCCTACATAGAACTTCTCATAACCGCCTGACAATGCCTCTGATCCTTTGACAAGAATACTTATATATAGGAAGTACCAGCGGCGTATCCACCATATTCTCGTCAAATTTTCATTGGTTTTATCAGTGAATTATGATTAGTCCTATGTGACTATAAAACATAAACAACACAACAACCACAGCTTGAGTCTAAATTCTGAAAGTATACATGTTTGAATGATGACAGTACCTCTCTCGTTTGTTATGATGGAGAGGTTAGTCATTGTGGAAGTGAGACATAGCTCAACTTCTATAAATGATGAAATTGAATACACTGAAATGTATGATGAACAAACTTCAACCAAAACATACTAAATCCTACATGGAACCTCTCATAACCGCCTGATAATGCCTCCGATCCTTTGACAAGAATACTTATATATAGGAAGTACCAGCAGCGTATCCACCATATTCTTGTCAAATTTTCGTTCGTTTTATCCGTAAGTTATGATTAGTTACCAAGAAACTACTAAATCCTACATAGAACTTCTCATAATCACCTGACAATGCCTCTGATCCTTTGACAAGAATACTTATATATAGGAAGTACCAGCGGCGTATCCACCATATTCTTGTCAAATTTTCATTGACTTTATCCACAAGTTATGATTAGTTCTATGTGACTCTACAACAAACACAACAACCACAAGATACTGATAATGAAAAATGTCTGTGCGATCAAGGCTCAATCAAACGGAGCCGATCGTATTGCATGTACTGAAAATAAAAAATGTATGTGCGATCAAGGCTCAATCAAACGGAGCCGATCGTATTGCATGTACTGAAAATAATAAACAATAATCACTCAAACAGTTTATACATGGAACCTCTCATAACCGCCTAATAATGCCTCTGATCCTTTGGCAAGAATACTTATATATAGGAAGTACCAGCGGCGTATCCACCATATTCTTGTCAAATTCTCATTGGCTTTATCCTTAACTTATGATTGGTTCTATGTAATTCTAAAACATAAAGAAAAACATAAAACTAAACGATAGGAGTTGAATCTTCATTTTCGGTGAAGAGGACTAGTTTGGTGTTTTCGTTTGGGCCGTCATTATCTTCAACAGGATTGGCGTTGATGTTGAACACTCTTCCTCTTGCTGGTGGCCTAGTGATTGGGTTTTCTTGATTTACTTGGTTAACGGGGTTTGATTGAGCTTGAGCGTTTATGATGTTAACCAATCGAGGGCACGTGTTTCTAAAGTGGGTAGGGTCGCCACAATTAAAACAAGCTCGAACATATGGGAACATGGGGTATTAGGGTTGTTGATAGGTTTGGATCATGTTTTGAGTAGGGGGAGAGATTTGGTTTTGAAGGGTGCGGCAAACCTTGCTCAAATGACCATAGCGTCCACAATTCGCACATAGTCGACAAGGTAAGGCAGGGGGATGGTGATAAAAACAGGTGTTGCATCGAGGGTGAGGTCCAAGGTATGGTTTCTTAATTGGGTAAGTTGAGTTGGGTGCTACTTGCGTGATTGGGATAGCTTGGATGGGTATGGCGTGTGAAATTGGTTGATTATGTTGGATAGTAGCGAAAAGTTGCCCATCTCATTTTCTCTTAAAAGTGGGTTGAGAAGGGGATTCGGTTTGGGTGGAGTTTGAAGTTTCAGTCGATGCCTTATCCTTCTTCTTTTCCTCCTTGAAGTCTTTGTTCCGGATTCGGTTTTCGGTGAGCTCTGTAGCTAACTCCATAGCTGCTTTCAAAGTTGCAGGCGTGGTACTTATTACAGAGTCTTGAATCTTTGACGGAAGACCTCGAATGTAGTGCTCGATCAAACGGTAGAGGGGAGTGAACAAGTTGGGAACCATTTGATTTAACTCGAGGAATCTTTTGTTGTATATGGTGTGGTGGCCTTCTTTTTGCTTCAACGAATAGAACTCATCTTCTAATTTCTTGATCTCGCTCCTTGGGCAAAACCGTCTTGTCATGTTTTCCTTCAACTCTTCCCAAGTCAAAGTCATAGCATCTTCAATGCCTCGTTTAGCCTTCTCTATATTCCACCAAGTAAGTGCTATTCTATATAAACGACCAGTAGCATATCGCACTTTGCGATCATCGGGGCAATCGCAATTTAGAAAAGTGTTCTCCATTTCTTCAAACCAATGGAGGAGAGCGGTGACACCTTCAGTCCCTTCGTATTTAGGAGGGTCGCATGATTTGAAATGCTTGTAGGTGCATTTAGTGGTATTTGGGGGAGGGTTGATAATGTGTTGATCTTCTTGATTGACAGGATTAGCGGTAAGTGCTTGTTGGACTTGGATTACAATGTTGGGTATTACGGCAGCCATTTGTTGAGCGATTAGGGCAGCCATGCGCTCGCGGGCTTTTTCTGCTCTCGTTTTCCTACGGGCGAGATTAGAAGACATCTACAAGGAATACATGTCAAGAGTATGAGTTGGATGTTTTTGGGTTCATGGGTCGCATTTGGGAATGAACATACATAAAATAAATATAGAAAAATAAATCTACTACATCCATAGGATGTCTTGGGCTTTGCTCGTCATTAGGCCCTACATGCCGCCATACTTCACCTTCGTAATCATGTGGGCCCCCATGAATACCGGGTTTTTCATACGGTTCGCATGTGTTAGCCTGGTTACGTACACTAAAACCTGGAGAAAATCGAGAAATATGTATATAACGTATGATATTCGGAATGTGTCCAGGTGTAGACACGGTGACACCTCAAACTGGGGTTAGTTCGAACGACGTTTGGTGTGGCATGCTTTGGCCTAATAGGTCCTTCGTACTCTCATCGTTAGTCCCCAGGTAGGCAAACTGGTCCGTTATATTGGATTTATACGAATGCCAACCTAGACAGGACGTTCCGACTACCGGTACTTGTACCCTTCCAGTTACTACATGCCCGTCGCAGAACTTACTTTGATGAGATTTGAAAATTGTGACAAAATCTTTGAATAATGAAAGTATGAGGATGATTTGAATATATGAACATTGAAATATGTATGATGAATATGTATGTAAGTATGTATGTTTGACTGTAAGTATAAACAAATATGAAACAAATAAACATCATAAGTTTTTTTGTAACCACCTAATCAATTAAAATTTAGGCAAACTATAGTATAGGCTCTAAGGGTCTAATATCCTATCCTATATCCCTATAGTCATGGCTCTGATACAAATCTGTCACACCCCGAACCGCAGCGGAAAAGGTGACCGGGGCATGATTGGGTTATCATCAAAGCTCATGACATTTATTATAACGTTTCATATTCATTAATACAATTTAATGGGAAATTTACAATCATAATTACATCATGACCTAACATCAATCTAAGCTTCTTTGTTTTCTTCTAAGGCATTTCCTATGTTTTCCTTGCTTCATCCTGTTCACCTGTATCATGTGTAAAAATGGTTTTTGGATCAACAAAAAGTTGGCGAGTGAATCCTATGGAAAACATTTGAGCAAGTTTATTTAATTGATAATAAAATAAAGTGCACAACCACACATGAGTAAAAATATATGTAAACTTATACACCAATCATTTAATATTAAATAATGCACACAAGAAAAATAATGGATCGTTATGAGGCACGCGTTGCTCAACTCGTCTCTCACGAGGAACTAATGGACCTAATGAATGATTTGCATATACTTGACCATATGAAATACATAACTACAAACAATATAAACTAAATAGATACACACACGAACAATAATGGATTTGTTTTGAAGCACGCGTTGCTCAACTCGTCTCCCACGAGGAACTGATGGGCCTAATGAATGAATTTGCATATTACTTGACAATATGAAATACACAACTACAAACAATATATACAATCTAAGTTTAGATCACAATATGGTATGGCACTAGTTTAAATAAACGAGTTAATTTTGGTGACACATGACACACCCCAAAACGTGTAATTTAAAAAGGGGAGTTGTAAGATTCACTCACATTGGGTGCGTTCGGTTGATGATGTTGAATACGCACGAAGTTGGATTTAACCACGAGTGAAACTAACCTAGATAATAACATAATGGTTTGGTAAATAAGAGGATTTTATTAATCAATTTTAGTAGGATGATTGGATATATTTTTGTGAGTTTAAGGCTATTTTCTAACCTTAAAAATGTTATTTTTAAGTATTTTTAATTGATTTTTAAATAAAATAAATAAATAAAAATAATAAAAAAATTGACTTTTTTTTTGGGACAGTTGACCGTTGACCGTTGACTTTGACTTTGACTGTTGACCGGTTCGCATGTGTAATTGTGTGCGCTGGGTGAGGCTCGAACCCGAGACCTCCCGTACGCGTGCACGCGGCTCTACCAACTGAGCTACGTGTCTAACCCGAAATATTTCGGTTTTTAATTATATTTATATATTAATTGAATTAAACAGAAAATCCTTTATTTTTAAAAATGATTTTAATCTAACGACTCGGTGCGCTCCACAGGTCTCGAACCCGGGACCTGTGGTTTAGGTTAACACTCAGTCCACCGATGGACTGTGTGTCTCACTTGTTAAATAAACTAACTAAATATTTTCATTTCTGTCTTAAATAAAAAGTTTGATAATTGTTCGGACCGGTACGGTAGTCCGGACTCGAACTCGTGACGTGTGGTTAAACATTCACACAGTCCACCACTGGACTGTGTGTCTATCTTGGTTATTATTCCGGTTTTTATTAAACTTAACATCTTACGCAGTGACTCCGGTTTAGTTAAAAAAAAGGAACATTTTTATTAGGGCGAAGGTGCGTGGGACAAGATTCGAACTCGAGACGTAAGCGTGTTTTATGTGCACACAGTCCAACACTGGACTATGTGTCTATCCCGAGTTATATCTTGATTTAAATTAAACTTATAGACTACTGAAACTTCGTCTTCTTCGTTGAATTTAACCAGAACTAACGTCCGACTGATTCATCGATTAAATCATGTTCTTTTAGTGTGTTGCGGTTAATTACAGGTGTGGTAAATAAAAAGAATGAAAGATTAAGCGTAAATTATACCGAACTGGACTCCTCTGTTTCTCCGGCGAAACTCCGGTGACAGCAGCTTATTCCGGCGACGTGTGTCTTGCGGCAGAGAGTCTTCAGAGAGCTTGAGATGGATGTGAGTGGCTTCGGTATAAGTTCTGGGTGTTCAGTAAGGCTCAGAATTGAAGGGTTCGGTTTTCCGGCGATTTGCAGGTATTTTCCGGCGAGTCAATTTTCTTCGAGAAAGGATGCGGTTTTGAGCGAAAAGGCTACCAGTGGATTGTGGGTGAATTTGTAGGGAGGAATCGAGATGTATAGAGTCGGATTTCAGACCTGATTCAAAGTCCTTACGTTTTCCGGCGGTTATGACTTGCGTCACGGGTTCAGACGTCGATAATAACCGATGTCATAGTTAAAGTTTACGTTAAAACTGAAGAAACCGTCAAATCTTGGCGAGATAGTTGGGATTTCCGACGACTGCAAATAGGCGCGTCGGTTTTGAATTCGATACTCATGTTATGAATAATTGTCTTCAGTATTGAACAAGAAACATAAGCGGCGCAGTGGTTGAAGGGTTGAGTGTTAAGTTTGTTTGAAATTGCTGGCTGACCCGGGTTCGAAACCCGGCAGCACTATTTTATTTTTATTTCATTAATTTCAATACTTTTTCAAATAAAACTTTTATAACCCAATATACTTATTAATTATGTATCGTTTAAAATTATTTTGGGCATTAAATACGCAACGAAATTTTTAACTGATTGTTCGGTTATTAAACGGAGCGGGTTTGGTAAATCCGGTTTTTGACGGATGTTACAGCAGGCTCACGAGATGGTTGTGGTGGTTCTAGTTTCAGGTTTGGTTTCGAGCCTTGTTCAGTCCTGGTTCTAGTTCAGAAAACTCGGTTTTGCGCTCGGGTGTCCCAGTTTAAGTTGTGTCGATTCTGTTCCGATCCAACCTCAGTCAACTTTATTCAACTCGGATTCGGTTTGGTTCGACACGTCGACACGGCTCAGTTTTGGTTCATGCTCGGTTCGTTTCAAGTCAAACATGGTCAAAGCAGGTTAGCGAGCAGATTCGGGTCAGCTTGGTCCATACACGTTTCGGTTCGAGTCAAACCTGATCAAACAGTCAACGCCAGTCAAACTAGTCAGATTCGATGTTCGGTTCGGTGTTCGGGGCCAAGTTCAGTCAATGCTTTAGTCAACTCAATCAACACACGACACGGTATACTATTAACGCCGCGAATTTTATTATGTTACTTATATGTTTTATGATTAATATAAACCTAGCTCAAACCTATATACATATGGCTCATTTATGTTATAGAATTCGATAAGGATTATATGTTTATTGTGGTAATTGGTGGAATTGTGGAGTTCTGTAAACATTTAATCGACAACTAGATTGTCGGGATCGTCCAAAAACAAGGGAAACTCTGCCCGTTTTCATCAAAACATACGTAAACATACTTAATACACCTTACAACAACATATATTTCTTTAACGACAAAATATATATAAATGCATTATTAAAATTTTCGACAAAATATATTTATTGAACTTCGACAAAATATACTTATTGAACTTTCGACAAAATATGTTTATTAAACTTTCGACAAAATGAACTTACTTATTATACTTCCGATAAAATAAATATACATCAATAATACCATTCGGCAATATGTATATATCTCTCATACCTTTCGTTAGATATATATATATATATATATATATACATATTTAATTATTATTTTTGACAACATAGCGTTATATAAACTATGATATATATGTATTCGTACATTCAACTTCAATTCAAATCCTTCATTGTAATCCCGATTATTCATACACCTTCGTTTGCCATATAAGGTGACCTCGACATCTCATTCTCCAACTCATCAACTCATCGCGAGATTTCAAGAAGACTTAGCAATTTTGTGAGTACACTCGACCCACTTTTGTTTATAACACTTTTCGGGTGTAACATGTTTCCATATACAAAATCACGAACACTTAAACTTTATGAAACACACAAACGATCCCATATACATGAAAACTTGAATCTTATACTTGATGCTTGTCTTGGATAAACATTATGCTATGCTTTAGTCATTAACTATTTTAGCCTTTGTTTGACATGCTTAGCGCTATAGGAATTCACGCATCCACCTCCATCGTGTTATTCGTGAGGTCATGTTAAAACATCGTGATTGCGTTAAGGGTTTGATTATTAGTATTGCATGCCTTGATATTGCTCTTGTATAGATTTGGTTGCCATGAGGATTGTTAAAACTTTATTCGTATACGTATCGCCTTTGCTTTTGCATTGACTTTATTTTAAAACATGTTACAGGTTGAAGGAGAGGATGCTATGAAATCAAAATAGCAAGGACTTAGATACACACATTTTAGACGTTAGATTTATAAATGTTGTACCAAATTTTGTTATGTTTTATGAACTTATTGTATTGCTTCATGTTGTATTTGACAATGTTGTGAAATGAAATTTGGATTTAATTAAATATTGTCATTTATTAGCGTTGTGAGCAATGAGCAATCTCGTTTTCGTCTCATCCTGATGTTTCCGCCATCGGTTAGGGTGTGACATCTCAAGTGACTTAAAGAGGGTTCAAAACCAAATAATAGCACATAAGAGGCATACCATTTAACACAGAAAAGGAGACCTGTTAATCAGGTATGAAGCAGTTAGCACACATTCAAACCAGAATTTCAAGGGTATATTTGCCTAAAAAGTAAAGTTCTATCTACATTAAGCAAGTGTCTGTGTTCCCTCAACCACACAATTTTGTTGTGGTGTTTATGTACAAGATGTTTGATGAACTATACCATAAGAGTTTATAAACCCTAACATTTGAGAGTTAACAAATTTTGTACCATGTCACTTCTAAGTACTTACCTTTGTTTTAAACTAAGTATCTAGCAAATTCACAAAACTTTTAATGTCTTCAGACACTTCGATTTTAGACTTCATCAAATAAGCCCAATTAGCACGTGTATGATCATCAAAACCGTTAAAAAAATATCTGTAACCTTCATAACTAGTAACATTGTATGAACTCCAAACATCCAAATGTATTAAGTCCCCTAAATGTCTAGACTTATGTTCACTTAAAGGAAACGAGACCCTTTGTTGCTTAGACTTGTGACATACTTCACATGGTTCCTTTTAAAAAAAATTGAACATCAAGCTTTAGTACCTTTAAAATCTGAGGTGAAGGATGTACAAGTCTTGAACGCCAAAGCTTTAAATTTTCAGTTTTGTTAAAGCAAGAAATAACAGAACTATACACGTTACCACAAATATATAGACCATCAGTTTGTCTTCTAGTCGCCATGTTTTTCTTTGAAACAAATACTGAATGTAACAATTTACTTCATCAAAAACAACTCTAAGTTTATTGTCTCTAGCTAACTTAATCTCAGAAACAAGATTTACACTATACTCAGGAACTACAAACACATCTTTTAACATAACCAAGTCAGAAATTTTTAACCAACCAATTTTAGTAACCTTTTATTAGTGTTATTAGGGATGGCAAAAAATACCCGAGCATGACAGGTATACCCGAGACCCGAAGAATTTGCGACTGGTAATGGGCTGGGTATGGGTATGGAAAGAAAATATTTTGCGGGTATGGACGTGTAAGGGATTAGATGATTCCCGACTCGATTACCGGGAACTAATACCCGTTTACCCGAAATATATAATCGAAAACTTTTAAGTTTTATATTTATTTTCCTTTAACTATAATTTAGTAATCTTTCGTTACTTTTTATTTTAAATATATATTTTGATGGCATAATTCATATTTATATGATATGAAATACAAAATTATTTTTTGAGATTAATATTATAATATGTTTACATTTTTTAATATATCAGACATTATTACGTTGATGATGATACGTATGTTATTTATCATAATTTAAGATATCAAATAGATTTTTAAAACATAAAATTATAAAGAAAATTGTTATATATATATATATATGAAAATCTCAACGGGTATGCCCGGTACCCGCGGGTATGCCCGTACCCGACAGGTAAACACCCGCTAAATACCCGATAGGTAATGGGTCGGGTTTGGGACAAGATTTTACAATCGTGTATGGGTATGGGATTAGCCATACCCAACCCATTGTAATCCCTAAGTGCCATTAGGATGTTTAACAATAATATTGTAATCTGAAACATCAACTTTATTCAACATATATTTATCACTCGTTACCATGTTTGGATTTGCTCTTGAATCAGTTATCCACCCACACTCAGTATTAGACAATTCACAAGAGTTAAAACAGTAAACTCTTTTGTACCAACCAAAAGAAGAAAACACGTTTAGACAATTACCTCCAACATTTGACTTAGAAGTATCTTCTGCCTTTTTTCTCATTTAACAAACCTAAATTTGGAAACTGATCAAAAGTAAGAGTGTGTAAAGAATTACTAGAGTACTGAGTATTAGTGTTATTTACCGCATTATTAGACACATTGGATTTATTCCATTGACTATCATTCTGATTTGTTCTAATTCTATAATTTGTAGGATATCCTATAAGTTCGAAACACCTTTCGATAGCATGACCAGTATTGTTGCAATGAGTACATTTTAGGTTAAGATTAGATCCTCATTTCATCCTTCTTCTATTTTCATTAAATTGATTTGTCTTAGACACAAACCCAAAATTAGACTTTTTTTACCCAATATTTGAACCTCTATGAGACTCTTCCCAGAAACAATAGCAAAAGCATATTTACAATAGGTAAATGTAACATCCCAAAAATAACACACACACACACACACACATATATATATATATATATATATATATGGATATTTAATCTAATTGGTGATATGTAGTAACTAACAAAATTAAAAATCTGGACCTTTTTATTAAAGAATAAAACTCAAGGGACCAAAATGGTCAATATGAGAACTTGGTTTTATTTAAAAGAAAAATCAATTTAAAACACACACTTGTGTGTGATTTAGTTGAACGACCAGGAGCAAGAAGAACACCAAAAACCCTACATTCACCAATTGATCAAAATTGAAAGAGGAATCGAGTTTAAGTACATGCATGAATCGATTTTAGTGATTATCAGGTCAAAGAGATCATGAGGTATGTTAAATTTGACATTTGATGATGTTATGAAGAATTATTGGATTCTTGAAACTACAATTCCTGTATAAGATGTAGAAATTAAAGCGGAATAAGAGTAGAATACATACTTTTGAATAAACGAAAGTGAAAGATAGTTGTCAAACAATATAATATAAGTGTTTGAGTAAGTGGCCATGGTTATGTAAGTGGGTTTCAGTAAAAGGGTTGAATACCTGAATTGTGATGTTGAAATTGATGTGGGTGATGTGAGAATAATGAATTTTAGATATTTAACAAGGCATAATCACACTAAAGTCATAAGATGTTAAAATTATGACAAATTCAGGAAATAAGAACCAAATAGGTTTAATGTAAAGATTAATGCCTATAAGGTGTTTGATATTATGCCTAAGAAAAGGTAAATTGTTAAAAAGGAATATAGAGAATCATGGTAGAGAATATATAAATGAGATATAGACAGGTTCGTGTCGTATGTCATGCTATGAATTCTAAATGGTAAATTCGGATGAAATTTATAGGCAAATTGGGTGAAGAATCTATTGCCAAAGCTGAAGTAGACGCGCGGTTGAAGGGAAAGCTTTGAGGTACGTGATTTTACATCTTGTATGATTTATTCATTACTTGATTGTTAGTGTGACATTAACCGAAGAAATACTTAAAGGAAAATTCAGTCATTCATAAGCGATGGATTTCGCACGAATGAATCAAACTAGTAATTGGTACTTGAACATAAGTTGGAATTAGTTTGTAAGTGGAGGAATTCACATAATTATCCAAAAATATGAGAATGCGTAAACCGAGTGATGGAAAACGCAGATCGTAAACCGTAAACTTATAATGCGGTCGAAAAGAGGTTCTTGTTTGGCTAGAATAGTCAAATCGGAAAACTATAAGAGAAGAAGGTATAACAAGACGCAAGCCAAGTGACGGATGCGTAAACTGGAATTAGTAATATTAGTGGAAAGTTGAGTTTTTCCGTAAGGGACTAATTCACATCACAAGAATGAAGGAAATATGGTCAAATTGGTTAACGGCTCAAAATAACTTTGTAAATAAATTTTACGTCAATAACATTAAGTGTAAAAATTCACTATTTGGTTGATGTGTTCAAAGTTAAAAGGAGGATGATTGATTTACGATTATGTAGAAACGAATTCGAAGCAAAACGGAAGAGAAATGTAGAAGTTATGGATAAATTTGTAAAAGAACTAGAAGTGAAAATCTGCGACTGGACTGCAGCGTAAGCTACGGCCCTCAACCGTAGCTTACGGTTGAGACCTGAACCGTAGCTTACGGCGGGTTTTCAAACAAAATTTTTAGTTTGTTGTTTTATGTATTTGGGTCTAATTTGATGTGTCATACACTCTCTATATCAAATGTAAATGATAGATTATGATATATAGGTGATTGCTAAGGAGTTTTTGGATGAAGATCAAGCATCAAGAAGAACCGAACACAAGTGAAGGACTTAGCTTCCGCATGAAGTTCTAGACCTTTTGTAAATCAAATAACTTATATGTTTTTGTAAACTTAAAATATTAAGATAATGTGTGTGTTTATTTCATGAAGTATTATGAAGAACGAACCTTATCAAATGCTTTATGTAAATTTTAAACTTGGTTGTAATATTTGGTAATCAGAGCCTAAGGTCAAAGAATGTGTTCGGTTCGAAGCTTGATCAAGACATTCGGTAAGAATGGTTATGAAATAGACCTTAATAAAATATTTTAGAAAAGAAATGGAGTAAAGTATGTGGGAGAAGTGTATTATACCCTCGAACCCGGAAAATTGTACTAAACATGAATGGTTAATCCAAGTTGTATAATTGACCAAACCAAAGAAGAAAGATACACCTCGTACATTGTTAAAAGATGAGAATAAATCACCATACGATGATATGGGTATGATTAAACAAGTTATTTATCAAATTGTTATAAACATTTCAGTTAAGAAATGTCGAGTGGAACCAGCGATGATACGGTATCCCTTATGACTGAAGAGATACGAGAAAAAATTTCCGAAGAAGTCGGAAAAGCTCTTGAAGCCAGCCTACCAAGATTCATGGAAAGGATACAAACCACGATACTCACGACTGTTGAAGAAAGAATCAACAAACTGAAAGAAAGTCTTAATCAAGAAAGAAACAAGCACAAACAGAAGAAAGCTTGTCCTTATGACAAGTTCATGGCATGCAAACCCCCAATTTATAATGGAGAAGTTGACCCAATTGCTTGTCAAAGATGGATAAGCGATATGGAGGGTATTTTTGAAAGAACACACTGTGACACCAACGATTTCGTAGTCTACGGAACTGGCCAACTGAGAGGCCAAGCTAAGGATTGGTGGAATAATCTTAAGAATGAACAAGGGGTTGAGGCTACGCGAGCCATGACCTGGGAAGAATTTAAGGAACCCTTCCTCAAACACCACAGCCCCAGAACTGTGATCAACAAGATAAAGGAAGAATTTATGCATCTGAGGCATAATGGTGAAACGATTGACAAGATCACATGAATATTCCTGGATAAGTTGAGGTTTAGCGATGAGTTGGTAAAAACTGAAGAACAAAAAGTATATCACAACCACAATATGTTGAGTGCAGAGTATAGGGAGTTTATGACTCCCTCAAATTATAAGAATCTCACAGAGATTATCAATGTTGTATGGCAGCGTGAAATTGAGTTGAGAAAACATGTTGAAAGGGGTGAAAGAAGGGGGTTAGATGCAAACCCAAGCCCCACAAAGAAACCAAAGATAACGGAGTCCTCAAGGAAAACAAGTGCAAAAGGGGGATCACCTAACTGCAAGACGTGCGGTCGTGGACATCGGGGCGAATGCTATTTTAAAGACAAACTGTGTATTATATGTGGTAAAACAGAACACGCCTCTTCAATTTTCCCTGGAAAAGTGTCGGTATGCTACAAATGTTATCAACCGGGTCACAAGAAATCTGAATGCCCAGAATTGGCTAGAAAAGAAGGTGATACCTGACACAAAAACTGAGGTTCTAAGAGCGAAAGCAAGATCCTTCCAAATAAATGCGGTCGAGGCTAAGAACGAACCCGATGTGGTTTCTGGTACATTTACCGTAAATAATATTCTTGCACGCATTTTGTTTGATACGGGTGCAAATACATCTTTTGTTTCACATAGATTTATTCAACATCCTTCATTTGCATTAACAAAATTACCTATGCCAATGGAAGTAGAAGTAGGTAATAAAAATAAAATTGTTGTTTGTGATATATGTCAGGATTGCAAAATGAACGTTGATGGAGAGGATTACTTAGTGGACTTGATACCCATGTCGATGGGGGAATTTCAAGTAGTGATTGGAATGGATTGGTTGTCTCGTTATCACGCCAAGGTAATATGTTTTCGAAAGGAGATACAACTAACATCTCCGAGCGGAAGGCATATCACTATTTATGGAGAAAAGAGCTGTAACCTTATGGTATGCTCCATAATGAAAGCCCAAAGACTCATTCAGCGTGGGTGCAAGGCGTATTTGACTTATGTGCGTGATGCGACAAAAGAGCCGCCCAAAATTGAAAACATACCCGTCGTGCGATATTTTGAAGATGTATTCCCGGAAGATTTACCAGGGGTACCACCTGAGCGTGAGATAGAGTTTGGAATTGAATTAGTCCCGGATGTGAAACCGGTGGCTAGGGCACCGTATAGATTAGCACCATCGGAACTTCAAGAACTAATGTCGCACTTACAAGAATTACTAGAAAAGGGATTTATTCAACCAAGTGTCTCCCCTTGGGGAGCACCGGTATTATTCGTGAAGAAGAAGGACGGGAGCATGCGTATGTGTATCGATTACCGCGAGCTGAACAAACTCACTGTAAAGAATAGATACCCACTTTTGAGGATTGATGATTTATTTGACCAACTACAAGGGGCGAGTTGGTTTTCAAAAATTGACTTAAGGTCAGGTTATCACCAACTGAGGGTAAAGGAAAAAGATCTGCCAAAAACAGCGTTTCGTACACGATACGGACACTACGAATTTCTAGTAATGTCCTTCGGATTAACGAATGCACCCGCGGCTTTTATGGATCTTATGAACCGGGTTTGCAAACCAATGCTCGATAAGTCGGTGATAGTGTTTATCGACAATGATTGATTACGATTATGTGGAAACGAATTCGAAGCAAAACGGACGAGAAATGTAGAAGTTATGGCAATTTCGTAAAAGAACTAGAAGTGAAAATCTGCGACTGATTTACGGCGTAAGCTACGGCCCTCAACCGTAGCTTACGATTGAGACCTGCTGTCTCAGACAGAAGGAGCTTACCGTAAGCTACGGTAAGCCAACCGTAGCTTACGGCGGGTTTTCAAACAAAATTTTTAGTTTGTTGTTTTATGTATTTGGGTCTAATTTGATGTGTCATATGTAACATCCGTCAAAAACCGGATTTACCAAACACGCTCCGAACCGAACAATCAGTTAAAAATTTTGTTGCGTATTTAATGCCTAAATTATTTTTAAACGATACATAATTAATAAATATATTGGAATATATAATTTATATTTGAAAAAGCATTAAAAATAGTGGTTTGAAAATCAAACAAGGCTGCCGGGTTTCGAACCCGGGTCAGCCGGGTCAACATGGTCAACAATGATTTAACACTCATCCATCAAACCACTGCGCCACTTGTGTTCTTTAGTAATATATCCAGACAATTAATTCAAATAATGAAACAGAAATCAAACCCAGTCAACTGACGCGCCCAAATCCGTTGACGCCGAAAAATCTGACAATTTCGTCAAACGTCGTCGGTTATCTATGACTTAACGTAAACATTAACCTCAACATCGGTTATAACTGATGTCCAGTCCGCGACACAAGTTATAACCGCCGGAAAATTATTGACCGACGAATCAAGACGGAAAACGGACCAAATTCGTCAATGTTCTGCCCTATAAATACCCCCTCAAACCTATGTTAGCTTTCGCTCACAATCACACTCTTTCCGACGTAATTTCACTCGCCGGAGAACTTTTGCAACTCGCCGGAAAACCGAACCCTTTCACCTCTGTGCATCACTCTAAAAACTGAACACCCAGAGCTCATACCGAAGCCACCCACACTCATCTCAAGCTCCCTGAAGACCCTCTGCCGCAGGACACACGTCGTCGGAATAATCTGCTGTCATCAGAGCTTCGCCGGAGAAACAGAGGAGCCCTGTTCGGTATACCTTACACTTAATCTCTCATTCTTTTTATTAATCTTACATGTAATTAATCACAACACCCTAAAGAAACTTGATTAAATCGTCGAACCAGCCGGACACCGATTCTGGTTAAGTCCAACGAAGAAGATGAAGTTTTCAGTTGTCTATATGTTTAATTTAAATCAAGATATATCTCAGGTTAGACACACAGTCCAGCGGTGGACTGTGTGCACATAAACACGCATACGTCCCGAGTTCGATTCTTGTCCCACGCACACTCGCCTTAATAAAAATGTTCCTTTTTTTAAACTGAACCGGATTCATTGCATATAGATGTTAAGTTTAATAAAAACCGGAATAATAACCAAGATAGACACACAGTCCAGTGGTGGACTGTGTGAACGTTTAAATCACTCGTCACGAGTTCGAGTCCGGACTACCGCACCGGTTCGGGCAATTATCAAACTTTTTATATCAAGCAGAAATGAAATTATTTAGTTTGTATATAAGTATAATAAAAATCAGATTATTTACCAAGTTAGACACACAGTCCAGCGGTGGACTGTGTGTTAACCTAAACCACAGGTCCCGGGTTCGAGACCTGTGGAGAGCACCGAGCGTGAGAATTAAAATCGTTTTTAAATAAATGATTTTCGGATTAATTCAATTAGTATATAAATATAATTAAAAACAGAAATATTTCGGGTTAGACACGTAGCTCAGTTGCTAGAGCTGCGTGCACGCGAACGGGAGGTCTCGGGTTCGAGCCTCACCCGGCGCACACAATTACACAATAAAATTCGGTCAACAGGTCAACGGTCAACAAAGTCAACAGTCAAAAATCAACATTTTTTTATTAACTTTTATTTATTTATTTACATTAAAAATACTTAAAAATAATATTTTTAAGGTTAGAAAATAGCCTTAAACTCACAAAAATATATCCAACAATTCTACTAAAATTGATTAATAAAATCCGCTTACTTACCGAACCATTATGCCATTATCTAGGTTAGTTTCACTCGTGGTTAAAACCAACTTCGTGCGCATTCAACATCATCAACCGAACGCACCCAATGTGAGTGAATCTTACAACTCCCCTTTTTAATTACACGTCTTGGGGTGTGTCATGTGTCACTAAAATTAACTCGTTTATTTAAACTTGTGCCATACCATATTGTAATCTAAACTTAGAATGTATATATTGTTTGTAGTTATGTATTTCATATTGTCAAGTTATATGCAAATCATTCATTAGGCCCATCAGTTCCTCGTGGGAGACGAGTTGAGCAACGCGTGCCTCAAAACAATCCATTATTGTATGTGTGTGCATTATCTAATGATTAAGTGTTTTGTGAATAAGTTTACATCTATATTTACTCATATGTGGTTGTGCACTTTATTTTATAATCAATTAAATAAACTTGTTCAAATGTTTTTCATAGGATTCACTCGCCAACTTTTTGTTGATCCAAAAACCATTTTTACACATGATACAGGTGAACAGGATGAAGCAAGGAAAACATAGGAAATGCCTTAGAAGAAAACAATGAAGTCTAGAATGATGTTTAGGACATGATGTAATTATGATTGTATATTTCCCATTAAATTGTAATAATGAATATGAAACGTTATAATAAATGTCATGAGCTTTGATGATAACCCAATCATGCCCCGATCACCTTTTCCGCTGCGGGTCGGGGTGTGACATCATACAATCTCTATGTCTAATGTAAATGATAGATTATGATATATAGGTGATTGCTAAGGAGTTTTTGGATGAAGATCAAGCATCAAGAAGAACCGAACACAAGTGAAGGACTTAGCTTCAGCATGACATTCTAGACCTTTTGTAAATCAAATAACTTATATGTTTTTGTAAACTTAAAATATTAAGATAATGTGTGTGTTTATTTCATGAAGTATTATGAAACACGAACCTTATCAAATGCTTTATGTAAATTTTAAACTTGGTTGTAAGGGAGAGAGAAAACCGGTAGATGTTAGGCCATCACCGATCGTAGATACTTCACGCCTACCCTACCCAGCACGTCTGAAACAGCAAAAATATGTCAAGGAATACGGGAATTTCCTTGACATGTTTACTCAGTTAAAAATCAACCTCCCGTTCATTGAGGCCCTCCAACATATGCCTAAATATGCTAAGTTTTTGAAGGATCTTCTAAAACGTAAAGATAGGCTGGGGGAGCTCTCGAATGTCCCGTTGACTGGAGGATGCTCCGCCGTGGTTTTTAACAAGTTACCCGAAAAACTGACTGATCCGGGTATCTTTACGATTCCATGCCTATTCGGCGGCTCCATTGCTCCAGCTCATGCTTTAGCCGATGTCGAGGCGAGCATAAATCTGATGGATTTCTCACTCTATGAGAGATTAGGTTTAGGGGAGCTTACCCCTACTCGTATGTCACTGTCGTTAGCTGATAGGTCTGTTAAGTATCCGAGGGGAATTGTAGAGAACTTATTGGTTAAGGTTGATAGATTTGTCTTTCCCGTAGATTTCGTCATCCTCGATATGGAGGCCGACGAGAAGATACCCATCATCTTAGGTCGCCATTCCTGCGCACCGCGAAAGCACTCATTGGTGTTCATGATGGGAAAATCACCCTTCACGTCGGGGACAAGAACCTCACATTCGAAATCGCAAGGTCGATACAACACCCGAGTGGTGGCGACATCATAATGGCCCTTGTCACTCCGTATACTTTCTGAATTCATTCATGTCGTGCGTTGATCACTTATGAGGGCCAATAAAAGCCGCAATCGAAAACCTTCTGCGCGGTGACGTGCGGACCATGATGACCTCCTGCCAGTCCCTCATGCACGTGCCTCAAAATCTCCGCCCCCTCTTCTCTACTAACGCAGCGCCTCAGAATCCTGTCTCCCCCTACCCGAAATAGAAACGGGTCGTCCCAGATGTAACGCCTGACATCGCGGAAGAATTTCTTCTTTTGCTGCGTGGTCATTGTCACACCCCGACCCGCAGCGGAATAAGAGTCGGGGCATAATTGGGTTATCACCAAAGCTCATGATGTTTACTAAAATGTTTCATATTTATTAAATTCAAATTACAACTTAAATATTCAAAGCAAATCCATACAATTACAAGGAAAATGAAACTAAGTAAAACAATCCAAAGCTTAAACTGATTTATTCTTCTAAGCCTTCCTATGTGTTTCTTGCCTCAACTGGATCACCTATATCATGTGTAAAACGGGGGATATTTTGGGTCAACAAAAGTTGGCGAGTGAACCTTGATAAAACATTGTTATTGATTTCTTGTTTTATTTAATATTGAAATTTCTGCTGTTTCGTTTCCTCTTACCAGAAAACTTTGAAGAGGAGACGGCAAAATTTCTACTGTTTCGTTTCCTCTTACCAGCAAACTTTGAAGAGGAGACGGAATGATTTGGAGTTTGGGCCTCAATGGGGGCTTTTTTTTCTCATCCTTGAATTTGCCGTTTCGGATGCGATTCTCGGTGAGTTCGGTAGCTAGTTCCATTGCGGCTTCAAGTGTTGCAGGCGAAGTGCTTAGAACCGAGTCTTGAATTTTCGAGGGGAGGCCTCGAATGTATTGTTCAACCAAGCGGTACACGGGGGTGAACAGATTAGGGATCATTTGGTTCAGTTCGAGAAATCTTTTGTTGTAGGAAGTGTGATCTCCTTCCTTTTGTTTCAACGAGTGGAATTCATCTTCCAACTTTTTGATTTCGCTTCTTGGACAGAAGCGCCTTGTCATGAGTTCCCTTAACTCTTCCCATGTTAAGGCCATGGCATCTTCGACTCCTCGCTTACCCTTTTCTGTGTTCCACCAGGTAAGGGCTACCCCAAACAGTCTCCCTGATGCATAACGTACCTTGCGATCCTCGGGACAATCGCAATTGAGGAAAGTGTTCTCCATTTCTTCAAACCAGTGGAGGAGGGCAGTAACACCTTCGGTCCCTTCATACCTTGGGGGATCGCAAGATTTGAAGTGTTTGTAGGAGCACTTTTTGGAGTGAGGGTTGGCGACGCTCTGGTCTTCTTGATTGGGAGGGTTGATGGGATTTGCGGTGAGGGCTTGTTGAACTTGAATTACGATGTCAGGAAGCACCGCGGCCATTTGTTTAGCAATTTGTGTGGCCAAGCGTTCGTTTGACCTTCCTGACTTTCTACCTCCACGTAGTTGCCTAGCCGACATCTACAGGAACATACATAGGAAGATTGTGAGTTTAAGAAGTTTTTAGGTGTCATGTGTCGTTAAAAGAATAAAAATAACATAACTATCAGTAATGCAACTACATCCATAGGATGTCTTGGGTTTGCTCATGTTTGGGCCTCCAATGTCCCCCATACCATCGCCTGTATAGTCATGTGGGCCCCCATGACTATTGGCTTAGTAGGATTCACATTGGTGTTGGCGGTTTAACACTCGCATCACCCGAATGAAAACCATGAAATATGATTGCGAGATGTATGGTAGGAGGGTGTCCAGGTGTAGACACAATGACAAATCAAAGTGGGGTTAGCTCACACGACGTCTGGTATAGCATGCTTTGGCCTAATAGGTCCGTCGTACTCTCATCGTTAGTCCCCAGGTAGGCAAACTGGTCCTTTATTTTGGATTTATACGAATGCCAAGCCTAGACAGGACGTTCCGACTACCGGTACTCGTACCCTTCCAGTTACTACATGCCCGTCATGAGAACTCACTTTGATGTGATTTGAAAAACACAAAAATCGTTGCAAAAATCATGGGAATTGTGAGGTGTGTGTTCTCATGGATATGATATGTTATGAGGATATGATTCATGATGAGCATTGTATAATAATATGTACTTATGAACATGCTTGCATAACATTGAATGTAACAATAAACATAAAGCATATAAACATCATGAATTTCTACCTCCATGTAGTTGCCTAGCCGACATCTACAAGAACATACATAGGAACATTGTGAGTTTAAAAAGTTTTTAGGTGTCATGTGTCGTTAAAAGAATAAAAATAACATAACTATCAATAATGCAACTACATCCATAGGATGTCTTGGGTTTGCTCATGTTTGGGCCTCCAATGTCCCCCATACCATCGCCTGTATAGTCATGTGGGCCCCCATGACTATTGGCTTAGTAGGATTCACATTGGTGTTGGCGGTTTAACACTCGCATCACCCAAATGAAAACCATGAAATATGATTGCGAGATGTATGGTAGGAGGGTGTCCAGGTGTAGACACAATGACAACTCAAAGTGGGGTTAGCTCACACGACGTCTGGTATAGCATGCTTTGGCCTAATAGGTCCTTCGTACTCTCATCGTTAGTCCCCAGGTAGGCAAACTGGTCCTTTATTTTGGATTTATACGAATTCCAAGCCTAGACAGGACGTTCCGACTACCGGTACTCGTACCCTTCCAGTTACTACATGCCCGTCATGAGAACTCACTTTGATGTGATTTGAAAAATACAAAAATCGTTGCAAAAATCATGGGAATTGTGAGGTGTGTGTTCTCATGGATATGATATGTTATGAGGATATGATTCATGATGAGCGTTGTATAATAATATGTACTTATGAACATGCTTGCATAACATTGAATGTAACAATAAACATAAAGCATATAAACATCATGAACTTCTACCTCCACGTAGTTGCCTAGCCGACATCTACAGGAACATACATAGGAAGATTGTGAGTTTAAAAAGTTTTTAGGTGTCATGTGTCGTTAAAAGAATAAAAATAACATAACTATAAATAATGCAACTACATCCATAGGATGTCTTGGGTTTGCTCATGTTTGGGCCTCCAATGTCCCCCATACCATCGCCTGTATAGTCATGTGGGCCCCCATGACTATTGGCTTAGTAGGATTCACATTGGTGTTGGCGGTTTAACACTCGCATCACCCGAATGAAAACCATGAAATATGATTGCGAGATGTATGGTAGGAGGGTGTCCAGGTGTAGACACAATACAACTCAAAGTGGGGTTAGCTCACACGACGTTTGGTATAGCATGCTTTGGCCTAATAGGTCCTTCGTACTATCATCGTTAGTCCCCAGGTAGGCAAACTGGTCCTTTATTTTGGATTTATACGAATGCCAAGCCTAGACAGGACTTTCCGACTACCGGTACTCGTACCCTTCCAGTTACTACATGCCCGTCATGAGAACTCACTTTGATGTGATTTGAAAAATACAAAAATCGTTGCAAAAATCATGGGAATTGTGAGGTGTGTGTTCTCATGGATATGATATGTTATGAGGATATAATTCATGATGAGCATTGTATAATAATATGTACTTATGAACATGCTTGCATAACATTGAATGTAACAATAAACATAAAGCATATAAACATCATGAATTTTGCATGTAACGCATAAACAATTTAAAATTTTAATCAACTATAGTATAGGCTCTAAGGGTCTAATAACCTATCCTATATCCCTATAGTCATGGCTCTGATACCAATCTGTCACACCCCGACCCGCAGCGGAATAAGAGTCGGGGCATAATTGGGTTATCACCAAAGCTCATGATGTTTACTAAAATGTTTCATATTTATTAAATTCAAATTACAACTTAAATATTCAAATCAAATCCATACAATTACAAGGAAAATGAAACTAAGTAAAACAATCCAAAGCTTAAACTGATTTATTCTTCTAAGCCTTCCTATGTGTTTCTTGCCTCAACTGGATCACCTGTATCATGTGTAAAACGGGGGATATTTTGGGTCAACAAAAGTTGGCGAGTGAACCTTGATAAAACATTGTTATTGATTTCTTGTTTTATTTAATATTGAAAATTTGTGCAATAATCACATGTGAACAAACATATATATACATAACAAAACACAAACCACACTGGATGAGTAAATGACGTGAATGATGATGTATATGAGATCAAGGCTCAATCAAACGGAGCCGATCGAGTGACATGAATGATGATGTATGTGAGATCAAGGCTCAATCAAACGGAGCCGATCGAATGAGGCACCTGATACTCAACCCGTATCCCACGGGGAGCTGATGGGCCTAATGAAATGCATGTACTGAAAATGATAACTTCAATCTAAACATAATTCACACAACAATTGATACACATTGGATACACATTTGATCACGGATATGATGGATGCACAAGTGTTTAAATATAATAAGGAATTAAACGACACATGATACACCCCAAAATGTGATTAAAATGGGGAATTGGTAGAGATTCACTCACATTGGGTGCGTTCTTTGATGACGTTGGATGCGCACGAGTTTTTGGGATTTGATCGACGGGGAAAACTAACCTAAAATAATAACAAAATGGTTTGGTAAATAAATGGATTTTATTTGAGATTAATATTTTTAATTCATAATCTTAATAGGATTTTTAGATTTATTTTTGTGAGTTTAAGGACATTTTCTAACTTTAAAAAATTTTATTTTTAAGTATTTTTAAATAATTTTCTGATTAAATAAATAAAAAAATAAATAAATAATGTTGACTTTTTGACTCTGACCGTTGATCGTTGACCGGTCGGATTGTGTTAATTATATGCGCTGAGTGAGGTTCGAACTCGGGACCTCTCGTATACGTGCACGCGGCTCTACCAACTGAGCTACGTGTCTAACCCGAAATATTCTCAGTTTTAATTATATATATATATTGATTAACTTTTATCTTATTTAAATTATTTCAAAAATGATTAAAAATGGCCGAACCGACTTCAGTGACCCGGAGTCGAACTCGAGACGTTCGGTTCGAGCACGCACAGCCCAACCAGTTGGGCTGTGTGTCATATCTATTAAACTTATGGATTAAATTATACTTATTAACATTCGGTGACCTGATCCGTTTCAGTTGTAAAAATGTTGGTTTTAATTCTGAAATTCGGTAACGTATACGATTCGAACCCAGGACGTGTGCATTGTTTGTGCACACAGTCCACCGCTGGACTGTGTGTCTAACCCGGTTAAGTATTCAGTTTTAATTAAACTTATACACATGTTCGACTTCGTCTTCTTCGTTTACAAAGACACAGAACAAAGATGCCCGACTGTTCTTGTTTAAATCGGTCATCGAACATATAATTGATTGGAATGAAATGGATAAAGAGGGTTACGGAGTAAAATGTACCGAATAGAATATTTTTCTCAGATTTCCGGCAAGGGTCGTCGGCTCTGATTTGTGACTTCCGTCTGAGTGAATCAATTAACAGTTTTGATCAAAGAGTTTTGCAATTAAGTTACTAAGCAAGGGATATCAGGGGTTTTAGATGATTGTACCGATTCACAGCGAGACTTCGGAATTTTCAGTGACTTTCCGGCGAGTGCAGGAATTCTCGGTAACGTTGTCTGAGACGGATTCTGGTTGAACGATTTATGTTAATACTTGTCTAATAATGGATTGCAAACAAAAGAGTCGAGAAATTTACCGATTTGGTGAAAGTCCGGCGAATGTAGAATATCTCCGGCGAGTGCTAAAGCTTCGAGAGATTGTGCGATTTTGAGTGAAAAGGTTACCAGAGGTTTGTGTGGGTATTTATAGGGAAGAAACAGAATGTATTGAGTCCGAATTTGGTCTTGATTCGTGGTCAAAGTTTCTCCGGCGGTTACGACCGCAATTGACTGTTAGACGTCGGTTATAACCGATGTCGAAGTCGGTTATAGCGTTTTAATCAAAAGGAAAATCGCTAAACTCGTGGATTGCCGGTTTTGGCGGTGATTGCGAGTTCTGCCGCGCTGAGGTCCGGTTTTGAATTTGAGTTTTAATTTAAGTATTATTTGTTTCAGTAATTTCACAAAGGGGTCATGTGGCGGAGTGGTGTAGTGTGTGCTTGTGCTTATGGGCGACCCGGGTTCGAAAGCCGGCAGCCTCATTTTATTTTTTATTCACTTATTTTTATCATTTATTAATTATAGTTTTTAAATTCTAAAATGTTTATTAATTATGTATTGTTTAAAATTAGTATGAGCAATAAATATGCAACGAAAATTTTTAACTGGATATTCGATTAATAAACGAATGGGGTTTTGGAAACCCGTTTTTCGACGGATGTTACAGTCATCCCCTTCAGTACCACTCCATTCGCGAGATAATTCACAAAGTCGGAAAACCACGGCATTCCCTCCTTCTCCGCTGCCACAAACTCCACTGACTCTTCGGGAAATCTGTCACCGATCTCTTCTCCCTAATTTCTTCTCTACTAGGATCATCTAATCGGGACAGATGGTCTGCGGCCACATTCTCTTCTCCCTTCTTATCTCTAATCTCTATGTCGAACTCGAAAAGCAAGAGAATCCACCGAATGAGACGAGGCTTTACGTCCTTCTTTTGGAAAAGGAAGCGCAGAGCCGTATGGTCAGTAAAGACGATGGTTTTGGAAAGGACGAGGTACGAGCGGAATTTATTAAACGTGAATACTACTGCTAAGAGCTCCTTTTCTGTAGTGGTGTAGTTCTCCTGAGCGTCATTAAGGGTTTTACTAGCGTAGTAAATAGGATGAAAATGTTTATCGCGTCGCTGACCCAAAACGGCGCCGACCGCATAGTCGCTCGCATCACACATGAGCTCGAAGGACAAGCTCCAGTCGAGTGAGACGAGAATAGGAGCACTCACCAGTTTCTCTTTAAGGATCGTGAAGGCTTTCAAGCAGTCGTCATCAAAGACGAAGGGCACATCTTTTTCGAGGAGTCGAGTCATGGGGCGGGTGTTCTTTGAGAAATCTCTAATAAACCGTCTGTAGAAACCCGCATGACTGAGAAAACTACGAATAGACTTAACGCTAGTCGGTAGAGGGAGTCTGCTGATAGTATCTATCTTCGCCCGATCGACCTCTATACCTGCCCGCGAGATCTTGTGCCCTAGCACTATGCCCTCTGTCACCATAAAGTGACATTTCTCCCAGTTAAGCATTAATCTCGTCTCGACACACCGTTTCATCATCGCATCTAAGTGACTAAAACATTGATCGAAAGTGTTTCCATAGACAGAGAAATCATCCATGAAAACCTCCATCGAGGTCTCGATCGTGTCCTTAAAGATAGCGACCATGCATCGCTGGAAAGTAGCCGGAGCGTTACATAACCTGAACGGCATACGGCGATACGCGTAAGTACCGTACGGGCATGTGAAGGTTGTCTTCTCTTGATCCTCGGGAGCAATCGGGATCTGGAAGTAACCTGAGAACACATCAAGAAAACAATAAAATTGCTGTCCTGCGAGTCGCTCCAACATCTGATCGATAAACGGGAGCGGGAAATGGTCCTTACCCGCCAGCCCATGACTGTTCGCAATGGGATAAGCTCCTTATTCTCGTTCATGACCACTGTCATTCCCCCCTTCTTGGGAACAACCTGAGTGGGGCTTACCCATGCCGAATCGGAGATCGGGTAGATTAGACCAGCTTCCATCAGCTTGAGCACCTCTTTCTTCACAACTTCTTGCATATTCGGGTTTAGACGGCGTTTGTGCTGCACTACTGGCTTAAAGACGTCCTCCATGAGGATCCTATGCGTACAGAAGGTAGGGCTAATTCCCTTGATATCAGACAGTTTCCATGCGATAGCCTCCTTATTGGATTTTAGGACCTCTATCAGACGCTCCTTCTCCACCGTTGACAATTTCAAAGAAATGATCACGGGTAAGCTCGAATTGTCGCCTAGGAACGCGTATTCTAAGTGGGACGGGAGGACCTTAAGCTCTACGGCTGCTGGGGTCTCTAATGGTGTACTCTCGTTAGCTGCACTCACCTCACAGAACTCTAAGGTCTCGGGAACCCCTAGGAAATCGTCCCCTATATCCTCGTTGTCGCTCTCCTCGCTACTAAACTCTCATTCACTAGGTCGGCTTCACGAATATACTCTAAACAGTGATCAATGCACGACATGAATGAATTCAGAAGGTATACGGAGTGACAAGGGCCACTATCGATGTCGCCACCACTCGGGTGTTGCATCAACCTTGCGATTTCGAATGCGACGTTCTCGTCCCCGACGCGAAGGGTGATTTTCCCATCATGAACATCAATGAGCGCTTTCGCGGTGCACAGGAATGGGCGACCTAATATGATGTGTACCTTCTCGTCGGCCTCCATATCGAGGATGACGAAATCTACATGAAAGAAAAATCTATCGACCTTAACCAATAAGTTCTCTACAATTCCCCTCGGATACTTAACAGACCTATAAGCTAACGACAGTAACATAGGAGTAGGGGTAAGCTCCCCTAAACTTAATCTCTCGTAGAGTGAGAAAGGCATCAGATTTATGCTCGCCCCGAGATTGGCTAAAGCATGAGCTAGAGCAATGGAGCCGCCGAATAGGCTTGGAATCGTAAAGATACCCGGATCAGTCAGTTTTTCGGGTAACTTGTTTAAAACCACGGCGGAGCATCCTCCAGTCAACGGGACATTCGAGAGCTCCCCCAGCCTATCTTTACGTTTTAGAAGATCCTTCAAAAACTTAGCATATTTAGGCATATGCTGGAGGGCCTCAATGAATGGGAGATTGATTTTTAACTGAGTAAACATGTCAAGGAAATTCCCATATTCCTTGACATATTTTTGTTGTCTCAGACGTGCTGGGTAGGGTAGGCGTGAAGTATCTACGATCGGTGATGGCCTAACCTCTACCGGTTTTCTCTCTCCCTTACTCTTAACTGAAGGTCCACTGGTTGGTGCGGTAATTGCTGGGTCTAGCCTGGTGTGCACCATAGGTGGAGCCTCCATCTCTATTTCCTCATCCACATCTCATCCTGCTCCTCTACCTCTACCCCCTCTCTACCCACTTCTTTCAGACTCCTACCACTACGTGTAGTAATCGCTTTCGCGTCTTGGTTCGCCGGGTTAGGTTGGTATTACCCGTGAACTGGCCGTGTGGCTGCTCTTGCAACTGCTTAGCGATACTACCTACCGACCTCTGCAGATCTAAGAGTGCAGACTGTTGATTTTTCAATAGAAGATCATGTTCCGCGAGAGTTTTCCGAGTAGCCTGATCCTTAACAACTAATTGAGATAACAACTCTTCGATCCTATCTAGACTACCTCCTGAACCTCCACTCCTAGTCTGACCCTCCTGATTCGAACCCCCTCCACTAAACTGACTACAATGACCTGACCCTCCACTATTGTAGTGACCCTGCACCCTGTTCTGATAAGAACCTGATTGGAAACCAGGGGGTTACCGGAATATCGAAAGTTATTATTATTATTATTATGCCAGTTTGGGTTGTAATTGGAAGTATTATTATTAAAGGGATTCGTTGGCCCTCGACTATGACCAGTGATAAACTCTACCTGCTCGACAGTGAGCGTAGGACACTCTAATGTGTCATGACCCCCTCTACACACCTCACACCTATCAACCTTCTTCTTCAGCTCCTGGATCTCCTTAGGGACCTCCCTCTTAAAGCTATCTAAAACAGCCGCTACCATAGTTTCCAAGCTAAATTGGTGTAGACCCCGGTTAACCAGAGGCGTACGAGAAACAGGAATTGAATTCCTGCCGGCAATGCTGTAATCTACATCGGAATGGGCAAAGCTTTCGAAGAGGTCATTACACTCGGCTACTGTTTTCTTTCCCATCAAGTGTCCACCAGCAGAAGTGTCGAATCGAGCGCGGGTCTCAGGGGTGAGACCGTTGTAGAATTTCTCTACAAGCGCCCAGTCCGACAGACCGTGTTGAGAGCAGCGGGACACTAAAGTTTGGAAACACTCCCAAGCTAGATGGTATGGCTCGTCAGGTTCCATTCGGAACGAATGGATCTGATCACGAAGGCGAGATGCTTTAGCGGGTGGGAAATATTTTTTTAGGAAAGCATCCCGTATAGCAGCCCAAGTAGAAAAGTTATCGGGTGGTTGAGAGTCAAGCCAAATGGCGGCTCGACCCCCGAGAGAAAAAGGAAAAACTTGGAGGAAACGGGCATCGTTGCCCACACCCTCCATGTTGAAAGTGCGACAGAGACGGGTGAAGCAGTTTATGTGTGCGGGCGCATCCTCATCATCACGACCATGGAATTGGCAAGAGTTAGTGATAGCGGTCATATTATAGGAAGGGATTTGCCAAGCTCTATCGTTGTTCATTGGGGGGAGGGTGATGGGTGAGTTTGCACCGGTGAAGCCGGTGGCGGCCTGTTGGTAAACGGTTTGATTGTTATTGGCCATGTGAAAGTAAGTGCTGGTGGTGGTGGGCTTACATTTCTATGAACTACTCGGGGTGATGGGGAACCGGGTGGTGAAGGCTTAGGTGTAAAATCAAAATCGGGCGGTATAAAGGGACGGGATGAACTTGAAAAAGTGGAGGAAGAAGCACTTACCTTTGGTGCGGGAGAGAAAGGCGTATTCGTTGGCGGCTTAGGCGGAGGTCCTTGCGAACGCGTATGGGGCATCCACTAAACCGAAAACACGACAAGCATTAGCAAAAAACAATTAAAATATATATTAACAAAAACAAATTTTAACCTAATTAAATAATTTAGACTCCTACAACACAAACGAAAAATAAAAATTAAACACAAGTGTAATAACAAAGCCTAAATCGAGTAATCAACGCAATTGCCAATGAGAGAGTCCCCGGCAACGGTGCCAAAAACTTGATGTTCTAAAAGTAGTTAATTAAAAACAAATCAGATTACCCTAATTCTAGACTCAAATTAAACTCTAGACTCCTAAACTAAACTAAACTACTAACCGGCAAGTGGACCGATCAATTGTAGAATAGCATAAGTAAGTATAGATTATCGAACCCACAAGACTCTTATTACTATGACCACTTGACTTAGACTCAATTAAACACTTTGTATATTTTAAGGGGGGTTTTGCTACTAATTCTAAATGATTAATTAAGCTATTAAATTGGAACAATCAAACTTTGACTTTTTAGGAAATTGGGAATTGAATCAGAGAATAATGAACTAGTCACCTAGGTTGGATTTTTAAACTACTACTCATTTGATTTAATAATAATTTATTAGGTTGAATGTTTTACCGGGATCTTGAAATATTAAATCCTAGGTTTACCGAACAGGACCTCCAACCCTTCTCAGGAAGACACCTATGATAACCTATAATTATTATTTGTTTACCGGTTCTAAAGATTTCTTTTCAGTTATCTTTTAACTTAGTAAAGTGTCTAATTAGTTAACTACTTCTCAATAATTAACCTAGACCAACTACAACTCCTAGTTTAGCCTAACCGACTTAATTTTGACAAGTAAAACCTAAATCTAAAAATTTATCTCATTAATTCAGCCAACTAATTGTTATTTCTCAATAACCAATTTAGGTATAATGACAAAACTGATTTTATATTTCATTCAATTGTTTTCCCGGTTTTATTGGTCAGTTTTACCGACAACTTCCCGAATCCCTAAAGACACGAAAAAACAAACACAAACCTATTCTATGGAAGACATCCATCTAGATTCATGTAAAACAATTCAACAATCACAAATCAATCAAAATCATGCAAATACACTAAACGAGATAATTAACGTTGTGAACTTTACCAATCACACATTAAAACCAAAATTAAATTAAAATAAATCAAACTTTCATAAAATCAATCATCCAAACCTAGGTAACTGAATTAAATCTAGCCAAGTAACATGTTTGAAAAACTGATTAAACAAGGTTTAGAACAAGAATGCATAATCAAGTAAACAAAGGAGTGAAAAGATCAAAAATGTTGTGATAAAACCGTTAAAAGCTCCTGCCTCGAAACTCCTTAACAACCTGTACGCTTCCTGCAGCCTAGATCTTCTTCTCCTAGCTCAAAATCTCCAGAAAGATTGCTCCAAAAGCCCTAAGTTCGTCCAAGTTTGTCCCAAGATGTGTTTTACTTCAATAATAATTCAATATATAACAAACAAGTCCAAAGACAACTCAGTTTCAAAACTTTCTAGATAAAACACCCTCTCGCCGGCCGCGAGAGGGATAAAGCCTTCTGGTCGCGCCCCGCGACCGAGTCATAATTCCAGAGATAATCATCACCATCTCGCGCCCCGCGAGAGGGATATGTCCTTCCGGTCGCGGCCCGCCAGAGGGTTAAAAACCCATAATTGCGTGTCGTTTCCTCTTTTTCGGTCCAATCACGTCCCGGCTCGGTTCTATTTACCATTTTACCTCGTTTTCCCCATCCTTCCAACCGTTTTCACGAACCAAGACCTACAAAACGCATTTGGATTAAAGTAGATAAATTCTTGACAAACCGAAATGAAAACGTGCTAAAACTATACAAACTCTACATGATAAATGTATGTATTATTCAATACATCAACGACCTACTAATTTTTGTCGACGTTTTGATAGTTTTCTTGGTCAGTATTAACGTGTGGATTAAAAGGTACAAGTAGATGATGCCTTAGTGTACAAGTGATTAAAGCTCAACGAACTTAGTCATTAGCCAAGAATGTTTAATAATGCCAAATGATTAAACTCTCATCTTTAACAAGATTATAGATAGTTTGTTAGTAGTTACATTTTATCCTCTTATAAAAAAACTAACCCCCCCCCCCCAAATGATTTTTAAACAGTCATAACTTTTTATATGTTAATATTTTTTTTTAAATTACACCATATAAACAAGTATTTTATTATCTTTACTTTGAGAATAATATTGTAATGGTTTTTTAATTAAAAAATTGACATGTTACGTGATTAACAGTGTCTAACGATGAGTAATAACTGAATCGATAACGAAACCAAACCGAAATCAACCAAAAGTTAAGTTAACTGAAAACTGCTTAACTAAAACCTGAAATTAACCAAAAACGGTTATCGATTTTTTTGTACCCTCATTTAACCAAAATTAACTTAACTGAATCATTCATATTTTCACATACTTCTAGCTTTTATACATTCAGTTCATGTATTTCATAATTATACCCATGTTTTATGTATTTGTACCTCCATTTCATGTACCTATATATCCATTTCGTGTATTAATACCTAAATCTCATGTATTTCTAATCATAAGTTTTAGCGCAAGTTTGGTTTTGGCTATCAACCGAAATTCAATTAACCAAACAAAAAATCGTCAATCTAATTGAATAAACCAAACCGATTAACTGAAAACTGATTGGTTAATAAAATAGACTAATCGATGACCTCGACTTCGGTTGAGGATAATAATCTAACCAACCGAACAATGCACAGTGTGGCAATGTCTATGTTTAGCGTCGCATCGTGAGCGCACCTATTGGTTATTAACCAAAGCCGCTTATTGGTGAGCAATAACTAAATCATTAACCTAAACCAAACCGAAAACAGACGAAACCGAACCGAGATCATCCAAAAACTGAATTAACTGAAAACCGAAGTAAACAAAAACTGATTATCGTTTTTTTGTACTATCGTTTAACCAAAATTAGCATAACCGAACCAAAGCATTCATATTTTCATATATTTCTAGATTTTATGCCTCCAGGTCATATATTTCATATTTTATATCTGCATTACATATATTTATACTTTCATTTCATGTATTTATACCTCAATTTCATATATTTCTAAGCAAAAGGTTTAGTCCAAATTTGGTTTTTGCTATTAACTGAAATTAAATGAACCAAACCAAAAACTGTCAATATAACCGAATAAACCAAAGTGATTAACCGAAAACCGATTGGTTAAGAAAATAGACTAACCGATGACTTTAGTTTGGTTGAGGATAATAACCAAACCGATCAAACCATGCACAACACAATGAAATGGATTACCCGATTACTTCACTTTTGTTGTGTATATATATCACAATAATGTTACAATAAATATTATATAAATAAGAAAACTACAAAAAAAAATGAGTATCACAATGCGATGTATCGCTCTTGCCACATCGCGCGGGTATCCTGCTAGTTAGTGTTATATATATATATATATATATATATATATATATATATGGTTAGGTTCATTAGTAAACAAACCCTTTGCTTGTGAACTTAGTGAAGTAATTCTAGCCATTCATTTATTTTTTAGTTGAAAAGGATAAGATTGTAATTTTACATTTAAATTAGTATTAATTCATTATGTTTCATTAATCCAAATCCTATTTTTTTTGCGAATCTGATATATCTTTTAAATTATAACAAGATTCCAATCGTAACCCATCTAAAAACTGATCGACATTTTTCCTTTCCTTGATCGCAACACAGTTTCTTATTCATTCTTTCTTTTTTACTTGAAACTATACTCATATATACACGAAATTATAAACCTGTGTAGAATGAACTTTACACCTGTTTTATAAAGAACTGAACATCTGTTTACAAGAGTTTGTGGAATTCTATAAACAGTTTGTACACTTGTGTACAATGAACTTAACACCTATTTACAAGAATCTGTACATGTGTTTACAAAGAACTGTACGTCACTATGTGCAAGAGTTTTTACAGTTCTATAAATACTCTGTAGACCTATTAATAATGCACATATACACATTATATTCAAACTTAAAACCAGCAATTTATACACACTATATTCAAGAAATGAAGTTTTTTTTAAACATATTATCGTCAGGCATTTTATAGAGAATGGAGATTTTTATTATATAGAACAATGATCTTTCTATACTAATATGTGCGAGTATTTGGGGAATCAAAATTGTTTTTCAATCTATGCAGCGAATAGAATTCCCAAATTTAGGAGATAGAAGAAATCAAATGACTAATATATCCTTGTAGTTTTTATTTAAAGAGAAGTTACAAATATTATAATTACAATCTTGTCATTAATATAAAACTATAGATCATCTAAATTAATGGTCAGGATTTGTTCACTTGGTTTGTTCACTTTATATATATATATATATATATATATGTATATATATGTGTGTGTTAAACAACTTGGGGAACAAGAATTCAAAACGGGCCATCCACCGGAAATTAAAATAGGCCCAAAGGCCTTCACAACCCAAGAGCTCCAATCTGATCATCAATCACAGACCTAGTCATGGCAAAAACTCGCCAATCGCTAATCCTTAATTTCAACTGGTCCTTACTTATTCGCACTATCGGCTCTAGAACTTCCAGAAGAAAACCACTCTCCAAAATCAGTAGACTATAGTGATTTTCACATTCAGAATCTCGGTCTTCTAAACCCAACGTCACCTTGGAACTAAACTCGGAACGCTCCCTGTGCTCACACAGTTACCAAAACCCGGACTGTGTTCATACCTCCAAATGGCTCCAGGCTTCATGTCTGCAAACTGAAACCCCTTAGCACAACTTGATTCAGCTAAAGACCTTATTACTAGGAAGTTTGTTCACTTATACATAACCCGTACCTTCTTAAGGTCTTATCAACAGATTCACCAATGCTTCATTAAAATGGGTAACTAGAAATGAAGCACACAAGAATCTTGAACCCAAAGAATCTTTACTACCTTCACCGAGTCCCAATGCATCAACCAGAGATACATTTTTGTAAAAATAATTCAATTCCTTTGGACATTGACCCTTAAAATGTATCACCTCCATGCAGCCCCACTAAGTCAACTTTGCCCAGCTCCCAATGTCCTTTTTATCCTAAGCCTTGATAAACCAACTATCCAAGAGAAGAATCCCTAACTGTACTTCCTTGGCAAATGTCTTCACCTAGCACAAGATCTCTGATCCCCTCAAATATCCTACCTTTTTATCACCCTTGAACAAGAAATAGCTTCGTAGTTCCAAAAGAACAAGATGTAACAATCATGGTGACCAGCTAACAACAAGAAATGGTTATAACATCAGAGCTCTCATGGAAAGCAAGTGGCATTAAAGGTTCTATGACCATACACAGGATCGGTTAACGCAAACCCTAACCAAAATATCTTCCGAACGAGCAATAGTTCAAATAACTTTCCCACTAAGCTCTTTATTTTTCACTTATGTCGTCACCCGCACACATGTTGGTTTCATTTTCTCTAGGTTTTATCCATTGTCAGTACCACATCCAAATTCCCTAGACAAACCTCTCAACCGAAAACCATAACCTTACGAACATTTCGATCATGACCATCCTGTCTCCGGTTATAAAAATAACAAACAGGAATAAATCGGAGACAGTGAAAAGAGAGAGCAATGGCAGGGGCCTGAACTTGATGGTTCTACTGAGCACCGGAAATCAACTCAATATGATCCTTTAATAACTTGATAATCAAAAACAAACCGCAAACAGTTACATGATGGTATTCTACATATAAATTTTCACACAAATGTTGAAATTTCACAAAACCAGGTTCCCCAATTTACTGTTGTTGATAATTAACAGTCAAAGAATAAGACTTGAAACATATAATAAAACCCAAATCGCAAACCAATTACGTTCCTCGGTCACAAAACTACCCACCTACCTTACTGGCGACAAATTCGATTATCCAGCGACTCCAAGGAAGTTTCTAGGCCACATTCGAAATTCGACACCCGATGAAAAGCTAATCGCAAAATAAAACAATAGACCCTGTTGATCCCGGTGATTCAAACTGACCTAGCAACCTTTGGTCAACCCCAACGGTTTTCAAGAGTTTACCTAGCTCCAATAGACTCATACAATCAACAACCACAAACCCTAAATCACCACTCGGTTTGTGTTTTTTTCGATGAAACTAGATCAAAAGCCCCCATAAAAACTCTTGAAGAATTGATGAAATCGTGAGACTTGTTTGTTTAAATGGTCGGGTTGAATCAATGTGTTGATTTAGATGTATAAAAGAAAATGCCAGTTAAAACATGGAGAAAGTCGAGGGGTTTAAATAAATGAGATTTTTTTAACATCAATTTTTTCTTAATCCTTGTTGTCTATGGAACTTAAACCCAATACCTCTCACTTCCAATCCCAGGTATTTAAATGTTTTGCCTTTCACAAAAGACCACCACCCCATTGATTAAAATAAATGAGATAACTATCAAAATTAAGGGGGCGCCACATCATACTAACGAGAACTATGACTCCAAACACTTTAATTATGGTGTCGATAAAACACAACTAATGCATAATAGTATTTCTTTATCTTCTTTGTATGTTTTTGTTTGTGTTTAAATGAGTTATGAATTGTTAATACTTGTCTTTACACTTTATGTATTAGATAGCAAACTCAAGCATTGGATTAACAATTCCATTTCATAAAATGGATACTAAGCGAGTTCATTTACACGAGTCCATTTTCTCTATGTGTTAAATTTTGTGAGTTGGATATATGTATGTTGATGATACATAAGTGGAAATTTGATAACTGAGTGGTGTATAACTCCACTTTGAAAATGATTATTTTTATCATTTTCTTTAATATTTGTTTGTTTTTTTATATTTAGTTGTCTATATTTAAATTCATTTAAAGTGTTTAATATTTGTTTGTTATCTTAAGTTTAATTTTGTTAATTCAAATTCATTTAAAGTTTTTCTTTATAAATATTTAATATTGTTTATTCAAATTCATTGAAAGTTCTTATTTTCTAACTAGTTGGGCAGGGACCGAATTCAGGGGCTGCAATGTGTCATGTGGTGGGCCTAGAATTCTTGGTGGGCTGCAAGCCTGCAAGGCCTCGTCCCCATTATTTTGAAATAGATCTTCAAGTTATATTCTTGAACCATTATGTAAAGTGGTCATTTGGTTATCTACAAGTGGACCGTATGCTGATTAAATGCTATCTTCTTTTCTTTAATCTTAATCAAGTGGTAATTAAGTAAATTCACAAAACAAATAAATTCAATGATAATCATGTGTTATTATTATTACTTTTATAAAGATCCTATTTGAATAGATTTTAGGAAGGTTATCATCTCGAGGAGACCTTTCGTGTTACATGTAACTCTTTTAATTTCGGTGTAGGTTTTATACAACCCAAACTTTTTTGAAAGCAGACCGTTACATTTTTTCCGTCGAAAAATGTCTGTTGTGATGTTGTAGTGACATCTTAATTTTCATAAGTTATTATCAATTAGTTAGATGGGCATATTAACATTAATAGAGGTTTTATTGCTTCTTTATACAAGTTTAATTGATCATCAAATAGGTCTAAATGTGATAGAGCCATGTCCATGTGGCACTATTAAAAAAAATTGATGTTAAGAGACAAGACAAACACCAAGAGATAGTTCAATGACGGAATAGTGGATATTTGTTATTTTACTTTTTTTTTAAATTTATCTTGAGGGTTTCCGAAAAGGTAAGCAAACACCGCATATAACCTTTCCCTTTTCTTTCTTTATAAGCTCAAGAATAGTGAACACGATATAAGGGTGGAAGAGATATTCCTCAAATGCGGAGTGGTAACTTTTTTAACCAATAATATGCCATGTTAATTCACCACTTCACTTCCTGTTTTGCACTCAATCACTAGGGGCGCTTAAACACATAAAAAGTGATAAACAATTAAAAAAAATATGTGTGTTGGTTAGAAAGGTTGGGGCACACCATTAACTCCCTCTCTCTCGTCTCTCTATCTCTCTTCTCTTCCCACATTTGGTGACTAGTCACCTTAATAAGGTCACCGAAGACATTCACCACTCACCGCTTTGGACCTTGCGGCACATTGCCGATCGGGAAATCAACTCACCGAAGGAGTTACCGCATGGTGCCCTTCCACCCTAAGTGTTTTCGTTCAACACATATTTGGGTGTGGAATTCTTTCATTAGTGATTTTGATTCTCTTGTTAAGTTATTAAGCAAACTTTGTAAATGATGATACAAGGACGCAATAATAAATTGCTAAAACTGTATGAAACAAGACGGTCAAATGATGAAAGAGACTCGGGTTGAGAGTTATTCAAAGTCTATTTAAATTTAAAAATGTTGATCAGTTCTGTAAGTATGTAATGGAAAACATGATAATGACGTGTACCTGTCATCGCAGAGAAACCGGTAACTGCAACAGACTTTGATGTAGACGACATTCTTGTCAAATTGATCGAGTTCCTGTTTAGAGTGTATGTTAATGATGATTGTTATAAGTTCTTAAGAACTCGGTTTTGGGAGAGAGTAATAGGTGGACGAAATTATTATGTGAGGTTATTTATGAGAGTTTACCCTTTTATCTCATTTATATACAACCAAGGGAAACCCTTATTAGTTAGTAAGGGAAATTATGTCCATCAATAATTACAAACTAATATATAATAAAGTATAGTTAACATTTTGATATTTTTATTATATAAATAATTGATGATGACCATATATATATATATATATATGGGAAGGTTCATTTAAGAAGAAATATTTAAGAAGAAATTTAATGTGGAAAGAAAAAGAAGAAAGGACATAATGGTAAAACATTAAATAGTTTATAACTCCTTTCATTAATTATGTTGTTTCTCATTAATAAAGCAAAAACAGTGTATCCTACATATGTCTTAAAAAGATTCTAACCCTTCTTTTTATATAAAAACGTATTGAATGGTATTATTATAGTAATTAAAAGTGTAACACATTAATTGTTTGTAAAAAAAATATACGCTATGAAAGTTTGTGGATCGTTCCAATCTAACCAAGACTATTTTGACCCATATAAAAACCTTACGGGTACACTAATACTATCCACCGTTTGGGACTTCTGCTCAAATCTATAAAGATCATTTGAACATACGTATATGTTTAGCAACGGACTATCATTTAAGTGACTAAATAGTTAACCGACTTTTGATTGAGGCTTTGATTCATCATGATATGTTGCGTCTTCGACTTTTTGCTCTACTTTGTAAAGGTATTGTTCCCACATGATATGTCGTTGCAATCGCGGTCAAAGCTACAAATTTGATATTGAATTATATCGTCCATACCTTGTGTATCCTATGATAAATTTAGATCTTATGTGACTAGTTTCGTCTTCGGTAGGTGACCCCATTGTAGCCAACGTGCATAAAAAGATTCTTATTGAGATAGAAAAAAAAAAAAAAGCCTTTAAAAAACCTGAAACAGACGGCTAATGAGACGATTATGTTACGAGATTAGTTTTAAAAACCTATGCCTGGTTTGGGACGTGGGACGGCCGGACGGGTATGGTATATTTTGTGATACTGCCCTATTATCTAATAACTTGTCTGTATCGAAAAGGAATATATTAATATAACATATAACTATAAAATGTAATATAACAAATAATACGTTTAAGTAGTTAGAAAATTGAAACTATTAAAATTACTGATCAAATAGTTAGAAATGTAATGCTAATGAGTCAACTTTCCTCGTGAACTTAGGATCGGGTTTAAAATCATAAACATCCCAGCGGGCATTTTAACAACAAAGACCATACACGGGTCTACCCGATAGCGTGGAATATACCTGTGAGTGCAATTGATAATGATTAACCAGTACCCGACGGATATGAGACCGAGTATATGACATGCTTTTATAATCATGTTTGAGATAGGGTTACCAATATCCGTAGCATACTTCCGATCCATAATCACCTCTCCTACTCTTAGCATCCAAGTGACTTAATCATTCATATAATGAAGCAAACATCTGAAAATGTTTCCCAGGGAAAAATTGTTTCTTCTTTTCACACTCGCCACCCAAATATGCCCAGCTTGTGGTATGCGCATATAATGTATATATGTGTAGGCGCACGGAGGCAAAAGTGAAAGTGCATTAGTTTTAACGTTATTTTACTAATTTCGTGATAACGTTAAAAGAGGGGGATGGTTAATCATGCATCATGTGGTGACGTTGATAGCCGAAAGACAAGGGAGTACATGCACTAATCGATCTTTGTCTTAATTGTTGAGTGTTATGTGTTGTATGTCCAATGTTTGATGCAAAACTACTATCGAGCCGGGGGTCTTACCGGAAGCAGCCTCTCTATTCCTACGAGGTAGAGGTAAGGCGGCCTACATCTTACCCTCCTCAAACTCTACCTTAGCTTTGTTATTTATGAGATTACTGAATATGATGATAATAATGATGAACACTCGCCACCCAAAACCCTTGCCCATTAAATATCAAGAGCAACATGCATTGAAATATTTGAACTGATCATTAAACAACTTTTGTAATGAAGATTTTTACCTAGATGAATGAAGTGATTAAACTTTTGTACAACCAGTATGCGATATCTTGAATAGTATGTTTTTTATATAGTGTTTATATTTTTATTAAAAAATAAAATATATGCTAATGCAATTCGAGTAACCTATAGCTTATTTGTGATATGCCAATAAAGTCATTAACATATGATTAATTTATTGTGACTTTTTAACAATCTGCATAAGTTCAACCATCGGTATGTCTATAACTTGTTTGCTATGTGTCATGTCATTATTTCTCATATAATGATTTAATTGACACCCTATTGCGTGACTTGTTGGCTTACTATATTAATACTGGTATAATCATTATTTGTGATATTTTGTGTTATTTTCCTCCACGTGATAATGTACGCCTATAATTATCAACATTGTAGGTGAAAATTTAAATGTGTTACTACTTCCATCATGACTTGAATCATAATAACGGAAGGTTGCAATCTTATGTGATCTTTTTAAGCATCGGAAAAAAAGCTATTAAAAGAAAGTAGAATGAATTTGACGATGAGACGAGCGGTGCGTTGTTTCAAAGTTAACAAGTGTTGCTTCACCTATTCATATTCAATCGTATGATGTTTCAAAATTCTTTATTGGTTTAGCTTGCATGATATGTTGATTTAAACTTAGTTGTTATCTATGAAGATGATCAATGACATTTACATAAAAATCTATCACTTTACTTAAACAATTGTGGAATGACAAAAGCAATGTTTGTTAATTGTGATTGATTGTATATTTAGTATTCCAAAAGTGGTATACATGAGGTATTTATACAATGTAGTTATTTACATAATCTACCCTATACTATAACTAATTACAATGTGTCTAACACAAACGACACTAATAATATATGTTTTTGTTTAACCAAAGATACAATACAAATAAAATTAAACGTCTACATTTCTCCCGCAAGCCCAACCATGTAAATCTGTAGCATGCTGGTCCCTCACAAGCCCAATATTTAAATTAATCCCTAGTCCCCGGATCAAATGGCCACTAAACACTAAGGCCACAATTAAACCTATAGATGCTCCAACATCATACTAACATAGAAACCATTAACCACAAGAACCTAAGCAACACCTTCTTGATGACTTGTTTGTATATAGTATGGAATTAGAGGATTATGTCATCTATTCTAACCAAAAAATGATATATATCACAAAAAGGTTTATCCTCATTAACCCTCCTTAAAGCCACGTCTAGTTTCGAGAATAGACCAGCCAACTAAAACCTTGTCTACAACAGGAATCATATCGAAACATTGTCTAGGATATATAGTCAAAGTTTATAATAATCATTGAGTTATGAATTATTGATGTATATAGTACGTGTATGAATGAGAAAAATATATGGTATGAAAATAAGAATTGTGTAAAGAATTTTTTTATAAAATAATTAACAAAAAAGAATCCTTAGTACTTTCAGAAAGAAAAAAAAACATAAAGATCAAATTATGGAAAAGAAAGAAAGAAGATAATGAATAAAAGAAAATCAAATTTCAGAAAGTGGTGTCTTGTCCCCTCTTTACATGTGTTGTATTCTTTTGCGGGTGTTGAACTTGACTTAAAAGGAACCATGCAAGTCTCATCCTAACTCCTTTTCTTTTTACGTCCGTTGCATCTATTCCCATTCCCACTTTCCCAACCGTAAACCTACCCCTATCTATTTGCCCTTTCGTATATTGTTAACTACACATCTAACGTTATTGTTTGGGTGTTAATATTCACACATCCTTTCTATCTTTCTCTCTCTGTATATACATAGATATATAGAGAGAGTGTGTTGATAAGATTTTAGGGACGTGTGAATAGAATGAGCCTATTGTTTCTCCATTGATATATTCGTTTAACAAAGAAAACGCATTCGTAAGTATACCTCAAAAAACTATTTATTGTCTACTTGATTTGGCACACTGCTTTGATGGAGACAAGCACCCAGTGTCCATAGGCCAAGAGGCGGGGAACACACATTCCATGAGTCTACTTTTAAAATTTACTTAGCGTCCACTTCATAAGACTTGAACCCGCACTACTTTTGGTGGAAAGAAACACACTTCCACATTCGTATGGGTTAAAAACACCCGCGATGGGCACCCGTTTTAGGCCTATAAATCATGGGCGATTTCTCTATTCGTATGTGTTAAAAGCACACGCAATAGGGACTAGTATTGAAGATGGTCTTGCATGGAGTAATGTATTTAAACTTTTGTTTAGTTATAATCTAATAAATTTATGAAAAAATGAAAGGGAGTAAAAAAGCATAGCCAAACATCAATTTCTAAGAAAAACAAGTACCAAGAATGACCAATTCCCTAGCCTAAAGGCGACACTCCCACTGTATCTAGCTACATATGTACTTGCATCATTCCATGCATCACATACTTGTACAATCCAATTGCTATACACATTGAGTGATTGTACCATACAACCACTAAATGCAACATATATGGTACACATTATTATGCTAAACAAGTGTATCATGAATTTAAACTCCTAAACAATGTACAACATGGCCAAGCCCACCTTCTGCTCAGACTGTTTTAGAGTACAACCTTGTCTTTTTTCTTTTCTTGTTTTTTTGAATTTTGACTTCTTCAATAAAAATAGTTTTAACACCCTATCCCAGCCGCGCCGACCCCAAATGAAGCTCGGCGCAGCGGTTCCAGCTTCCTGTTCTTCCAAAAACAATTATCTGGCGCCAGCTTAGCCGCCGCCGTTCTCATCGGCTCCGACTTGCATCTCGTTAACACAAACGGCTCATACCCCACCGCATTCACCAGTTTCTGCTCTAGCATCTCCGCCATAGACGACGGTACTGGTAAGGAACATGACGACCGACCCGGCTGGACCGAAGCCGCAGCTGAAGCTGAAGCCGAAGCCGGTACAAGTTTATCACATTTAGATGCACTAGGAAGTGTAGCCGTGGTTGTGGTGATGGCTGCGGCGGCGGTGGTACTGACCGTTGCCTGACCGGCGTTTGGTTTGCCCGGCGGCGGCGGTGGTGCCGGCGGTTTTTTCCGGCATGGCTGACGCCGGATGAAATCTTTACTTGATACCCATGTTTCCTTTGAAACCTCCATTGACAACTTGGGCTCATACATCATCAACAACAAACACTCCGGCAACTCTTCTCTCTCTAATACACTCTCTCTCTCCTTTGACTCTGCAACCGTCGTCTCAGATCTCTCTGCAAACCCTTGCTCTACATTTTCCTCTGAGTCATCATTTTCTTGATCTTGATCCACCATTTCATCAAATAATGACCCAAAAAAGGTCAATTCATCATCTTTTTCATCATTGGTTTCTGGGATTTGTTCTTTTTCACCAATACATTCTTCCACCAACATTTCTTCATTAGCTACATTAGCTTTGTGTTCTTGATCATTAGCTTTAGATTGTTTCAAATAGCATGCTTCTTGTTGTATTTCTTCTTCATAATCTTCAACACCAAAGTCTTCATCTTGGTCATCACTTTGACCAACAGTTGACTCCCATAACCTATTAGCAAGTGCTTCCATCTTCAAAGGGTCAGATCTACATCTCATCAACAACAAAGCATTCTTTGGTGGTATACAAATGCTCACTCTTGGCTCATCAACACTCCCTTGAATCCTATTATTCACTATCTCCAAATCATCAAAAACATGTCTTCTAGCAGCCCTAAACATTCTATCCTCTTCATCCTCATCCTCATCCCTATCCTCCACCACAAGTTCACCATCTCTCCGGCCACCTCTCCCACTGTCATCTCCGTCGTGAAACGCCACCAACCACCGTGTAAACACCGCAGCACAAGAGCCAGAAGGTCCAGAAGGACCAGGACCGCCTTCTCTCTCTGACGTCATATTCCGTTCTCTCTCCCTCACCGGAGAAAAACAAGAACTCCGGCAAGGAAACAAACAACTAAATTCTGATCCAAACGCTCTTAAAGCTTCACAAATCGTCAAAGGAAGATGAACCCATCTCTGACTATTATTATTACTATTATTCCTCTCGTTGCTACTCCCAAAACTCCGACTAATATTCAAACTTTTCCGCTCAAGCTTTCGAAAACTTACATCTCCGGTGCTATGCCGGCGTGACAAACTCCTCAAGCGATGTTTTTTCTTGCTCTTAATCCGAACCTGACCGATGCAAGTAACTTTGGGCGAAGAGGGTTCTGGGTTTTCCAACCCGGTCCCTTTTTTCTTTCCGGTGGACGGAAACAAGGCCGGAGAAGCAGCGCCTTTGATGCTGCGGTTGGTTCTGAGGCGGCGGCTGAGGGAGGTGGTTAGACCGGTTCGACCGGGTGACAAGATTGATGATTTGGATGGGAGTTTCATGGAGGAGGAGTGGTGGCGGGAGGTGAAGCAGATGAAGAGGTCGCTGGTGGTGGTGGGGCGGAGTGGTCGGTCGGAATCCATTGATTGGGTTGTTATTGGGGCGTGTTGTAAAAGCTGCTGCTGCTATCTTGGTGTATGAATATTTTTTCTGGTGGATGAATGGTGGGTTGCAGAGAGAACAGAGTGTGAAGATGGTGGCAATAAATGAGGGTGACGCACTTAGCCAAGTGTAACGGTCATAGGCTTGTGAAATGGAGCCAGTGTTGATGTTAATTACGACGGAGCCCTTTCTAGTTTAACTCATTTTTACGTGTGGTGTTCAGATGACAGCTGGATCTTTTGGTATTCCATGTCACTAACCCTTTTCTTATTATTATTATTATTATTATTATTAACCTTGTCCAACTATTAGATCATGATGTATTAGGGATATAGTATAGGTATTAAACATGTAATTTTGTCTTCTGTAAATAGAACTATAATGTAACCTTAAATCACATACTAAACTTGGCAAGACGAGCTAGTCGGGTTGGGTTGGGTCACGGGTGAAGAAAAAATGTTTGATCTGGTTCGAGTCAAAACGTGTTTGAGTCGGTTCAGTCTTTTAAGCCTTACAAATGGTTTCAACGAAGGGGTTTCTACACCAGCCTCAAACCGACATGTTCAATAGTTTTCAAACCAGTTCTATCTAAACCTATCTGGTTTTTGGTTTCGATTCGGGTTATAACCCGATTCAGTTTTTCAAACTATCATTTTCCCACCTCTACTTGAAACTTTATGTGAGACAAAAATAGAGATGGAAAGGTTTTTGGTTTGTAAGAAAAGTTTTTTCTTTCAGAAATACATGATGCAAGGGTGCTAGACCTTCACTACAATTATATCATATCTAATAATTTTAAACAAATTTAGCATTATAATATAACTTTCCATCAACATTAATGGAATTTGCACATTTAGTGATAATAAAGTTAAATAAGTACCATCAAAACGTGTCCTTGTTTTTATGAATGATTGAACGCTTAATCCAACAAGTTCTTTTTCAAAATTGTTTAATAATATGTAAAATATCCAAAAGTATATCCTAAATTTAGTAAATAACATTTTTCAAGCTATCGACAATGTTTCTAGATTAAGTGGTTGAAGACTTGTAATTTTTTTGATAGATGCAAGTTCAACTCTCACTTGGTGCAGAGTAAGGTATTGATAGGCAATGATTGGAGACCTAGGGAAACCTAGGTTGGATCCTTGAGCCAAACGGGTTTTACCGGTAAATTCATCGTTGTGCTACGGACGGGTGGGTTACCGGGTTTTTTCTCGAAATTGATGGTGGACCCGGATTACTCTCGGAGTACTCCGTTTGGTCCAGTTGGTGCCCCAAAAGTACTCGAAATTGATTTTGTTGGCTGTTAGAAAAAAGATTTTTGACCTATTAGTTATCTAGTTATCTATCATTGCACATGGCCATATGGTCTAGTGACGTTGATAATTGTTTTTAACAAATATGATATAGATTCAAATACTTACAAGTAAATCTATATATGTAGCTGGACAAGAAAAGATTGTTCGCAAAAAAGAATTTATTTATAGCATGTTTGCAAACATTTACCTTGAATCCAACATTGTTTAATATATCTCATATTTAGACATTTATCTTGAGAGTAAATTGTCATTTTATTCCTTAAGATTTGTTTAAATTGTCATTTTAGTCAAAATAGATTTTTTTCTTCTCTAGATCCCTGAGTTTTCCATTTTTATTACCGTTTTGATCACATTGCCTAACTTCGTCTAAAAACTCAGTTTTAACCAGAGATATTTTTGTCATTTTTATTATAAACCTATAAGTTGTAATTTTAGTCAAAATCTTATATCAGTGCGTGCATATTCGAAAACATGTTAAAAGTCTTGACTTAGTCTTGACTTTTCTGCCACCATCAATATCACCGTTGCAACCTACCACCATCACTAAAACAACCACCACTAGCCGTCGCAATCACCAACTCAACCACCACCATCCACAATCTCAGAACACAATCACCACCATCGTTCACAACCATCACCAACATCATTCAACACCACCGTTATCTATCTATCTCTCTCTCTAGAGAACATCTCCATCACCTCCGCAACCACCCCCTTGGCGGCGACGATATCAACAAACTGATGTGTCTCCTTCAAAAAAGACAGTGTTCAAATCACCGATCCGACGACGTCGTTCCAAACCCAAATCGTGAAAATCTCTGGCGAAAGCATTCACTTCCAACGACCGGGTAATTTGTTAAGTCGAAACAAAGGGTTTTGGGGTTTTTTTAGTGATGGTAAACAGAGGGATTTGGGGGGTTTTTGGTGATTTGTTAGACATTGAGGTTTTTGTGATAAGTTTGATATTGGAGTTTAAGAGAGAGAGGGGGTGGTGGTGGTTGTTGTGGGCTGGGTGGTAGATTTGGCTAGAAAAGGCAGAGGTGATGGAAGGTTGTGATGATGTGGTGGGGTGGGTGGTGGTGAAAGGTTGTGATGGTGGTGGGGGTGGGTGATGACAATGGTAATGGCTGAAGACTGATGGCGGTGGGTTGGTGGGTGAATTGGCTTGTAAACTATTTTGTATTGTTGGTCTCCTGCTTATAATTTTACCGGCGACGGTTCGTATGTCAAACGAAAATGAAAATTTCCGCCGCCGTCTGGTGTAACGTGTACCACCTCTGATGTCTGGAACGGCAGCTGCTGGTGCATGTGTGGGGGGGGGGGGGGTACCCGAAGTGAATGTTGAAGGTTGTGGGTGGTGGTTCTGTGACATGATGGTGGTGTTGTGGTGGTTGTGGGAGGTTGAAGGTTATGACGACGATATTAGTGCGGTGATGATGGTGGGTGAACTGAGATAGAAAATGAGAGATATATATTTATAAGAATAATAATAAAGTAATAATTATTATAATTTATATATATATATATATATAAAATATAAATATCAAAAAAAATATATAAAATGGTTTTGGATCAAAATAGTAATTTAGAAAAAAATATTGTTAATGTCAAAAGTGCCCTTGTTTATAACTAGGCTTTTAAACTGAGCTAGACAATGTGATTAAAATGACAATAAAATAAAAAACTCAGAGACTCAGAAGAGAAAAATAACTGTTTGAACTAAAATAACAATTTAAGACAAACCTTTGGGACTAAAATAGCAATTTACTCTTTATCTCCATAAAAGAACAGACGAGGGAGTTAAATTAAGAGGGATTAGGCAGCAAATATAGTGATAGTGAAAGTTCATGCATATTATGGGGGGGTGAACATTGAACGTGGACAAATGTGTAAGGTGGTGTCAAATTCACATGCTGCAAGTATTATCAGAACTTACTATTGTTACTGATCGATGAAATTAATGTGTCTAGTTTGTTCTCCACTGAATCAAACTTATTTGTGGAACATGGAACACGTACATCCAAAACATGAGTCCTGTGTGTTTTTTGTAGATTTGAGCCCACGTCAACTACTCTTGTAACCTCGTTGATCAGGGGTATGCTTTTCTTAACGGCAAATTTCTTTTATTTTCTGCTGCATGCGGAACTTGAACCCAAGATCTCTTCCTCCCAAGATGTTTAAAGTCTTTTCTTTGCCAATAACCACCACCCCATTGGCAATCAGGGGCATGTTTATACAAAGCTTGAGTTGTGCTTTATGCCGAAACCTCTATAAGTATTACAAAGGATGAGATGATTAGAACTTTAGAGGTTGGTTTTCACGACAAATATAGAGAGAGAGTATTTGTACAATGATACATCTCCTCTAGACGTCAAGTGTCATTTGGTTCTTACAAAGTGATAAGGGACCATAACTAGAATGGCTAACTTGTATGTTGATTGATAGGAGTGGGGATGATAGTAAAGAAGTGGTCAATAACTCGTAAAAAAATCATAAACAAAGATTTCTTATATTTTAATTTTTACTTGTGATTTTTTATATTTTTTTATTTGTTTAACTATTTTGATCGAAACTTTAATATTTCAATCAAGTTTTAATTCATTTAAAGTCGTAGTTAATATATTAATAACTTTGACGAAAATTAATATTTCTTTAACTAGAATCGTCCATATATTAATGCTTTCTTGTTATGTTTTGGACGACGTTTTGATATATGCTAATAAATACTCTTATTTAGGATTTTCCTGCGTTACGTTGTATCATAACTTGTTAGTACACTTATGACTATGTTATCAGTCTCCAAGTTCTTATAGTGATTAGCGTGAGGTGGATGGTTTGTTTTGTGCGTTTAACATATCCCCACAATGGCCAACAAAATCAACACCATCCTTGAAGAAGTATGTGATGATCATCAATATTCACTGGTGGAAATGTCTACGGAAATCAAGACTATGGTTACTACAACGTTATTCAACTTTTCATTTCGAACAAGGGAGACATTGGTAGCATTAGTTATCAAACTTTTTATCAACACGAAGAGCTTAATCCATTATATTGACTTTCGACTAATAATTACAGGAACATAATCGATAAATCTTAAATTGAAAATCTATCATATAAAGATATAAAGGTAGATAAAAAGTAAGCAACTCACAATTTATTAGAGACAATATGAAAAAATCATAAGTTATAAAGCGATCAATTTGCATCAATCGTTGTCTTCTAATACATAGTATTAAACACTAAGAATTTCTATAACAGATTTGAATATGAAACTAAAGGTGGTATTGAAGGCACCTTTCGATCGTAACAATTGATGATATGTTTGACTAGAGGTGATAGGTCTCGAAGTTTTGTAGGGTTATCTATTAAGTCCATGGTTCATCTGTCATGTTAACATAAACAGATAATGTTTTGTTTCCTTCTTACGAAATTCATGAACTTGTTGATTATCACCATCATTTTAATATATAAATAAATGATTTGATTGAATTATGTAATGCATTATAACCTCCACCACAACTTAAGATTTGAGTTCAAAAAATTATTTATATTTTATATTGTCTATTTCGATTCAAACCATACAAAAAGCTTTGGGATAAGATACTAAAACTTTGTTAACCTTAAATTAGTCAACATTTAGTTTTCTTTACTCAAAGCCTAAACAAACACTATTAACAACGCCACTTTGGTAGAGTTGTCATTTGTTTTTTTTTTCTTTTGTTAAACTAATTTCTATTTTAATTTAATTTTTTACATCTCATGTATTTTAATAAAGTTATTATACAGCCTTTAAACTTCAACAAAATTATTATTTTTTATTTTTTATTATGATTACACTGTGTGTCACTATTGTACTAATACCGCTTCAACGCATGTGATAAAATACTAAGGTTATTTTAAAATCCCTAAACTTCAACAAAATTATTTTTTAAATCTCTTTTAACAACAACACCGCATGTCGTACCGTACATGTACCGTCACAACAGTGGGATACAATACTAGTTCTAATTAAAAGATTTATAATTTTATGATATTCAAGATTTTTTAACATTAATTTAGTCAGTTGAAAATTCGTTTTCTTTTCTCAAATCCTTATTTTCAAAGGATATTTGGTATTGAAATAAAGTATACCAATTTGCAAATGCATAAACAAAAGGCAATTGTATTTTGGTAATTAACGGATAGAAGAAGGGCAATGGCTGTGGCTAACACACATGGGTGGTCTCGATTAGCGGGAAGATGGAAACAGAAAGAATCGGGAGAAGACACGTGACTTAAGAGTTGGAGACTCTAACGTTCTTTATCGGCCGTTGCATTGCCCTTAAATTATTTACAGTTCTTATTTTTTTAACATATGTTGTGACATCTTATATATTTATCACAAGGTATTTTTATGAGCAAAATTTAAAGTCAACTTTTTTTTGATAGAAACAAACAAAAAAGTTAAATCGATTTTAGTAATAGGAAGTCGTGTAATTGGGATGAAAATCTGAGCTCATCCACAACAGGTTGTCTATTTGGGTTCTATCCATATAGGGATGACTCCATCCACAACAGGGTGAATTATGAGATTGAAAAATTATATTTTATGAGTATGAGACATGTATAGGATTAGATGGATGATACACAGTTAAATTTATCAAAACTATATACCCGTTGCCCAATCATTTATAGTTTTTATCTTTATTTTCCGATAACCTTTCTAACAAATTCATTACATAGAAAATAAACTGTAATTTTAAAATGTATATTTGATTACAAACTCTTTTAGATCTACATAATCATAAAAATTAGATATTTTAATATCTTCAACACTTTACGATAATAATAATAATATGTATATACAAATTTAATTTACTGTAGTTATTGAAAATATAAGATTATATAAAACTAGTGGAAGTAAAAAACAGGATTGAAAATACGAACGGACATTTAAAAAAAAACTAGTGAGCATTAGTCTAATAATTAATTAACGTGTATTGAATCGAGTATAAGACAAAATTTTACAGGTGAGTATCAGATTGGGATTACTAATAATCATCTGATCTCTACATCCATATAAGAGCACTCCTCTTGGAGCCTATAGATCATACGATGCGATCTTCATACAGTATATTTAGAGTTCGACGGATCACGATGTAATTTATATGTACATTTTCTATATTAAGGTACAACTACAACTCTCTAAGCAGATGAAATTTTCTTTCACCACGAGCTCCACTCCTGACGTGGACAAGGGACTCATTCGATCGTTAGTATTTTAATTCCTAAATGTAATAGTTAATATTTTCATTTCTAAGATTGATAAATTGCAAAATATAATTTTCCATTTAAAGCTACTATATGCCATTTGTTTTTGGACATAAAAGTACATAAGCAGGCAGCATAGAAAGCCGCACGACATGAGCGCGTGACTAGTCAGTCATAAAGCTACATTGGTTGAATTCTCTTTACGGGGTTTGGAAGGATTGTTAAAACACATTAAAAATGTCATGTTATTAGTAATTTTAGATTATAATATTAACTTCTCTAAATAATTATTTTTTAATTTAATCTTCTAAATATTTATAACAATTTATTAAGGGGGAAATATGTGTTCTCACTAATTAACATACTGTCATATTTTAAAGGTATATTACTCAAATATATACTAATTAGTAATTACCATCATATATTAATGGTTTATTGCTCAAATACATACTAATTAAAATTACATTTCTGTGTAAAGGTATGTCGTTGTCTCTTCTGTTTGTAACGTGAATATAGATTCTCCTTTTGCTTCTTTATATCTAGGAACTTGTACCACACCGATTTTGTATGGTCATATGGACAAAATCGTCCTTACATTGTAATAATATAACTAAATAAATCAACAATTTGCTACAAATAACAGCCGATTTGTTTAATTTTTAAAATGATAGTCAATTTATTTAAGTTTAAATTTATTAATTTCAAATATTGTTAAAAATTATTTAATTATGAAAAACGTTATCGTCACTAATATTATTCAATTATGAAAAACATTATAGAGAACGAAAGTTCATCAAGTCCATCTAGTTGCACATCTTAGTCTTACATGATTCATGAGTTTTTGACAATTAGGCTGAAGGGTGTAGGGGTCATGGTTGATATATGATTCGTCACGTAAAATATGAATGGAAGGCTATATCACCCTTTGTCTGATCCACCATGGTTCGCATGGATTAAACCATGGCAACCATGGTCCTCTTTTCCATTTTTTAATATATCCTTTCCTTTTTCTTTAGACAAAAATAATTAAAATAAATAAGAGGATAGTGGTTTGGGTTATGACCATACCCTTATAATAGTGGTTTTGGATGGTGGATTAGAAGTGTATGATGCTGACGTGGAGGATCATAGTGGTCACGAGAGTCTTGACCACACCCTATAGACTTATAGTTGTTTTAGTCGCAACAAATTAGAAATTTATTGTACTATGAAACGGAAACAGATCAAGTATTATTCTTTAGCACAAGCTAAAACTGAGACGATTAAAAGGTTAAAAGATATCATTAGATAAATTTCCAAGCGAAGCATCATTCCATTTAATAATCTCTAAATAACTCTTACAGACTTTATTCAAATAATTACAGAATACATAATAATATAGTCAATGATCTCTAGATCAAGTGGTGGAAGATTTGTATTTTTTATGGGAGATGCAAGTTCAACTCTCATTTAGTGCAGAGAGGCATTGGTGGGCAATGATAGGAGACTCAGGAAAATCTGGGTTCGATCCTTGAGCCAAACGGGGTTTACCGGTAATTTCACTATCGTGCCTATGGGTGGATTGGTTACCGGGTTTTACTCAGAATTGATGGTGTACTCGGGTTACTCTCGGAGTACTCTGTTTGGTCCAGCGGATGCCCCGAGAGTGCTCGGATTAATTCTGTTGGCCGTTCAAAAAAAAGATAATAATATAAAAACTATAACAAATAAAAAAATTGAATCATTTTAATTAATATAAAATTCACATGTTATACATAAATGATCACTTGTTACCATGTTAATCATATTTCATCGGTTCATTTCAAACTAGAAAATGCTATCAACAATGAACACCATATCATCATTACATTAACCACACACATTGTTAATAAGTGCGTATGTTCAATATTAAACTAGTGAGCATCAAGAAATAAAAAAAAATGAAACACCATGATTTCAATGCTAATGGTTGGCAACTGCTGAGGCATGGGTGACAATTGCTCTACAGATCAAGACATAAAGTGCCTGACTGAGTTGCGGCATGCGGACTGCTTGACGAGTGATGTTTGCTCGAAATATCAAGTGCTAAACTAAGTTGCTGCCTTCCGACAGCTTAGGTAGTGAGAGTGATCAGGATTTGTTGTCAATATGTGATTTCGAATGCGTACTAACTCAGCCACTCAACGTTTATATAGTGATTAACTCTGTAGTTAAACGACTTAGGAATCTGTCTAGGTCAGTGTCCTGCTAGTTTATTAGAACTTAGAACTAGAAGTGCCACAAACTATCTTCATTTGAACTTCAGGAGTTCAGGTTGTTCAAAATTATTGGGCCATATGAGTTTAGCCCAAAATATATTTACTATCTATGGACTATGGCTATAAATTTGTAACAATAATGACATTATTTTTACAAGGATGTCTAATTCAAACATCAAATTGATTTCAATTGTTTGACTATAAACCAATTAAAAAAGTTACCACTTATACCCCCACACATTTTTTCTCTTCATATTTTATAATATCTTCTATTTTTATATTTAAATAAATAATTAATCTTAGAAAATTACACCATAAAAACAGAGAAATTAGATTTTAATAATTCAAACTATGAGTCATTAGCCAATAGCAAGTCATACAAACATAATGATTATAGATTAATATTTGGTTTTCACTTGATTTCTCTCACAATGATAATTCTGAATTAAACGGATTAACGTACAAGCAAAATCCAGTATGAATCAAGTGTGAATTTATGATGATTATGTTACTAATTTTCACCCCACTTGAGTATGCATAAGAATAGTAAAAAAAACTAAGAGCACTTACTAAGCATGTTGAGTTTTTGGTATCAACCAGTTCAAGGTTTTTACATTCTCTTTAAGAAAAGTTCCCACATATATAGCTCTTTAAGCATTAATATTTTATTTATTCTAGCTCTATTTTAAACAGTTATTGAAACTAACACTTTTAAAATATTCCCAAATAAATGTTATCAAAAGTTATAAAGAAAATTGATAAAGTGAATTGCACTTTGCGTCCGTGTGGTATAGAGCAAAAGTTAACTTGAGGCCATATTTTGCAAAAGTGGATATCTATGTCCATGTGGTTTCCAATTCACTTCAATTTGCATTCTTCTGTCAAGTCCTCGTTAGTTTTACCATTAGGTCAAAATAACCATAGTATGAAATTCAGTGCCTGATTCATAGTATCTGATGTACTTAGAAACCCTAGTCGATTTGAATTCGAGTACTTAGAAACGCCTTGAAATTTCAACCATATGCACACATCAAGTCGATCTCCATAATTTTCAACCACCACCACCACCCAAATCCGAACACATCGAGTCGGTCCCCATGAAGTTCAACCACCACCAAACTTAATGTACTTAGAAACCCTAGCTAATTTAAATTTCAGGGTCTCTTTCAACCACGACCAACCACCACATATGAACACATTAAGTCGATCTCCGATTGAAAAACCTTAGCCGCCAAGAAGCCCACGGTCATCCACTGATGGTTGGAGATGAATCAGATGAATCCTATTTCGTGTTGTGAGCCTGTGACTCAAAAATGAAGGTATATCAGATGAACATCAAATGTGAATTTCTCTATGGGAAGATCAATGAAGAGGATTATGTATGTCAGCCCCTGACTTTGAAGATGCTCACTATCCCAATCATGTCTATAAGCTTGATAAAGCTTTATATGGACTTATGTAGGCACCAAGAGCATGGTATGGAACACTCTCTTCGTTTCTAACTACAAACAACTTTAAAAGAGGCACGGTAATAAAACCATGTTTTTAAAATGGGAAGGAAGTGATCTGACCATTGCTCAGATTTATGTTGATGACATAATCTATGCCTCAATTAACTCAAACTTAAGTGAGGCTTTTCAAAATATCATGACTTCAAAATTTGAAAAGAGTGCAATGGGTGAATTGCAATGTTTTGTAGTCTGTAAGTTAAATAACTTAAAAAAGGAAATTTTATACATCAAAGCAAATATGTAGAAACCCTTTTAAATAAATTTGATCTAGACAATTGTAAAACATGCACCACACTCATATGCACATCAAATCATTATATTATGATCAAAAGGCAAATCAGTAGATCTAACCGTGTACATATATATGAAAGTGTCTTTGATGTACTCACTGCATCAAGACCAGATATCATGTTTGCCACATGTGAGTGTGTAAGGTATCAAGCCTCTCCAAGAGAGTCACATTTAACTGATGTGAAAAGGATATTTGGATATCTAAAAGAATTTCCAACTCTAGGAATCTGGTATCCTTTGAGCTAGTTGGCTTTCAGATAGTGATTTTGTAGGGTGCCTTACAACATGAAAGTCAACCACGAGAGAATGCTAGTACTTAGGAAATGCATTAATCTTTTGGCAGAGTTGAAACGCCCATAATTTTATAAAGTCAAAACAACAAATAAAAGCGTAAAAAATTCAAACATTCTTACCTTAACTCTAACATTTACCAAAATACCCTTGAGGTAGTTAGAAACAAACACAACCATCAAAATTCATCACGAGTGTTAACCCGAATTACCATATCAAGATACAAATCCTAAACTTACTTCCAAAAATCCTAAGTGTTTAGTTTAACATTTACAAACAAAAAGTGTTTTGACCCATTTGAAAACAAACATAAACCGGAAGCGCGTAAAGGGTGGAGTAGTGTGTTCGATCCAAGATCGCCATCATCAAAGGTGAGATTTTCCTATCATTCATAACACAAACAATCATTCGTAATATTATTTAATCAAGAAATTATTTCTACCATTCCATCCCATATTTGACCCATTTATAAGGACAAAATTGTCACACCCCGATAAATCGATTACATCAGAGCTGGGTGTAATCTGACTTGTATCTTCATTGCACAGCGGAAGTGTTGTGAGTGCTAAGACTTCTAATAAATGAACGCCCCCTAAATACTCGAATCCCCATGTGTTCTCCTATTTCAACCGTGCCATACTTGTAATCATAACCTCAGAAAGAACATGCGAAAAATCAACATAAAGTTGGCGAGTTCATAGTTTGTTAGAAAAGATTTAAAATAAATCTTTTTGATAATCGGTTTAAATATGTTTGAGAAAACGTAATAAAACCATTTTCATTGGCATGATTAACTGAAAACTTTGTATATGTAAAACTCATATAACTGCCAACGTTCGCATCGCGTTAACATTTGAGAGTTCGTATATAAAATTAGGTGGTATGTAAAGCGTCAATGAACTTGATGATCATTAATGTTTTGCAAGGACATTAATATCTGTGACGACATAGGAAGTACTCAACCCTAGACGATTTCTTCCGGTCCACCCGGCTAGGACAACAAAAGCACTACATGCGGCCAACAAGGACCCATGAGTGGGGCTCGCTACACCCGATAGATCTACCACTCTTGTTCCTCGGTCTTATAAAAGATTAATGGCACTTAAGAGAAAGCCTTGTCACACATGATCTAATATTCCATTCCATAGCTAAACCTTACCATCGAAAACATGTATTTCCCCCGAGAGTTATAAACCGAAAACATTTAAAAGAAAAGGGGGACATGAACTCACAGAGTCTTTGTGCCTCGCACAAGTGAGAATGGGCCTAGCCCGTTTGAGTCTAAAAGCAGGACCAACCAGTCCTCTTATTTGTATGCAGGACACCAAGTCCCGTTGTAACTAGGACTATCCCGTCCCTAGTCATGAAACCAATGCACGTTTCGAAAATACGCGGTGTTTTGTAAAAACCGGTATGTTGAGCATAAACCTTTCGTAAACCATTTGAGTTTATTGAAATCCATTCGCGACATGGTTTAGAAATACGAATTTTCGTCATCGAAATTTTGTGTACTTTTGCAAAACTTGCATGTCTTTCCACCACCGAAAACATTTAAAAAATGTAAAACTGTAAAAAGTGGGGCTTATGAACTCACCTTGATATCCAGTGTAATGCTAGCATAATATTTCCAAAACATAACTCGCTAGCATGCAATCTATAACATTCCTATCAAGGAATAAGCTTATAAGATTCTACTAAAAAGCGTAGCTAAACTACGTGTCATCGAGCTCTACCAAATCGTTAACCAAACGACCCTATGGAGGTGTTGTTACTCGATGGAAACAATAATGTTATACTCGTTTAATCTCATTTATTATCGGGGATAAATACTAAGTCTTGGGAACACTTAGTTTCCAAGAGGTTTAGATTGTTTATTTATATAAAAAATTATAAATATCTATAAGATCGTGTTAGTCGTCTCGATTGGTCATGCATGTACGCAAACCAGTGTTCGTATAGAAATAATACACATCGTAGATTCGTAGAATGTGGCGTATGATTCCCAAGTAGTCGTCGCGTAGTCGCAATAGCCTTGCGTCTCGTTTATAATTAATAAAATAATTATATAGTTGTACGCTCGTTATAATCTGTTTTCATTTGTTCGTTACCTAAATAACTCGGATAATATTATTTGCTAAGATCGTATGGTAACGCGTCGCATTCCGTTTAGACGTTCGAAATAAATTAAAAGTTATATTTTATAAAGTTCCCATGTTGTGAATGTTTAAAAATATAAACATAAAAAGATTATCTTATAAAAGAATTTCCGAGTTTTGATGTTTGAAATAAATATAATAACTATATTTGTTTTATAAATGAATTTGGGTTATCGATGCTTGAAACAATATGAACGATTATATCCATTTATAAAAGTTTCGTGTTCGGTTAACTAGTAAACCACGTTTGTTGTGTCGTTATCAACTTGTTTTTACAAGTTATAAAGTGTCGTCGAGAAATAATCCTACGCTTATATTTATTTTTATAAAAATCGCTTGAATCCGATAGGTTTTGTTTTTACAATAAAACACGTTCCGTTTCACGGATTCTTACGAAAAATGGGCAGAGTTTCCTCTGTTTTTGGACGATCCCGACAATACTAGTTGTCGATATATTTTTCAAAACGCAACAGTCAATGTAAGAATAATATGCATACAATTTTATTGTGATCTTTAATACGTCGAAATTATCGCGACCAATTTTAGTAGATGCATTTAATTATATATATAATGGCGTCGGTTCGTTTTTTAACTAATAGTTATACGCGAGTAACGTACGTCGGTTCTATTGTTATTTTTAAACGTTGACGATATATAATTGTTAACGGGTCAGTTTGAGCTTGGTTGCGCGCTGGTTAATATTAATATTTATATAAAATAATATAAATAAATTTCGCGTCATAATTAATTTTTACCGAGTCTTGGGTTGACCCGTTGACTGAGTTGACCGTGTTGACTGAGTTGACTGCGTTGACCAGCAGTTGACCGATAGTTGACCAGTTGACCACGGTTGACCGGCAGTTGACCGGGTTTGACCGAACCCAAAACTGAACCGAGGCACCAAAAATGACCCAAAACTATCCCTTGACCAGTTTTGACCCGCGTTGACCTGTTGACCACGTTGAACTGAGCCCGAGAATGTCCCGAACTTTAATTTTCACCCGAGACGAAAGTGTTTCGTATGGACTCTACGGGTTACAAGGATCCCAAAAATATATTTTTCATTGAAAACGGATGCTCGGAACCTCGCCAGAACCATGGCAGAAGTCGGAATTTCGCCGGAGAGTAAAATTTCACGAAAACTTGCAGAAAGGTATCTAACCACCTGATCTAAACATGCATGAAGTGAAAAGTTAAAAACGGGTTCGCCGGAGTTTGGTCGGCATGTCGCCGGAGTTGCTCCTGAGCCCAAACGGCTTCTAATCTGCTAAAACCAACATCACCACGCAATCCGGAACGTCGAAGATAGTCGAAAAAGTGTACTCTTGGCCGAAAAACGGTCACCGGAAAGTTCGCCAGAAAACCTCCATCGTCGCCGTCGGCGGTGGCGCCGCCACTGCGCCGCCGTGGCCGGCCGCCGCTAGTCGCCGGACTAGTGCTGGAAATATTTTCTAGAGAGAGAGGGGGTAGAGAGAGTTTTAGAGTTAGAGAGAGAGTGTGTAGGTGAAGAATGAGGGTGTGTGTATTTTGGTTTATATAGGTGTGTTTTGTGGGCTTGGGCTTTTATATGGACTGGGCCCAAGACCCATTTTTTGTGTTTTGAGCGGCCCGATAGCATTTCTGAAGCCCGTTTTCTCACCCGAACTCCATGGAACGTCGTATAATATTGTTTTAAGATAAAAAATAAATGTGTAAAAATAGGGTCGGTGTTCGATATTAATAGCGTGCGTTCATCGATTTCGTTAAAATGCGTAAAATGCTCCGGTTGTTATTTCTTGTTCGTTTTTCGATCTGTTTTCGACTACGAATAATAAAATTTGATTACGAAGCTAAATATATCATAATATATTAATATCGAGGCGTAACTCGAGTCCGTTGCTTCCGTTTTGTTGTCGGTGCGTTCATGCGGACGCGTTTTTTCGTTCACTTAAGCGTTTTATGACGTTCGAAAGCATGATAATTCATCGAAACCCAATTCTTACGCATAAATTATACCTGTAAAATTCGTATTTGTCAGTGTTATTAGTATTTTTCTGGTGTCAATTCGTTACTGTTTGACGTTCAGGAGTTTTCCCGCAAATCACCATTCGCGTACCGCAAAGTCGGATAGACGTTCCTAGGCATTCCAAAAGCCTGATCAAGTTAATTTACGTCTAATTACGCTAGTTATGATGGTATTACTGTTCGTTACGCGTTTGATTACAACCAGAAAATGCCGGTTGTCACATTTTCCCCTTGTTACAAAAATTTCGTCTCGAAATTTAGGATATGTTATCTCCTTAGATTCTTGTCGTGTGTAGATATGTATTAATACTACCCAGGTAAATGACCATGTAATCGCATCGAGACTTGTCTGGATTATGTGAATACAATGATTTTTACTACAACAACATGAACCCACTGGTTCAACTGAATCTGCTTTCAGAATCGATGCCAAGTGAGCGAAACGTAATGACATAATCACCAATGTGACTGAGTTTACAAGGGTCATACAGATGAGATTCTCGACAAATGGATTTCCAAGACGTTCACAATCTATAAATGAATTTTATAAACAGGAATCTCTACCATCGGAAACTAGCATTGGTTGTTGGATCGGTAAGACTTAGAATCATCAGCTCAACTGAATTAGAAACATGAAGGTGATTTGCTAACTTTTCAAACCATAAGTTAACACTATTGAATTGCAAGGATACACCGAATTACAACCGAAGTTAGTGTATCATTGTCTTAATACATAGTTGCATTAAGACCACTTTCAATGATTAGCCCAAGCTACAAGTTTATACCGACGCCACAAGGCGTCATAGCCATTGAAATAATTCAATAATAGCGGTGACCGAACAAATTCACCGTGTTTACAATTAAATGAAAGATTCAATCAAGTAAGTCTGAATATTTGTTCCACATAAATCTCATAGGATTTCAACTGAAAATGAAAGAACAAATAAATATAAATTTTTCGGTCGCTAGTGGAAGACCAATAAATATCCCAAAATTTTCGACAGATATTGAAAGAATCCGTTACGAGGTACACTAAAATAGACCATAAATTTTTGTACCATCTTCTTAATACACGATTGTATTAAGAATGTTTTAAGAAAATGATCCAACAAAGTGGATTTAATAATAAATAAATAAATTAGTAATTAAATCCGCACATGAGTTGTGAAAGCGATGTTAGCGCAAGCTTCAACTAGTGAAACGCCACCACAAGGTGTCGTAACAAACAAATGACTTAATGAAGGTGAAGACTAAACTAGTCCACTATGGTTCGGAATATACGAATTGCTTGTTGATATTACTTTGAATATGACGGCCTCAATCCATCATATGAAATCCTTGAATTGAAATTGTATACCTTGAGCAAGTTCAAGCAATTGAACTTGGTTTGACACAATCCAACATTAAATATGATTCGACCAAGAAGCTTTGATATGTTTACTACGAAAACTCATGTATACAACTTGGAAAGAAAAGGGAATTTCAAGAAATTCGTTGACTCGATATCAAGGACTCAATACTCGCAATAATGCAGGTCATCTAGATCACAAAGCGAAAATTTGAATATAGCGAACCAACCTTTGAATTATTGATGAAATGAACATTTGAAGTGAAGACCCTGATGGTCTCCACCTATCAAGTTAACCACATGCATAACAACCAAAGCATGCGTATCATGTAAATTTGTCACGAAATGATGCAATATGCGTTCGCTAATCAAGAAAGAATTTTCCGTGACACAATGACCGTTATGAGGAGTAGAGGTATGCAAACCTACTCAATATATGCAAAGTTGAAATTTCAACAAAAGCAATTTGAGGACTTTACCTGGTATTTCCTGTGATGACTTATTGTTTCGTGACATTTCCACCGAATGTCGTATATGGCGTAATCGTCATTAATGAAGTAGGGGGAATGCGAAGACACATGTGACTTCTTTTACAACGCCAATTATTGTGATTACCATTGTAATAAGTTCCGACTGTTGTGATATCTCGTTTGAACGTACCTCAGCGTTGTTTCGTGTCGCTTACAGGACCACGTGATAAATTGTCGCATTCTGGTCGGTAGTTCTCCCGCTGACGGGATTAGCATCGTTGTCGTAATGTCGTGCTTTCTTAAGGCCACGCCTCGAAAGTCATATGTGATGTACTTCAACATCCGTTCTCGTATCGTTTAAGTTTCATGTATATTTTTTCGCACTAGTGTTTCGTTTTACGTAGGCTACATGCTCGGGTAAATAAAATAGTAGCGACAATATATGTAATGTGTTTGTCCGAGCTAATAATCGTGGTTCCTACGTAATGACCTTTAATGAATATTGACATAAGTTTTCCAAAGGTCTTAAATGCATATTGCCAAAAGCCTCCAGGTTTTGCTTACGGTATGTAATGTTTTCGTGTACCGTGTATCATATACAACACTAGTGTATGCTTAAAAATCAAAATGTTGACTTGATGTTTTCGGCCACGGTTGGAACCCATATTCGAGTACTAGGCGTTCTGTATATATTCAAGTCTTAATGATCTAATGTCCCCAAAGGAACGTGAGGTTAAAGCCTAGGTATCTCCACAGAAACCTATCTGTTATTAAGCCATGGCTGGCCGCCGCTAGTCGCCGGACTAGTGCCGGAAATATTTTCTAGAGAGAGAGAGAGCAGAGAGAGTTTTAGAGTTAGAGAGAGAGTGTGTAGGTGAAGAATGAGGGTGTGTGTGTGTATATTTTGGCTTATATAGGTGTGTTTTGTGGGCCTTTGGGCTTTTATATGGACTGGGCCCAAGACCAATTTCTTGTGTTTTGAGCGGCCCGATAGCATTTCTGAAGGCCGTTTTCTCACCCCGAACTCCATGGAACGTCGTATAATATTGTTTTAAGATAAAAAATAAATGTGTAAAAATAGGGTCGGCGTTCGATATTAATAGCATGCGTTCGTCGGTTTCGTTAAAATGCGTAAAATGCTCCGGTTGTCGTTTCTTGTCCGTTTTTCGATCCGTTTTCGACTACGAATAATAAAATTCGATTACAAAGCTAAATATATCATAATATATTAATATCGAGGCGTAACTCGAGTCCGTTGCTTCCGTTTTGTTGTCGGTGCGTTCCTGCGGACGCGTTTTTCGTTCACTTAAGCGTTTTGTGACGTTCGAAAGCATGATAATTCATCGAAACCCAATTCTTACGCATAAATTATACCTGTAAAATTCGTATTTGTCAGCGTTATCAGTATTTTGTCTGGTGTCAGTTCCTTGCCATTTGACGTTCAACAGTTTTCCCGTAAATCACCATTCGCGTACCGCAAAGTCGGATAGACGTTCCCAGGCATTCCAAAAGCCTGATCAAGTTAATTTACGTCTAATTACGCTATTTATGATGGTATTACTGTTCTTACGCATTTGATTACAACCGGAAAATGCCGGTTGTCACAAAAATGATTATTCAACCATTTATCATCCATTCCTTTCTTGATTGTAATTCCGTTGAAAAACGGATATTACGTTCATCATTCCTTCATCATCAACATCTTTAATCCACCCGACCCGTTCGTAACGGATCAACACGTAACTGTTTCGTCATCTTGAAACTTCATCTGTTTACAACGAATCGTTACATCTCCATTTCTAATTCTTGTTATTCATTCGTTTTGACCCGTTCATTACGGGTCATTATACATACTTCTCTTTTTGATATTCAACACTTCACATATGCCATAATTCTAAACTATAATATACGATCTTGTAACAATATAATGAAACAAAAGTCATAATCTACATTAAGATAAAGTGAAGTTCGCATGAACTTACAGTGATCTTGCGTTACTTGCGCCTTGGTGTGGCTCGTACCTTCTTCCTTCTTTGTCCCTATATGATTACAAGTTCACATCTTTAGCTTTCATACAATTCATAACGTATGCATACTTTTTTATTTATTATGGTGTAGATCAACCATATATACTTCCATTTTCATCCTAATACATCAATTTAACAAGTACTCATGTCAAAACACACTAAATCAATCAAGGCATTTCACCGAACATGTTGTGTGCGTACTATCAACAAAGCATAAGGTACAAGTACTTTAAACACATTTTCCCATTTCATCCATAGATCAACACAACAAAATCCAACTTCACAATTCATAATCCTAACCATATATCATTTGCTATGTAATTTCTCAACAATGTACCTACTACAAGTTACTTCAAACATTAACATTACACTAGTTGCTCATAACCTTTGCTAAACTTCATCATTCTACAAATACAAGTGGGGTTTACCCCCCAAATCATCAATATAATCAAAATTAAGCACATTACATCTTCTACATGGTGATATTAACCAACATTAATGTTCAATTTCATAAAATATTCACGGATTACACATAACCCACTTCATCAAAAATCGTTTAAAACATGAAATGCAACTTACTTGATGATTAGAACACTTAGATTATCATAAATCTTAGTTCATGCATCAAATCAAACTTCGATTCTCTTTCAATTTTGTTGATTTGTGATGAATAAGGGGTTTTCCCTTTTCTTCTCTAGCTTTGGTCGACACACACACACACACATCTGATGTGTATGTTTGTGTTTTAAATTTTGTGTTTTATTAAATAATCTTTCCACTTATCCAAGTTTGATCCCTCAAGTATGGTCTTTATACTTTTATGGCTAATAATCTATTCTTACTTGTTCATAACTAACTTTTATTAAATTAGATATAAAATTTTGGGGTGTTTGAACATATATTCTTATTTTAACATAATCACATATATAAAGATTTCGAGGTGTTACAAAAGCAAAAAAGCAAACTGCTTTATCCAACTTAACTTTTAAAGCAGAATACATTGCAACAACCAATTGTATTGCACAAATCCTTTGGTTATAGAATCAACTACTAGACTATGGTATCATTGCTTTTGAAACACCTATCAAAATGGATACTTAATCTACATAGAACAAAATAAAAAATCATGTCTAACATTCAAGAACTAAACACATTGATATCAGACATCACTTTGTAAGAGACTGTTATGAAAAAGGTCTGATTCCTATATATCATGTGTCCTCTGCTAATGAAGTTACAGACGTTTTCACAAAACCACTTGAGACATAAACATTTGAAAGTCTAATTTCTAGACTCAGAATGTTAGAATTAAATGACTTGTTAATTAATTAAATATATATAATCTTTTTTATATCTTCTTTTATTTACCCAAATTTAAAAAAAAATAAACTTCTGGCTACAAACCAAGTGTTTTGGAAAAAAGAAAATAAAAGTTTTCTCAAACTGTTCAAAACAACTGGTTTTCAATCCAGCAGTTGTATCTCCAAGGTATACAAGTATAATCTTTATCCTTTCAAACTTGTGTTTCAATATGAGCCCACTGCTTCTATTTATCCTAAGGAAAATTGCCTTCCTAAGGTAACCCAAGATAGAAAAACTCTATAAACATGTTTGACACGTTACATTCATTTCATTAGCCCACTCACCTTCAAATGAAAAACAATGACACATACTCACTCAAACAAAAGATATGTGTTACTTCTTTACACTCAAACAAAAGAAATGTAAACCGAGTAAAAAGATACAAAAAAAAACATAAAAACGTATGATATTTGGGCTTACCCATTTATAAAGTTTACATTTAAACGTAAATCAATATGAATTTATACCAGTACGTTATAAAAATAAGCACGTAAAAATTGATTATAAAGTCTTTAAAAAAAGTGAGGGGTTCTAAGTACCAATACGAAATGTTGAAGGGTAAAAGTAAAAATAAAAACTGAAAAGAAACTAAAAGAAATAAATAAAGATTTTAAAATATATGAATTAAAAAAGTAAATTAAATATTATTAAGTAAATAAAAATATTATTATAGTTATTCCATATATCTAACTTCATTTTGTAGCTATATATAGAATATCATTAGTTGTTACGACAATTTTAATGAACGGATATTGAGTAGCTAAAATACACCAGAAGCCCATGACTTTATAGTCTAGTGGCACTATTAAGTCCTAGGTTCGATTCCCATAAGAGAGGATTTTATCAGATTTATTGGGTTTCCCCTGAATTGGTGTATTAGTGAAGATGGATATGATCAGGTGGTTCCGTTGGTGACACGATGATACTCTAGTGCCCGTCAATGATTCAAATTTATCGTTCAAAAGAAATACACCAAACACATACAACCTAAACACTAAGTAATTTCAAACTTAAACTTTATCTTGGTCTCCATCTCTTGATTATCGGCTCATAAACTTTCGAATATTTTTTTTTATCTTCCTTCATAAACGAATAGATATATTTTTGACAAAATTACAGAAAACATCCTTTACGTTAGTGTAAATTATAGGTTTCATCCTTTATCTTTAAAAGTTGCATTAACTATCCTTTACATTTGTTTTTGTTACAGGTTTTAGCCTTTAGTATTAACATCCTTTATTTATGTGGTTAAGTCATACCATGTGAGGGTAAAAAGTCATTTTGCACTCCATATTATCCCCTCTTTTATTAAACCCTTCCACCATCCTGTAACCCCTATTTTTCATTCCAAAAACCATACAATCATAGCCAAATTCAACACCCATGACAACACTAGATTGTGATTGGACTTCTGGTTGAATGTTGGTGTTTCCAAGTTCAAGATATACATCAATAATCCTATTACCCCTTTGCACAACTGCTATAAGTTTTACACATCAACACCATCTACTATTGGATGAATGTCATTATCTAAGTCATCACCTGGCTCAATATAATGGTAATGACTTGGAACATCATGAGTATAACCCAGTTTCCTCCTAATCGACTCCAATTCGTATAAACCAAACTTATTAGTATCCAACAAATCTACCAAGCTTAACAAACCATTTTCATACCTACGGCCTGGAAAAGAAGTGAAATACCCACCATGATGCATATTGATCGAGAATAACGTAGGATACAAACCTATATTTCGCAAAATCAAAGAAAAAATTAAATAAATTTGTTAAAAACAACGCCCAAAAGATTAAAATTTAACAGAGAACCATGAAATACCAAGGAAATCGTTTACGTCATATACGTCTTCTTCAGTTCGGATATGAAATCCTTCCATGTTTGTTCGATTGTTCGTAACCAATTTTGGGGGTGAGAAGATCAAATGACGAACAAGAGGGTGGGAAGAGTTTAGGGAATGGTTTAATAAAAGAGCGCAAAATATGGAGTGCAAAATGTCCTTTTTACCCTCACATGTAACTCACATGGTATGACTTAACCACGAAAATAAACGGTATTAGTGTTAAAGGCTGAAACCTGTAACAAAAAAAAAAACGTAAAGGACAGGCAGTGCAACTTTTAAATATAAAGGATGAAACCTGCAATTTACACTAAACGTAAAGGATGTTTTCTGTAATTTAGTCTATATTTTTTTACAGAGAAAAAGTTATTTTTTTTAACAGCAAACATCATCCTATTCAATCACCAAAATTTATGTACAATGTTTACGAATAGCAAGATACTAGAACAAAAACATTATACAAAAATATCACCCAATCTACACCCTTACATCGTTACACAGAGAATTACTCGATCATATTGAACAATGCCCAATTCCTCCACTCCAAATTATGTTCTTTTGCCCTGTTCTTGACCCATGTGAAGGATACTAGCTGCAGTTCAGCAAAGATCTTCTCGGTTACTACCCTTTCACCTGGGAAAATTAAATCATTTCTTGCTTTCCATATCTCCCAACATGTCGCTAAGAAGATTATTGTTTGTAGTATTTTTTTTCTTGAACTTTGACATCTCCAACTGCTTGTGTGAGTTCAACAAATCTCTCATGTTTCCGGCTTAGATATACGGAACCCTGCACCAATTACATACTCTATTCACACTCTAGTCGCCACATAGCATTTCACGAAAAGATGATCAGAGTCTTCATCTTGTTCACCGCACAGTCTACATATTGTCGGTCCGTGATGGACATGCCGTTTCTGCAGATTTTTTTTTTTATAAAATTATATTAGAATTAGATGGATAATACATTTTTGTACACAAGTAGGAACATGGCACGTGAACAATGACTAGGTTGGTCCATACATCTGGGTGTTGGGTTTTGACTTTCATCCTTTTGGGCTTAATGACCCAAATTCCAAACATCCAATTCCGTGGAGGTAGTTGGGCTCCACGCTATCTATCGAGCATGTCAATGATTACCTATTAAAAAGACCATGTAAATTACACATTACATGGAGACAATGTGTTTGTCGTCCACCCATACCTACAAGCTCGTGAAACTCTAACTTATTGTTGGGAAATTTGTATAATATGAATAATTTGGGAAGCGTGATTTTACTTTTTGATCATATTAAATTTGATGATTCTTTCGAATAATTCAATCAAATACAACTCAGATTAAGAAACCTAATAACAGTATGTGTGTGTGAAATTCGTATAAACCAGAGAGTGAGACTAAAGAAAGATTTTCAAATTTGAGGATTATCCCTGGTAAAAATAAAATTTCTCCCAAAATGCCTTTATTTAGTATTTTCAAAATAAGTTGAAATTCTAGAAAATAATTTTTCTGGTGCGTTTTTTATCAAGCAATTTTATTAAAATAAAAAATTTCAACTTGCTCAACCCCAACCATGGGTTTTGCCCCATGGACCCTACTCCAAAAGGCGCTGCCCCCAGACCCCGCCAATGGGGTGCTACCCCTTGGAACCCCCTTTAGGGGGGCTTCGTCCGAACACCTAGAATTATAACCAATCAAACAAGCTGCACTCCCGCAACCTCCTACTCGTTCGATGCGTATTACAATTCACTTTGTTCACCAAGTTAATCCCGATTACACTAAAATATCTAACATTTGTGGCCTACAATACAAGTTTGAGTAGGGGTGGTTAAATGGCCAGAACCAAACCATAACCGAAATCGCCATCTACGGTGGTCATTTTCATTAACAATCTGCCTAAGTTATAAACCCATAACCTCATAATATAATTTATGTGTCACCACATATGTTTAACAAGAATCTATTATTTCCATTTCAAATTTCTAGTAATCATACTCTTTCTGCATAATTTCAATTCCGAAAATTCAAATATTTCCAAGCATATATATATCAAAAGCCTTCTCAAATATAATAGTTGTTTCTAGCATGTCATAGTTGCTATTCAATCTAATCTAGTGCAAACATCAAGAGACAACAAAGCTTTCAAATATGTTGTTTTTTTAATCACTAGCGCACGTTTTAAACATTGCAAGCCTAGCTCACCCTTCGTATCCACATACCTAGAAAGAGAATGAGAATTCATTGATCTAAGAAGTGAAACTATACTCATATATGGATTATTTACTTAAAAAAGTAAGATATATTTTGTTTACGATCCTGAATTCTTAATAATGGCTTACGATCATGACCTGATTTATAACTGCAAACAAACTCGTCTCATTAGGATCACAATAACAAATTATCTTGGATGTTTATAAAATTCAGTAAATCTAGTTGAACCTCCATGAACCAACACACCAAATTTAAGCATATTAAAAACGAGGATATACAATAACAAATTATTACTCCAACCAACATAACGCATGCTTTAAAGAGATATATTGAAGCCCAAGGTATTGATCTTCATGATTCAAAAATCATTGAACTATGGTCCTATATGAGATTCAACTTAGACCTCTGAGGTGTATGGTTTTCTAGAAGAAAGAAAATCAAAGAATGGTACCAAATAAAAATGAACCACAACCTAATTGGCACCTAAATCATTGAATGGTTTTTTTTTTTTTTTTCTGTAAAGTGATTCATGATATCCGTTAATGGAAAAGTTAACTTTATTGTATAACACACTAAATACAAATGTAATTTTGTAAATCACTTAATAGTGGTTGTTAGTTTTGAGGCCTTTAACACCTCAAATACAAATATTAGGTTTTTATATGTTCTTTTAAATAGTTGAGCCACCCAACTACAAGTTTAAATAAATAAGTCATTGCTTATATATTTATAGTCATACTAAACTAGATTAAATTACAATATATAATATCATATCATATTATATCAAATTACATTTTGCATTGCATTACAATATTTGTATTATTACATTTACATCATAACTTTTGTTAGCTTACTATATGTTGTTATTATTGTAATGCTATAATTAGTTTTAGAAATATTTATTCCAAAACAATGGCTATACCTTCTCTGACGGTGACATAGAATGAGCGCAAATAACAGTTGATCTTCAACCCAACAATTACAGGTAATAATAATAAATAAATAAATAATATTATTTCTCTCTAAAATCCCTTCGAATATGCTTTCTTCAAACCTCCGATTAACCCTTTAGGGTACGCATTTCTTCTATCAATTTTCACCTTCAATTTCATTTTAAAACTTTCAATTCATAAACACAAAGCTTAATTTAATAATAATTCAATCTGTATTTCACATGCGTGCATCGTCTGATCGTCATTTGGTTGAGGAATTAGGGTTTTTCATCGGATTACTGTGTGCTGACGATTGTTTGATTTATCAGGCGGTTTCATACTTTAATTTAGGGATTTTGCGTTTGGAGGATTCGAATTTGTGGCTTGATTGAGCTCTGAAGCTTGTTGATGATCAAATTTGAAAAGGTATGGTTGATTTTTTGTTTTTTCAGGTTGATTTTTGAGTTGTGAAGTTGATGTTGTTGTGAATATGATGTTTGTTGACTGTTTGGTGAAGAGTAGGTTAGGTTTTGTAAGGATATCTACTTATTTAGGTTAATTTTGCTTGTTTGGAAGTTTGGATTTAGGAGATTTATTAATTGAGGTGAGAAATTGAAAGAGATTTGAAAATGAAATGATGAAGCGAAATCTGCGAAATGTACCTTCGATAAGTGTTGATTGTGTTGTTTAATTGGTTTGGTGTGTTTTGAATTTGTTTATGGTGTTTGACGTGTGAAAATTGGGGCAATGTTTGATTCTTGTTGATTTTGTTTTCATTTTAGAAGTTTGTAGAGCTATACATATATTCAAATATACGCGGTAAAACAATGAAGGTTCATATACAAGTGTGTAGGGAATGAAAAAAAAGCGTTTTGTGTCTTTTGAAAGAAGGAAATGAACCCTTGACTTGGAACACAAGGCATACAAACCTGTGATAGTTTAGTTTACTTATGAGTTAGATCCTAGTTGCTTTTTCAGAATTATTCTGTGTTAGTTTATCAGGCGGTTTAATTTAGGGCTTTTCCGGTTGGAGGAATCGAATATGTAGCTTGATTAAGCTCTCAAGCTTTTGATGTTAAAAGGTATGGTTGATATTTTAGGTTAGTTTTTGACTTGTGAAGTTGATATTGTTGTGAACCTGATGTTTGTTGACTGTTTGGTGAACAGTAGTTTAGCTTTTGTAAGGATATTTAGGTCTTTTGCTTGTTTGGATGGGATTGTTGATTGGGAACTTTAAGCTAGGAGATTTATTTATCGAGGTAAGAAAGCGAAAGAAGCTAAATCTGCGAAATGTACCTTCGATAAATGTAAATGTGTTATTCATTCGGTTACGTGTGTTTTGATTTATGTATGGTATTTGATGTGTGTGAAAATAGTAATTCGCGATCTTTGTTTCAGTTTAGGGAACTTAAAATCACGTGCTTAATTCTCTTTAACGACGATCATCTATGAAATTATATACGTAATACACCTTTCCTTTTCCTGTCTTCAGGAGTTATTTGCCGCCGACCATTAAACATCATGGGGCAACAAAATGTATTGTACACTTGTCCAATGCTTGATGTGGGACCACAACGTCATCCCGATCCTTGTTTGGTATCTTACAGTGGGGTCACATGTTTTCCGCAGCCATATAATAGTCACACAATCTTACCACCTCTTGGACGAAGAACTACTTTTGACCCACCTTACCTGCCCGAAAATCACGGGCAGCTTCCCTACATCATGATGCCCTCACCTAGTGCTGGTGTTTTTTCAGTTCCAATGAATCATGATCATTTACCTTTTCCAAACAATCATCAAATATATGAAAGGACCAGAAGTCTTTATATGGATGGACCTAATTGTGTGTTTAAAAGATCAGGTTCTTCGGTTCCCACTGATGTTATGGGGTTTGACTTTGACTCGGTGGTGGCTCATAACAGTAGCCATTTGGTTCATGGTGGTCAACTAGTACATGCGGTACCTACTCCTTGGTTGGACCCGCACAGTGCTACTGGCGTTTTTTCATGGAATCGCACTCATGGTGGGCCCTATTTGCAAGGTATCTGCTAATTCTATTTTCTTCGGGTTAATATTTCTTGAATTGATTATTCTACGTGTTGGTTTTGTTACTATATTTGTATCTATCGGTTACAAGTTCAATTTTGTGTTGTGGTGATTACATGAATAATGTAATAATATCAATGATAGGGCACATTGTGCTGTGCGACAATTGAAACATATGCTTATATTTGTTTAGTTTTCAAAAGAGCAAAATGGCATTTTCGTCCCTGAGGTTTGCTAGTTCTGCGACTTTCGTCCAAACCTTTTGGATCTAGATGCGGAAAAACAAACCTTTGACGAAAGTCGCAAAACTGGCCAAACCTCAGGGACGAAAATGACAGTTTACTCTTTTCAAAAACTGTGTGCTAAATCATAAATGGCGTGTTTTAGGATGTAAAGATTTTTCTTAAGTGAAAAGATATATTGAGAGAATATCATAAGCGTACGATTTTTTTTAGATATGGCTCTTCATGGATATCAAGGTGCAGCCATGAGTATAACCTCACCAGCTTTCATGCAACCTCCTCCTATGAGGCCTCGTCACGGTCCCCACAACGGTTATCATCCACCACCGCCGCCTATGGCGGCACTACAACCACAAAACATGGACATTCAGTTGCAACTACCATCAACTTCACATAGGCATACGGCAAGCACCTCCTTTACATATCCATTTCAGAACGATGCGGATCCGGGGCCTAGGTTTGTGAGTCTCACAATGCCACATGGCGTAATGGTATATGAGGCTCGTCGACAAACCTTGATGATCGATTCAGTTTCAGCACATTATTTTCCCCATCTCAGATTTCTTCCCGTGGATGTATTATTCTCTCTCTCTCTATGCATATATATGTGTGTGTGATGCAAATTTCTAGTTTCCAAACTGCTATTTATTAAAAGAATGCTTGGCTTTTGAAACAATCATACTTGTTTATTCATTCTAAACAAAACACGATTGTTCTGAAAATGTTTGAGGTGGCAATGTTGATCCATTTAGTTATGATAGAGTCAATTTGGGTTGTGTTTTGTCTCAAACGGCCCGAATAACAAAATCTAGCTGAAAAGGTAACTAGTAAAATGGGTCAAATCTCAAATGAGCTGAATATCTGCCAAATTTTCAGTGTTCTTAAACTCTTAAATTGTTTTATTTTATGATTTATGCTATTTTTGTAATTATACTGCTCTTGTAATCATAGTGAATGTATTAGTCATTTAGAAATGGTACATTTTTCTTTAATCTGCATCACTTATTCTTTGTACCCTTATTTTTGGGCGTTTTTGCACAAATGATGGTTGTTTTACAACCAAAAGCCAAATATGATGATTGAAATATTATTATTGGATTACTTTTTGGTTTATCAAGTATATACATTCATGCTTTCACCAACTCATATGTTTGATATATGTCTGTAGTTTAGTTAGTTTGAGTCGATTTGTTACTAGAATCTGGCCCGAGCTCGAGAAATATGTTAGAATGTCATTCACAGGCTCGGTTGAAAAACGATAGGTTTGATGATAATATAGGTATAGGAATGAGGGTAATCACCCAACTTTTATGGTTTCTTTACTTGCATACACTAATAAAATAGTCTATTAATCACATAATAAAGTTTTATTCTTTATCTCTGTACAAATATTGAGGCTTTTAACACTATCAAACTTAATTCAAGCATATATTTGGTTTTGAATCGAGCTGAATATCTTTCCAAATGTTTCTATATGCCTTTGAAGGTCATGTATTTATTTATTTATTCATTTATCATATCTTATCTATTATTTTACCATCTTCACATAATTAACTTTACTTATTGTTTTACGCAGGAGCAAAGTGTACAGTTTGGCAACAAGGATTCGGGTTTATTGGATGATTTTATTTCAGATCATGGAAAAATAAGAATCTTTGCCTCATCCAAATCTTCACCTGCTGATGATGAACCTAATTTCTGTGTGATTTGTCAGGTATTTATACCTTTACAAGTGACTGGTTACCTGTATATTCTTATTGGGTTTGGTTATTTAAGCATATCACAATTTTGTGTCATCTTTACAGATGGATTTTGAAGATCAAGAAAGAATCAGGGTGCTAGATTGTCGCCACGAGTACCATGTGGAATGCATCAAAAAGTGGTTCAATGTGAAGAGGAACTGCCCGATTTGCAAATCCATAGCACTTTACTAACATAGGGTGCTTTCTCTCTCTCTTATAAGTTATGGTAATTATCAGAGTAAAATGTCTATTGTCGTTTTGGAGGTGAAACTGTTAATAACCGCCTAAAAGTGGTCTTTTAGTTGGCTTAATCTCGTCCAGAACCTTTTGTATAGACCTTTTAAAGCTGCCCGATTCACTCAAGTGGAGTGATTGATGTATTTAGTCATGGGGTTAGCATGTTTTTATGCCTTTTGGTACATATAAATTGAGATGATTTGGATGCTGGTGATTTTGTATATATGGTTAGTTTAGATGAAGCCGTTTGCTTGCCTTTCTTTATGTTGATCTGCTTATTTGTTGCATAAGTAGTCTTGTTTGTTGCAAAAGTAGTAATATATTCTAGAGATCATATTTAATATACTTAAATAATGATATTTGTTGAGTAGATAACCGTAAGAAACGCATAAACATTTGTATGTGGTGTTGATCAAATGTAGTGAAAGAGGAGATGGATATGCAAGGTGTCATATTTATTTAAAACATGTACAAGTTCTCGTATGGTTTTCTTGTACTTGTCTACTAAATCTTTAAAATCAACCCACGCCAGACTCAAACGAACAAAATATTATTATAGAATAATTAAATAATATTCTGTTTGTTTGAGTATTGACTGGGACTTGAATTGATATCAAAGCCCAAACACACTCAGTGACAAAGCGATGGAGGGTGTCATTAAACCAACTGAGCTACATGTCTGGAGGGCGTGTAAGATTTTTGTAGACAACTTATCATGCTTAAAAGTAACATGCATGCAATTGAACACACGCAACACTGTTGAGAACGTCAATAAAACCCTTTAAAATTCGATTAACAGTTAACCAATCAAAAGGTTACAAATGGATGAAAAATAATCACCTTAATATAGTAATGAAAATGGGTTGTTGACAAAACACTAATTAGTAAAATGAAAATGGGTTGTTGACAAAACACTAATTAGTAAATATGGATTTGATGATGGTAATAAAATTATAACCAATTTTCAATATTGATCCAATAAATTAATTCATATTACGTTTTTTAATATAGAAACTACTCAATATTCATTCATCATTACTGTTTAAACTGTAACACAACTATAAAACTTATTTATTATTAGTGATTTGTTTCTTAACAATAACTACCTATTTCATATCAAACTTGAAAAAATAATCATTAAATAATACCATGTTAGACTACTTAGTTTTCAAAAAGAAAAATTATAAAAAGTTAACAACATTAAAAGTTGTAGCTAGAAAAAAAAAAGGTGTAAATGACTTTAGTGAACAATAAAAAAAGAAACTCGATTACTAATTAAGAACTACTAAAGTCCCCAAGGGTACATGCTTGGTTTGTGGTGTACTCAAGAACCAAAAGGCTAAAGATACTATTCATGAAGGTGCAGTTTGAAATCTATCCTGGAAAATCCAGAAATTGTTGTTAAAAGAAACTAATTAAAAAACTAACAATGAGTTATTGATAAAAGTTAGTTTTTGTGCACTACTAAGTAGAATTGTCAAGACAATAAACAAGTATGTACAGCACTTGAAAGAGGAATCAAGAGATTTGGAAAGAAGAATATTATAGAAATCAAAACATGTCTCTTGAATACTATAGAAATCACACATTCTGAGTTCATAACTTTATAACATATCAGTGAACTCGCAGGCTCAAAACTGTCTCGATCCTTAAAAAAAACATCCTTAAGCAGAGCAGCAACCGACTTTCTTGACAGCAGAAACATCGTCCTTTGACCCCACATTAATGGTCTGGCCTTTCGGCAAATCCGAAGGATCATTAGCTGCATCAAGTGCTTTTCGGCTAACCACATGATAAATCTGTGTAAGGACTTCTGTAAACGCGGTTTCAACATTCAAAGCCTCCAAAGCCGACGTCTCCATGAAATAAGTGTTCTCTTTTTCAGCAAATGTTTTTGCTTCCTCTGTGGGGACTGCACGCAAGTGGCGTAAGTCAGCCTTGTTTCCAACTAACATTATCACAATGTTTGAATCCGTGTGGTCACGAAGCTCTTTTAGCCATCGCTCAACGTTCTCAAAGGTGATGTGGCGTGACGTGTCATACACAAGTAAAGCTCCAACAGCTCCTCTGTAATATGCGCTTGTAATTGCGCGGTACCTAAAGAACAACCAACCAATGTAATTAGAGCTAAATTAGTTCTACGATTGACTGCAGCTATCAAGACTGGAACCATCTTTTCAGTTCAGTATCTTTAAAATCCAAAACAAAATCAAGATAATTTACAACAAAATTTGCTCACATACATGTGAAATGATTCTTGAATTTTGGAACAAAAATGCAAATATTTGATCCCAAAATCCGACGCGTGATGCACGATGCATGAAGCACGTACATCACATATGCGAGACGTTCGCTACTAAAATAATACTAAAAAGTTATTCAAAGATAATATTTTAAGTTGTTAACTTCTAAACAATAAAATAATACTAAAAACCGCGTGGGGAACACCGCCGCCGTCCCCTATCGCCGCGCAGGGCACTACAAACTCGGGGACTCTTCACCGCTACAATATAACCGTTGGACATGGAAAGGACCGTTGGCCATGATGTTTAACAGCTATAATGCCGTTTAATTTAAAAACAAACTTATAAATTTTACCATTTTACATTCCATTTTTCACCCAATTCACATACTCCCAAAGCATACTATGGATAGACAAAACAAGGGTGATGGCAAGAAAAAAGTTTTAGGTTCCGGTTCGAAGGTGAGGGGGCGCGGCTCTCAAAGTAGATGAGGCGGATCGAGTGGTCCAAGTGTGCCATTTCAATCACAAGGTTACTCCCCACACTCTCAACCTCCATACGTTTCCACCCAAAATACACAACCGGGTTTTTACAACACCCAATCCCAACCCAATTATCCACCACAATTTTTTTCATTACCACAAGGTCCCACGATAGTTGCACCGGGTGTGTACGAGTATTCCGCAACATCACGCATAAGATTGCATCACACCATATAATGCACGCATCATGGAATCTCATCGAGGGGATGCGATCTGATCACCGCCAATGCAGCTAATATCGGTGATATCGGCCCCCTAGTAAAATATCAGTGTCAAATATAGGTACTGATATTATTAGCGATATTGATCGATATCTCACTGAGATAACCTATATCCCAAATATCGGTCCTTGACCATATCCAATATTTTATCGCATTAAACGTATAGATCACCGCATCATCTGACAAGCGCATTACGTGCTCTCAATACTCGCATTTTAAAAAACCAAGGCAGGTATATGATATGATATAAACCCAAGAAACAGATAATAGATCAAGATCCAAAACCACTGACCAGAGGATTAAACATCAACAATCACAACCTACAACTTCAATAACTATAAAAATAAAAATAAAAACTACAACAGCAAAACACCCGATCTAACCTAACATTCAACCCATCAGACCACAATTTTAAACATAAAATAGCACACACAATCACAACATAACGATATATAAAAAAAATAAAATAAAATAAATAATAATCAAACCTTTCTTGACCAGCAGTATCCCAAATCTGAGCCTTAACAATCTTATCATCAACACGAATACTTCTAGTGGCGAATTCAACGCCAATCGTTGACTTCGATTCGAGATTGAACTCGTTCTTAGCAAATCTAGACAGCAAATTTGATTTTCCAACACCAGAGTCTCCGATCAGGACTAGTTTGAAGAGGTAATCGTAGTCATCGTCAGCTCTGTATGCCGCCATTAATGGATATGATGATCAACAGAGAATTCAGTATCAAATGGAGAAATTGAGAATGGATTACGCTGGTTTAAGATTGTAGATTCGTTTAAAAGCGTTCGTTCGGAGATTTTTAGGATCTCATCGACAAGTATCACGAGAGGCGCGTACGCGTTTCGAAAACGAAGAAGTTTCAATATATATCAAGATTTTTCGACCCAAATGATAAATAAAAAAATAAATACATAAAGTTATAATATTAATAAAGTTAGTGGATTTTGATTTTCTTCGCTATTAAGGTTTTATTCTAATTTAATTTTCTTGTCTACATTATTATTCTTCGGTTTCATAAGTTGGAGTATAGCCTTGGATGAAATTCAACATAGTTGTAGTTTTTCAGGTTTTGTATATTATGAAGTTATTATTTTTTCTACTAAGTCCTACAATATTTTGGGTTTTTTTTACTATACCTATGAAGCTATAAATAAAGGATTTTTGATTGTATCACGTTTGAAGATGATTCAATTTCTAGTTTTTTAAAGGATTTTTGATTGTATCACATTTTGAAGATGATACCAATTTCTAATTTTTTTAAAGGATTTTTTATTGCATCACATCTTGAAGATGATTTCAATTTCTATTTTTTAAAGGATTTTTTACTGTATCACATTTTGAATATGATTTCAATTTATAGTTTTTTTAAATAATATTTCTGGGCGATCGTAATTGTTTCTTATCATCGTTCTGAGTTTTTAGACATGTTTACTTAATCGTGTGACTTGCTTATTAGACGTGTTAGAAACTGCTTCTTTTTATTGTCATTTCAATGTCTTTTTTACTTAATCTTGCGACTTGCTTATTTAGACTTGTTAGGTATTGTTTCTTCTTATCATCTATTAGATCTACAAAAGAACATATGTTATCAAAAAGCCAAAGCATGAATTACTGATCAAGAAATAAATAACAGATTGAACCAGTCTTTCTCTAAAAATAGTTAATCTTGAACACCTATTGAGAACATATGTTCAAAAGCATGACTAACATCTGATGAATACTTGGAACCGTTGTTCAAGAGTACCAGCAACTGTTGAAAGCTAGCATCTGTTAAAGACCAAATACCTGATCAAGTAAAGGTTTAACGAAGAAGACCAAACATGTGTTAAGCCAAACAGATGTTTGGACAACCGCAACAGAGGATAACTTAGACAATAGTTTCTCAATGTAACAGTTTTATTTCATCAGTGTTTTAGTATAGCTTAGATCAAATGATAAGATTTGCTCAGATGTTTGCAAACATCTAGAATCTTTTATGTTACAAATGTTAGGTGTCAATATCAGGGTGACGTCAATCAATTACTTAACAGAGCTTTCGTACTTGTATAAATAGATCACACATGTTAATGATCTATTTATCACACCTACTCATATTTTCTTTTGTACTTGTATAAATTGATTTGTTTGTGTGATCGGCTGAGAGAGAGTCTGTAGAGTCAATTGTGTTGTAAAACATTGGATCTTTGATGATTAATAAAAAACAATCGTTGATGATTACTCCAATTTATGAATATTATTGTGATAATCAATACTTGTTTGCAAACAAAAAAAACTCATATCCTAACATCGTCGTTTCGACATTAGTTTTTTTTACGTGGGTTTTGTTATTGCTTTAACTTAGTTATTCTTTTCTACAATAATGTTTTATGTTTTAGTCTAAATTTGACGAGTTTACACTCTGCAACATGCGTGCATGTTTCAACGTTTTACGTCTTTTTTTGCTATGTTTGACAGTCCTGCTACAATGCACAATCCTAAAACCTAGTTTACATTTATTTTATATATATCAGGGGCGAAACCATAGGGTTAGGAGCCGTAGTACGGGACCCCATATTCGTAGTATTTTTTTTCGTTTTTATACAAAGGATACCCCTAAAAAAATACGAGGATACCCATAACCAAAAAATAGGACACTTTATATCACTGAAATCCCAATTTTTATAAGCCTAAACATTTACAACCTGAAAATTTATAGAATAATTAAGCCTGAATTACAATAATAGAATTGAAAGAAAAGGTGCACAAAACGGCTATTTTTAGTAATCGGTTTCGGCTATGGAACCGGTTTCGGTTTCTTGTTTTAAGGGTTGGAACCGGTTATTGCTATAACCGGTTCGGTTCAGGTTCCGGTTATTTGACCAAAAAACTATACCCTATGTGCCCGGTTCCGGATGGGTTCGGTTGCGATTCTTAAGAAACCTGGTATTAAAATACCATATTTTCGGGTTTTTTATACCCTATTTCCGAGTTTTTTTAGTTCTATATTTTCGGATTATTTAATACTCTATTGCGTTTTTGTTATCCCCTTTTCTCGTATTTTTGTTTATAATTATTACTATTATTATTAAATATGCATTATATAATGTAAGAAAACTAAAATAAATGCACTAACATAAATTTAAAAGAAAGATATTAGAATCATGTATCGGGTATGATCGGTTCCGGTTCCAGGTATTAAGATCTAAATGCATACTCTATCTATACCTACGGGTAGGGTCGGTTCTGGTTTCGGGTATAGAATACCTGAGCATTAAAAAAAACCGATTCTAGGTTTTTTTACCGGGTCCCTTTTGTGTGCACTTCTAATTGAAAGGCGGCCCTAAATATAATTGATAAAGTTAGCCTGAGATCCAAAACAATATTATAATTGAATAAGTGATCTTGGTCGTCTTATGGTGGAAACCGGACACATAGTTTTTGTCCTTTGGTTTATCGGGTAGTGAAGCTAGCTTTGGTTACCGGTTATAACTATTGAAAGATGTTTTTTTTTCTAATTTGAAGTTTGTCAAGACGGATTTACACAATCTAATGAGCCCGGAATACTTGAACAACGCTATGGTTTGTGCGGTCGAAAAAAAACTTTTGATAAAGTAAAAGACAAGGATGTGATGGAACGATTTTAAGCTATGAAAAAAAAAGAAAAGGATAAATCTATTAGGTGTTTGTTTTATTTTATTGATTATCATTTTCTTACTATAGTATGATTGCACGGTAAAAAAAAGTTTGGAATATCCCTAAATTAATGGATATATATATATAGGCAGAGGTTCATGTGAGAAAATTTAAAAGTGTAAGAAGGATAAGAAATATTATGGAGGTGACATGTGTCCATTTTTATTTTGGTAGTTTAAGCGTATAAGTGTAATTTAACTAATAAAATCTAATTATAGAATGAATATATGCAACCGATTTTTGGCAGTTATTGTAGAGATTTTCGAATTTGAAATAACACCCTAACTCATAAAAACACCACAGCATGTATATTGAAGGCATACATCTTATAAAGAACAGAAATATAACTCATAAAAACACCCTAACTCAGAAAAACACCACAGCATGTATATTGAAGGCATACATCTTATAAAGAACAGAAATATAACAAAAATAACACAATAACTCATAAAAACACCACAACAGTTATATTGAAGGCACACATCTTATAAAAAAACACCCTAACATTTAATATAACAGAAATAACACACTAATATAACACCAGTCAACATTTTAATCAGAATCAAAAAAGAAATAACACCCTAACTCTTTGAAGGCAACAGAAACCTACTGAAGACACCAGAAACCACAGCAATGCAAGGACCTTTGTCCTCACATTAAATATAACAAGAATAACACCATAACTCATAAAAAACACCACAACATGTATATCGAAGGCGTACATCTTACGAAGAACAGAAATATAATAGAAATAACACCCTACAATTAAAACATCATGAACATAGAAAAAACACCATGGACTAAAACATCCAAGCGAGGCGTAATTTTTTTCTCTACATAAGTATATCAATATGGTACTCATATTAAAGATAAAAAAACACTCGTTATTATGGTGTAATTTTTTTAAAAAAAAAGAGTTACGTATAAAAAGTTATTGATGTTTAAAAAAGAAGGGGGGGAACTTTGCATGTGTATTAATGTTAGTTTCTTAATTTAAAAATATTAAATTTACCTTTATACCCTTAATCTAGAAAATTAGTTAGTTTAATAGTTAACATTATTTACAGAATTACCACTATGATCTCAACCATTAGATTAAATATCTAATGGTTTAGATTCTTTCTTATCATTCTCACACTTTTAAATTTTCTCACAATAACCTCACCCTATATATATATATATAATATATAGGATTACGATCATTTGTGAACATAATCATCATAGTGAACTGTGTGAACTAATTTAGACCATTGATCTCCTTATTAAATGAAAAGGTTAGGATTGTAATTTTGTTTAATTTAGTTTAAATCATTATTTTTAAAATTAGATTTTCCGTTACAACATTTCCATAATAATTGTGATTTTAAATGCGGAATATCTTTTTTTAAATTGATTCAATTCCTATCTTTCAGTAAACAACAACTGTTCGTAAAACTAACTTATATTTCGGTTTCATTCTATTAATCTCAAAACAAAGAATTCGAAATCATTCCCAGAATTTTATTTACATATTTTTTCCCAGAATTTTATTTACATATATCCCAGAATTTGATTTACTGTCATCGGACTGTCTGATTAAAATGGAACGTCCAGAAGAAGTTACGATCGCCGTGAAGACAACGTCAAGGGTAACCACAATGTTTTTGTTACCACTATAGATCGACCAGGTTCGGTTGTTTGTGTTTTTTAAGAGTATTTATTTTATATTTCGTTACAACTTTTGATCGACATGTATTTGTATTCAAAATGGATCGACAAGGTTGTAGTTTTGTTTGTAATTGATATTTTATTTGTTCCATACACATTTGAATAAACCACGTGGTGCAATGTTTTTGTACATTTTGAGATTGAAGGTACGATGAACTGCCATGATTGTTACAGATAAATACACACGTGCATCATTGTAGTATACACAATGACTGTGTTGTTTTTTATTTTGTACCTGGGAGTTGTAATTTTTGATGTATATGAGAGATTCAATTTAGTACACTTGTGTTTTTTATGTATTAGTACAAAACTGGACAATTACGTTAATACTGTAGTACACATATGCACGACCTAGATGTGGTTGGAAATATTAAAGTACACATATGCACGACCTAGATATGGTCGAAAAAACTATAGTACACATATGCACGACCTAGATGTGGTCGGAAATACTAAAGTACACATATGCACGACCTAGATATGGTCGGAAAAACTATAGTACACATATATAATACGTAAAGCAATATTACCGTGGCTGTTTACAAAGCTATATTTTCAACAAGTTCAATCAAAAAACCAACAAGCTCGTTAAAGTAATATGTCTACAAAGTTACCATGTTTCAACAATTTCCATCAAAAAACCAACTAGTTCCAACAATTACCAGAATTTGGGGAGACCGTGAGGAATCACAATGCGCGAATGTTATGGAAACCATTTGGTTTCCTTAATTCAAAAAGATTTCGCACATGTTTAGTTACCAAACTACCATTTCCTTTAATTTTTAAGTTAAAAACTTATACTCTTAATTAAAATCATGCCCCTATTAAAAGTTTAAAGATTCATCAAATCAACGGTCTGGATCAGTTCGTATAGTTCACTCTGATGGAGTTGTTTACTCTTGCTCCCTACCCTCTATATATATATATATATATATATGAATCATTAACTAACTAATAACATTAAGAATCATTCGGAGGCCGTGGGGCAGTCGCAAAAAAAAAAAAAAGTAAAATTCAGGACCTTTCCCGTACTTTGAATTTCTACAAGTAAAAAGAAACCTCTGTAATACCAATCAACTAAAAAAAGAATTCACGTCATGATTTAGGTCTCACTAAACAGAAATAAGCAGTTCTCATATAAAATGAATCAATAAAATCAGGAAATTAATCTACATGCCCTTAAATTATAGAAGTTGAGACACTCAAGAAATCTGTTCAACAAAGAAGGCTTGAATTTGTAAAAAGAAAAAAGAAAAAAGATTGTGGAAGTTGAAGGCTTGAAAGTGAATTAGCAACCTGTTCAACAAGGGCTCGCATAAATGATCTCAGAGGGGATAGCTAGTAGTATAAGATGAATAACTCTACCAATTTGTTGTAATACCCGCCCTAGACGGCTAGACGTACCAAGACAACTTTTCTCCATATATTATGATAATATAACATAATCTGTGAATTATTTAGTATGCACCTAAGCTCTAAGAGCCAATATCTAATTACACGATAAATGTGAAAGATCTCTAAATTTGAGAAACTTTAACCCAACAAATCTTCTTCTTCTTCTTCTTTTTTTATTATTTCTTTTTACATTTGCTATGAGTAACACTAGAAACAATTCTATGAAAAGAAAGCGTTAAAGTTCACATACAAAACATGGAAAGGGAGAAACAAAAAAGAAGAAAAATTACAACAAACACAAAAATATGTTGCTATTGGTATCTCTATTTCAAATCAAAACCATCATACAACTTAATTGACCAAACATCATGAACAAATTCGATGTAATTAGATACTTTTGAAACACTGAATCGTGAATGCCTATTGAAGAAACACTAAATAGTACTGGCTAATTAGCTGGTTCGTCTCGTGTATAGAAGTTCAACCTCTATCTTTCACTCGACGGATAACTAATTCTCCGAGGTATCTTGCAAAATGAACAACACCGGTGATTCACTACAAGGAGGAGAAGATGGGGGTTCTCCTTGTAACCACCCTCCGGCGTGATAATAAGTAATCGCTTTGAGGTTAAAGTGTGTGTGTAAAGTGAGAGAGTAAAGAATCGAACCCTTAAACCTGTGGATTGAGCCTTCTATTTATAGCCGAGAGTATTGGAGAGGAGACCTGCCAGCTAGCGAACGCCTGCCAGCTGTCCGACCAGGAGAATATCCGTTTTGTCCCCTCTGACGGTGTCAGGTCTTGAGGTGACGTGGCGCATGATTATTAGTTCCAGGTCAGCGTGCTGTTGTACTAGTTGTTTCCTTGTCCTCATAGGATCTTGCAATCGTTGCTGGCGCCCCCTATTAGTGCCACCTATTGTCCTTTATGTCTGTAGAGAGGATCTTCTTGTCGCTAGGTGTCCCTTTCCAGAAGCTCCTAGAATCTTTTGGATGCTATTGTGTGACGAGGACGCCAACTTGGAGTGGTGTGGTCCCTATGCCATGTGTCCATATGCGATTTGGGATCATACCTCTTCAAGTCCCCCTAGTCCAGTGTGGCTTCCAGGTGAGTTTATCATCTAGGAGGGATTCTAGACTCAAAGTGATGTAATTGTGAATGGCTACTCTTCTACAAAGAAGGCGCATGAACTTCGGCGTATGAAGGTGAGCCAAAAAGGCGCATGAAATTTGGCGTACAGAAGTGAGTCAAAGTGGCGCGTGGGTTTTGCGTACAGAAGTGAGCCAATACGGCGCGTGTATTTGGCGTACACAAGTGAGCCAAAATGGCGTGTTGTTTTTGGCGTACATAAGTGAGCCAAAATGGCGCGTGGGTTTTTGGCGTATAGAAGTGAGACAAAAGTGATTCCTCTTTTCTTCCTCCTCATTTTCTAATCCTCCGTCTTCTTTATTGCAAGCATTCATATGAGATGTCTACCTCTGTTAAACTAGGTGGTTCCAAAAAGGGCAAGAAATCAAAACTAAGGATCCATTGGGGCCTGATTAGGCGGTCATCAACTGGGGGGAAGATGAGTTCCATCATTTGTGTCAGACCTTTAGGAATCCGGTGAACTGGGGTGCCTAGTTTTCGGTTATTGGGAGCACTGCTCTGAACGCTCCTCCGGGTTATATGACTTTGTATGTCGACTTTTTCAGGGAAGGGAATATTCGTCTCCCGATCACTAAGTTTGTTGGTGAGACCCTCACACACTATGGGTTACACATTTGTCAAATCAGTGTTGTCGGTTTACCCTAGTGACACACTTCGAATTCATTTGTTGTGCTCAGAACCTAATTCCCTCTATGGACATGTTCAATGTGTTCTATTATGTTACGTGCATCGGCGGCTTTTATTCATTCAATTCCTGTACTGCGAACGTTCTTCCTTGTAGTAGGGATCCTCCGAAAAGTCTTCATGACTGGAAGCATAAGTTCTTCTACATCCGTCGCAGGGTGATACCGATTGACATGCATTATCGATCTGCCGACGAGGGTATCCCTAAGCTGTCGTGGGCACTTACGCCGAGGAACAGTGGTACAAGACTCTCACCCAGAACCCTACTGCAATGTTGCAATTAGAGGAGACAGCCTTGGTCGCTGCTTGTATGAGCATGATGTAGGCACCCTCGAACCCTAGGACAGCCTATGTATGGACACAAGAATAAAGGTGACCTTTCTTCATTATCTTTAATCCCTTTTTTACGTATGTTTGCTCTGCTTTTCCCTTATGAATTAGGGTTTGTCATGATGTTTTGTTTTGTGCAGCCTACAGTTTGATAAACGTTTTTGATCCGAAAGTTTCTGGAGAGATGGTTTCTAGGTTGCTTCCTGAAGAAGAACATCCCTGGTTGCAACAGATTCATGACAACTTTCATCACCCGACTGATGAGAGTTTAAGTATTCATGTCTCTACTCCTACAAGTGTGCCTCCTTTTACGTCAGTCAATCCTCAAGTAATAAGGCCTTTTGCTCGAGAGGAAACTATTCTCCTTTCGAGCGAAGAGTCGACTGCCTCATCTAATGGCCTTATTCATCGATCGTGCATTGCGCGTGCAGGTCCTCAAGTGTGAGCTTCTCAGGGAGTCGAAGACGTTGATGCTTCTGAGCCAGCTCGGGAGACCACTGGCGCACGCGCGCAACCGGGAGTGAAGACTGGTAAACCCTTTTCCCGCCTGCAATACTTGGATTATGTTGTAATGTCTGACACTATGTCTGGATTGGACGTAGGGGTTGAGCGTAGCTCTACCGACGTTGAAGTAGACAAGGCTACTCTTACCTAGATGATGGAGAAGAAGAGAAAGTTGATGTCCGATACAAAGCTAAAGTTGAATGCTGAAGCTGCTTTAGAGATTTTGGATAAGAAGAAGGTGGTGGGTCAACGTGCAGCCCCCTCTGAGAGTGAGGTGGATCTTGGGGTGTTTGAGAAAAAACCTAACATCTTGGAGGAATTGTATGAGGAAACTTACGGTCGGAAAGATAACGTTCTCCTTGGATTATTTGTGCACCTTATTTGATTTTTGTGTCGCACTACGCATGGCTTGGGATTTTGTTCGCAGTCTCTGTGAAGGCGAGTGGCCCCCAGTAAAAGCATACTACTCCTCATCCTTCGAAGCCTGTCGGCCATGATATCTCCTCTATTCCTGGCCCTGAATCTCCTCCCGCCGCCATATACGAAGATTCGTCCATTCATGACCCTGTCTCTCCTAAGGTTCCGATAGGGAAGGGTACAGAAGGCGTTGCTGAGGTTCCCTCGTACGTTCTTCCATGAGTAGCTATTCATGAAAGGTCAGGAGGTTTGGACACTGATGTTGAGTCTAGTGAACCACTCCCCCTAGGACAAAGTATACTCGACGCGCACCTTCAGGTGGTGAAGGGCGTGTCCATTCTGGATGACAAGGTGGTTTAGGGTCGGCTAGGGTTGAAGCTTGTGGGTCCTGGATGGATCACAACCCTGCTTGCAATAGCTTGCCACGCCCCTCGCTGGTCTCTTGTGCAAGGGTCACGTATGGACAATTTAAACAGTTTTCATGAATTTTATTCCATGGCGTTGCCTCATACTGAACACCTATTTCAAGAAAACAAGACTGGTTTCAACAGTTGGATGAGCATGTTCACGTTGGGGTAAACTATTATTCAACGACTTAGGAGATCGTCCGGCGATATTTTGTTGCTGAATGTGATGCATTCAATGCGGAGAAGAAGGGTTTGAGCTGGCGCGTGAGTGATGCTGAGGAAAAGCTTGCGAAGGAACAAAAGTTGAATTCTGACTGCCAAGCAGAATGGGAACCTGCTTGTGCTAGGTCAAACCGGGATTGGAAAGCTGCTGTGACAAAACTGTGAAGCTGAGGGGGGAGAGAAAAGAAAGCGGGCTAGAGGTATTGCGTCTCTCCGATTTGTTGAAGATAAAAGAAGCTGAGGCTGTTGCGTCTCAGAAAGGCCATGCAGAGGCTTTGGCATGCATCACGGAGTTGGAGAAGATTGTTGAAGATGAGAAGAACCAGAACAAAACCCTAGAGATGGTAGTTGAGGAGCTAGGAGGGGATTGTAAGTGCTTGCTTAACCGCGGAGTGCCCTTGGTTAGTTTTGTTTATCCTTATTCTCTTTTGTGTAGGCGCTTCAACTTTATTATGTTATTGTAGCTTGCTGACCGACTGGTGGCTTTCAAAGAATTATCCAAATATATGCTTGAACTTGGTGAGGCTGCGTACAATAGTGGTCGCCAAGACGGCTTTGCTGAAGGAAAGTCTTTTGCTGCCGAGAAGAAATCGGATAATGACTTTGAGTTATTCAAGTAAGATTGCGCAGGCACGTACTGAGAGAAGCGAAGAGCATTTGGCCTTTTGGAGTTTGGCATCTTAAAAGCGGATGAGAAGCTCTCTCGCAAGGGGGTGGCTGTGGACGTGCTCCGAAAAACTCTTGAAGGTGGTGGTTCAGCAGGTGATACAGCAACTGGTGATGTAGGCACCAGTGGACCGCGTAAGTGATGATCGTTAGGCCAGCTTGCATGCCGTGTAAGGGGCTAGGTGCCCTTGTAATGACTTTTATGACAATTTCTCGTTATCATATGTTTGTGTTTAACTTTATCTTCGCCATTTGTTCTGGCGGTATTTTGTATATACGGCCTTTGCCAAGGTCGTCTCTTTTATGTTTATGACATGTTTTGCTTTGCCATGGGCCGTTTATTTGAATTTTGTTTGAACTGTGTTTGAATTTATAATGTGTGCATACGTGAACTGTCTTGTGTAGGTGTCGCGAATGGTTATTGGTTGAGACATGAATATGTGTGGAGTAATACCTGGCCGGGCACTTGGTCGACACGGGCGTTGGAGGTTTGTCACCCTTATATTGTCTTAAAGAACTAAAGGTGTTTTCGTGAACACCCAAGATGGTGTATGCATTTGTAATCAAAATTAAAAAAGGTATGTAACAGTTAATGTAATCAACACTTCTTGTATTTCATATAATGTGTTGGGTCAGGGGCCTTTCATACAAAGATAAGGTGGAGATACATATAACACTTGCGCAGCTGTTGCGCGTTCCAGGTCCTGGGGACCATTTTGTCATCGAGGGTACGCAGCTGGTACGCCCCCTTGCCTAGGACCTTGTAGACGAAATAGGGTCCTTCCCATTTGGGGGTTATTTGCCCGGGCGTTCTGTGTTGGAGGATTCGTTGTCTCTAAAGATGTAGTCCTCGGGATTGAAGGTGCAGATGCGCACCCTGCTGTTGTAGTACTTTTCAAGCTTTGTTTTGTACTTGGCCTGGTTGATGGCGGCCATTTCTCTTCTTTCCTCAAGGAGGTCCAGATCCATCCGACGCTCTTCATTGTTGTTTACTTCGTTGATAGAGAGCATTCTTGGGGATGAAAGCCAATCTCTGTTGGTATAACCGCTTCAGAGCCATATACCAGGCTGAACGGTGTTCCCCATGGCTTGTTTTGGGCATGGTTCTGTGTGCCCACAAAATACTTGGAAGTTCATCTACCCAGCCTCACCTTTGGGTTCCTAGTCGTTGCCTTGTGGATGTGCCACTGATGAGAAAACGTGTTCAATATGTAGATCTTTGAGCCAATTCTGTAGATCTTCAGCTGTGAAGTTGGTTCTATTATCCGTGACTATGCGTACTGGCAAGCCGAACCTACATATGATGTGTTCCCAAATAAATTTCCACACTACCATTGCTGTTGTTGAGGTTAAGGCTTTGGCCTCCACCCACTTGGTAAAGTAATCAACTGCCACGATTATGAACTTACTGCCCCGGGGGCATCTGGAAATGGTCCAACCATGTCTATTCCTCACTGTTGGAATGGCCGCGCTGTTGTAACGGGTACCAAGACATTTTTGGGGCGCAGCGTCTTGGGCATGTGGCGTTGGCACGCGTCGCACTTCCTCAGTGTTTTGACGACATCTAGATGTATGCCTGGCCAATAGTAGCCAGCGTTCAGTACCTTTGCTACGACCATATGAAGGGCAGCATGGATCCCACAGATTCCTTCGTGTATCTCTCGTATGAGGTAATTTGCATCTACCGGGTCCATACATCGTAACAATGGTCCTAAGTAAGATCGCCTATACAAGATGTCGTCTGACATTTGGTATTGTAAGGCCTTGTGTTTGATCTTTCTAGCCTCGGCTTTGTCTATTGGTAATTTTCCTGATTGCAGGTATGCTATGATTGGTGACATCCAGGATGAGGTTCCTAATTGCACAACATTGACTTGTCTTAGCGGAACCAACATATTTTTCAGCACTGTACATCCTTAGCCAAGTGTTGGAAGTTTGTTGAAGTGAGCTTGCTTAAGGCGTCAGCTGGTTTGTTCTCACTCCTGTTGATGTGAGTAATTTTGAACATCTAGAATTGTTTGATCAATGATTTAGCTTGTTCCAGATACAGAGCCATGATATCCCCTTGGCATCATAGGATCTGTTAATCTGGCATGCCACCAGCAATGGGTCTACATGAGCTTCGAGATTCTTAACTCCCATCTTTATTGCGAAGCGGAGGCCTTCCAAGAACGCTTCATATTCCGCCTAGCTTGTTCCAGATACAGAGCCATGATATCCCCTTGGCATCATAGGATCTGTTAATCTGGCATGCCACCAGCAACGGGTCTACATGAGCTTCGAGATTCTTAACTCCCATCTTTATTGCGAAGCGGAGGCCTTCCAAGAACGCTTCATATTCCGCCCCGTTATTGGTGTTCTTGAACTCTAGAAGTATTGCGTATGTGAATCCTTGCTTTTCTGGGCTTACTAGTCGCAAACGTGCTCCTGCCACGTCATCATTCGACGCGCCATCTATGTACAGTTGCCAAACTTCATCTGTAACTATTATTCTAGCTTATGTCATCACTTTGCATTCTTTTTCTTTTTCATTTGGCACTTCTGTTATGAAATCTTCAAGAACTTGCCCTTTAATTGTTGGCCTTGGTTGAAATACCATGTTATACCGCTCCTAATTTAATGGCCCATTTAGCCAGCCTTCCCGAAATTTCCGGTTTTGCTAAGATGTGGCCTATGCTATAGTTAGTGAGGAAGTGAATGACGTGGCCTGAGAAATATCTACGCAGTCGTCTTGAGGCGTGAACGAGGGCTAATACTAGCTTTTCCATCATTGAATATTTTTCTGGATCATTGAGGGTGCGACTGACATAGTACACAGGGATTTGTACCCCGTTGCGATCAACTAACAGTACAACTCCAATCGCCTTTTCTGAGGCTGATAGGTACATTGTCAGCGGTTTTAGGGCTATGAGGGTTGGGAGTTGAATCAAGCATTCTTTCATCTCCTTGAAGGCGATTTCTGCTTCTGGAGTCCACTAGAACTTGCTCTTCGTAACGAAGTTGCGCAATGTTTTAATGAAGGGAAGTGATTTTGTCGCATGATTGGCCAGGAAACGATTAAGCGTAGCTAATCGTCCCGCTAATGTTTGCATTTCCTTGATCATTGAAGGAGAGGGCATGCGCTCAATTGCTTGCACCTTTTCTAGGTTTACTTTGAAGCCATCTCTCGCCACTATGAACCCCAAGAATTTCCCTACCTCCATGCCAAAGGAACACTTGCTCGGATTGAGCTTCATGTTGGCTTTGCGCAACGTGTTGAAGGTTTTTTCGATGTTCTGCAACATTTGGTCCTCCTCTTTGCTCATAATCACTAGATCATCCATGTAAACTTCTACATGCTTCCCGACATCGTCTCCAATTTGATCATTCATCATGCGCTGGTACGTGGCTCCCGCATTACGTAGCCCGAAGGGCATTTTGGTGTAGCAGTACAAGCCTATTGGTGTGCGAAATGTTGTTTTATCTTCATCCTCTATGGCCATCTGAACCTGGTGATACCCTTTATAACAATCCAGATTAAAGAGTCAATTTTTTCGTCGATCTGGGGTAATGCATAGCAATCTCTTGGGCACGCTTTGTTCAAATCCTTAGAGCCAATGAAGAAACACTAAATAGCACTGGCTAAGTAGCTGGGTCGTCTCGTGTATAGAAGTTCAACCTCTATCCTTCACTCTACGGATGACTAATTCTCCTAGGTATCCTGCAAAACTATCAACACCGGTGACTCGCTACATGGAGGAGAAGATGGGGGTTCTCCTTATAACCACCCTCTGGCGTGAGAATAAGTAATCGCTTTGAGGGTAAAGTGTGTGTCTAAAGTGAGAGAGTAAAGAATCAAACCCTTAAACCTTTGGATTGAGCCTTCTATTAGAGAGGAGACCTGCCAGCTAGCGAACGCCTGCCAGCTGTCCAACCAGGAGTAATATCCGTTCTCTCCTCTCTAACGGTGTCAGGTCCTGAGGTGATGTGGTGCACGGTTATTCATTCCAGGTCAGCGTGCTGTTGTACTAGTTGTTTCCTTATCCTCTCAGGATCTTGCAATCGCTGCTGGCGCCCTATATTGGTGCCACATGTTGTCCTTTATATCTGTAGAGAGCATCTTATTGTCGCTAGGTGTCCCTTTCTAGAAGCTTCTAAAATCTTCTGGATGCTATTGTGTGACGGGGACCCCAACTTTGAGTTGTTTGGTCCCTATGCCATGTGTCCACATGTAATTTGGGATCATACATCTTCACATATGATTTGTGATTGTAGATTGTCAAAACTAAATCCCTTGGTCTGATTGTCCTCAAAGAGTCTCAAGAGTAGGAATGGGTTTTTCCCAAATACTCGTACTTGTACCCGTACCGATTGTAGATTGTCAGTATATTCATACCCAATTTTATTGGTTTTGGTATTCGGTGCTTTCGGTATTGGTATGGGTACGGGTACCGAATTTTATATAGACCTTTAAAAGTTTTTTATATATATTAGGTTTTATTTCATATTATGGTATTTATAGTACTCAGTATTCATTTTACCTATTTGGTATTCGTACTATATTGGTACTTATGTCAATTTTACATATTTAGTACCCGTATGAGTGCTCAAAAACTAAATAAAACAAAATGGTACCAAAGCGGGCACCGTACCGAAATACCCGTACCATTACCTGTACCCCCGTACCGTACCAATATATTTGGTACCCAGTTTTGTTGCAATTCAATACCGGTATTTTCGGTACGGGTACTGTACCAATCTATCCCTACTCGAGAGTTAATCATGAGTTTTTCCATAACCAACCTCCTCATTCAGTTGATTATTGTGTTGGTTGCTCAACCCTCAATGATCGCTTTTTCGTTTGCCTTGTTTTGACTTCTTCTTCTCTGAACAAATTTTACGCTTTCCCTAGCAACCTCCTCATATCCAACCCTATAATCTAATAAAAAACACCTTTTTTTAAAATTTGACTCGCATTCATAGCAGGTTCTGTGTATATTTATGAGTGAGTTATGCATATTTTAGAAAGCGATTGTGAATGGATGACAGAAAAAAATGTTATTGTTCATCTGTATATTTAGAAAGACACTGTTCCCCATATTTATTTTTGAATATTTTTTAAAGTAGTTATAAGCGGATGATAGAGAGAAAATAATAATACATGTATAAAAAGTATTATTTAATTGAAAAGGATAAAAAAAATTAACGATTTTTAGTGTAATTATTTGGATGACAAAAGAGAAGTTGATATAAGTGCTTTAAGAAACTTCTCACATTTAGATAAGAAGAGAGAAGTTGATGTGAATGTTGTAAGAAGCCTCCTCATTTCATTCTCCAATCATATTCTTTTTTATTATTTTTCTTACAATTACAATCTTAACTAATTTTACACGGATATTATAATTTTAAGAATCTGAGTCATATTCTATAAATTTCAATACATCATTATTATGTCGTTGTTTATATTTTTCTAAATTTTGATATAAAATTTATAAGATTTTGGGTCATATTATATAAATATTTTTATAAAACACATTACAAGTATATATTTGAATTTATATAAAACAATAATACACACACACACACACACACATATATATATATATATATGAATTTATGAAAAAAATATATAAAATAAGGGTGGTGTTGGTGCATATTTGTGACAACAGCTTAGATTTGGTCTTTGGATATCTTATAATTAGTACAATGATAAACGGTTAGCGGTTTTAGTTTTGTAATAGTTAGTTAGAAGTAATTAGGCTGAACTAGACTCTAAACAGAACATGGTAGGCGAATTGGGCTTGAGACCCATTAGCAGTCCATGTAGGAAAACCCTAGCCCAGTTGCATAACCTATCTCTATATAAAGGGTGGTTTGCATTAGGGTTGAGGTTGCTGTTTCTGTTGCTGGTTCTATTGTTTGTGTTGCTGTTTAGTTGTTCAGAGAGATTGAGAGAGAGTCTTGAATTCATTGTAAACACTTTGTGTTAGATAATCAATAGAAGACAGTTTGAAAGGAATTGTGTTCGTGTTCGTGTTCTTGTTTCTGTTAACTCTGATCTAGGGGATTCCGCACTCTAGATTAGATAGACGATTCTGTTAAGATCCATACGGACTAGGGACATACAATTGGTATCAGAGCTTTCGGCTCTTGATTTTGCTTGGTTCAGAATAGTAACAGCAGAAAAAGTTGGGTTTTGGACGTTTTGGAGGCTGTTTTGAAGTTTGTGACAGCTGAATTAGGGTTCTGGCGGCTGTTTTAAGGTTTCTGCAGTGATTTCGGATTAACACCAGGAATTTCAGATTGAAGAAAGGCATCTCGGATCCAAAGTGAAGCATTTCAGATTGCAGACTTGAATTTCGGATCAGAAATCTGCATTTCGGATCATCAGACTTGCAATTCGGATCTGGAAAACTTGCGTTTTGGATCAGAGAAGTGCAATTCGGATCAGAAAATCCCATCTCAGATTCCATTTTGGATCAGAAGTGTATTCCGGATTCCATCTCGGATCAGAACTATTCCGGATTCCATCTCGGATCAGAATAGTCTATTCCGGATTCCATTTCGGATCAGAACAGTGCATTCCGGATTTCATCTCGGATCACTATTCCGAATCACCATCTCGGATTAGCATTTCGGATTACTGTTCCGGATTTCTATCTCGGATTGACTATCCGAGTTATTGTTTCGGATTTGGTACTGTTCCGGATTTCATACAAAAAGGTGGAAAATTAACCAGCTGACGTAACCAGAGTTAAATGTTTTCGGACATAGAATTTGCTCCACAAACAATCTTGACAAACCGGTTGCACGGTTAGGCTTGTGGTGATTTTTAGGACAAATCATAATCGGAAAATATACATCATTAGAATCGTATCGTCGAGAGGAGTCTAACAGTATAATTTGGTAATCACTCATTTCGGACAAGTTTTAACGTTTTTAGCGAGCCGGTTCGGCATAAAGATGTCATTGCTTGATGGCGTCAAACATACATTCAAGTGTTATACTACGTCGAAGGAGATGTCAGATGCCCTAGAGAAGAGGTATGAGGGCAATACCGATGTGAAGAAGAACAAGGTTGATCTGCTAAAGAAATAGTTTGTTGTGTTCAAAGGAATGAGAAATGAATCCCTTGAAGATATTATCACGAGATATTATCATCTGATGTCAGAAGTGGATAATTATGACATAGAGGGATACACGGATGTGGAGACAAACGACAAGTTGCTGGATGCTTTACCTGCAAAGTGGGATATTTATACTTTGATGATAAAGGGTGAAGCTGATTATGAAACGAAAGACTTGGAAGAGGCTGTTGGGAAATTGAGAGCTTATGAGCTCAATATGAAGAAGAAGGAAACGGGTTATGATCAGGTTCAAGATCCGGGGATTTATAAAGGGCTTACACCTTCATCTTCCAACACTGCTTCTAGTGATACTGCAACTGCGTTTCTCTCATGTGAGAATGAGCAGATCGTGACAAATGCTGAAGGTGAAGTATGTTTTGTTGCTGTTTAAGGAGGCTCGTCAGGGGCAAAGAGACAACACTCAAGTAATAGTAACAGCAGTACTAAGTCTATGCCTCTGAGTGTCAAAAGTGCTGAAGATCATCTAGCATTGCTTGCTTCTTTCGTTGCTTCCTATGAGAATTACATTCAGGGAAAAATATCTGATCCTGCTATGTTTGATGAAGATTATGATCAGATCGACCCTGATGACCTATAGGAGACGGATTTGCAATGGCAGATGGCCATGATCTCTAGAAGAGTGAAGAGGTTCATGAATAGAACGAGCAGGAAGTTCGTTGGAAAAAGTGTGGGTTTTGACAAGTCTAAAGTGAAGTGTTACAATTGTCAAAACTATGGACATTTTGCTAGAGAATGTCAACGACCAAAAACTGAATCTCGTTCTAACTCATCCTTTCAAGATTCTCATGGTCATGGTTCAAGCAACAGGAATGCGTCAAACAACACTGGATCAAAGGCCCTGATTTCTACTTCTAGAGAGGGTTCTTATGATTGGAGTGTTCATCTAGAGGGTGATAATCATGCCTCACAGGCATTCATGGCTGAGATAGCCCCAGTTGCTGATGAAGAAGTGAAAGCTGATGCTGAGGAACAGCGAGAGAAGGTAGCTGAAAAGGCTGATGGAGAACAGACTGCTACAGAGAAGAAGATGGATGCTGATTTTGCTGCTTTCATGGCCGATCTAAGCAAGTCAACAGGAGAGGTACATTCTAACTCTGGTAGTTCTGTTTGCTCAAAATGTCGTGAACTACAAAGTGAGGTTGACAGGTTAACCAATCAAAACCATAAGTGTGGTAAATGAGCTCTCGAACCTAAAAGAATCAAACTTTTTCGTAAAACGAAACGAGTCATTATACTTGAAGAAAATTAAAGGTTATGAAGAAGAAATCAATATTCTAACCTGTAAACTTAACGAAAAACTCCAGGTTATTGATTTAGCTCATGATACAATGAGTGAGAAAACAAAAGAGGTTTCTGAAAAATGCAAAGAGTTGGCGGAAGCACAACTTAAAATTTGTGAACTTGAAAAGAAATTAAATCAATTCAGAGATTCATCTTTTATCATGAAACTCATGATGAATGGCTTGAAGAAGAGTAATGACAAGACATGTGTGGCCTTCAAAGGCTTAAATGAAGTTCCACCACCTCTTGGTCACGACTATTCTTTCTTGCCAGATGAAGAAGAGCTTACAGACTTTGTGTCAACTACACCTGGTAGTTCCACATCAGGGGATGTTGATGTGACTAAGAATGCCAAGAAGGATACTAACAGGGAACCAATTCTGAAAACAAAGAATACACACCTTAAGAATCAAAAACAAGTTTATGTTAAAAAGGTTGATTTTGTTAAAGGGAGTGATTTGAATGAAGAGGTCACTGTTATTACAAAAGAGTCTAATGTGCAGTTTGCTAAGAACAAAAACAAAGAAAAATCAGTAGTTAAGCAAACTAAACAAGATCCTTCAAAGGCATCATCATCATCATCGACTGATGAATCTAAGCAAGAGGCTTCAATTAAGAAGTCTTCGGCTAGAAAATCGTGCTTCAGATGTCACTAAAAGGGACATGTAGCTAGCTGTTGTCCTAACAAAAAGAGTGAAGCACAGGTAAGTGAGAGACAGAGAGAAAAATCACCAGGAAAAGGTGGTGATGGTGAGAAGAAGGTTAACTCACCAAAGATTTCTGCTACCAGGCAATAGAGTGTTGCTGTTGGTGTAGATAAGGCCGAAAAAGGAACTCACCAAGTTCCTCGTTTTCAAAGAAATCAACAAAGATTTCAGCCTGAATCTACATCAGGCAGATATGAAAGACCTAGAAGTAGTTCACCAAGAATGAATAACTTTAATGGTCAAACAAATAACTTCAGAAGTCAAGGTCAATATCAAACTCGATACCAGAATGTTGGTAGTCGAAAATTTTATAACAATGGCTTTAGAAATTATCATCATCAAAATTCATGGAACCAAAATCATAATTTCCAAAGGTCGCAAAGTCCAAACATGGTTAGGAAACCTCAGGACCACAGACCTAGTGGAAATTGAAACCATTTCCATCAACAGGTCTAAGATCCAAGACTCCTGTTAGGAGTGATGGATATTGGATGGATGTCCCTGTGGTTGATGAATCTGGAAGACCCAAGACCATTAAGGCTTGGGTCCCCCAATCTAACTAGTTTTGTTGGGTGGTGCAGGAGCTGCTAAGGTGGATTATCAACTTGTGGTATGTTGATAGTGGCTGCTCCAGGTACATGATGGGGGATGCGAGGTTGTTGACTGAGTTTGAGAATATAGATGGTGGTTATGTGAATTTTGCAGGTGCTAAAGGAGGGCACATTACCGGTCGAGGGAAAGTGACCAACGGGAAGATCACACTGGACAAAGTGAACTATGTTGAGCAGCTGAAGCACAATCTGATGAGCGTGTCTCAAGTCTGCGACAAGGGTCACTCGGTCCACTTTACTAAGTCTGAAGCTTTGGTGTTGAAACCTGGTTTGGTGATACCGGATGACTGGATAGTGATGAGAGCACCAAGGAGAAACGAAACTTATGTCATGGATATGGGTGCTAAGGATTCTTCCACTGTGGTGGCATGTTTACCATCAAAAGCATCTGAGGCTGAGTCATTGCTATGGCACATACGCATGGCCCACATCCACTACAGAAAAATGAATTATATAATTAAAAATGGTTTAGTGGAAGGGGTGCCAGTGCAGAGGTTTCACGTGGAAGATAAATGTCTTCCATATCAAAATGGAAAACAACATAAGAAACCTCACAAGTCTAAAACAGTAAATTTCATAGATGCCCCTTATGAATTACTTCATATGGATCTATTCGGTCCGGTGAACATAAGGAGCATAGGTGGAAAGTACTATTGTTTAGTTGTCACATATGATTACTCACGATATTCATGGGTTTTCTTTTTAGGTACAAAAGATGAAACAGCGGAGATGCTGATATATCTTTTTACGAAATTGGAAAATGTCCATGATGCACGGATCAAGAGGATAAGGAGTGATGATGGCATGGAGTTCAAGAATCAGATTCTGGATCTCTATTGTCTTCGCAAAGGAATTGAACATCAATTTTCTGCTCCTTATACACCTCAATAGAATGGAGTCGCTGAGAGGAAAAACAGGATGTTGATTGAAGCCGAAAGGACTATGCTATCTGATTCAAAGCTTCCAGTTCTTTTCTGGGGAGAAGCTGTGAACAGCTTGTTATGTCCTGAACAAAGTTTTGACGGTTAAACAGTTTAACAAAACATGTCATGAACTGTTGTTTAACCGAAAACCAAACTTAAAAGGCTTTGAACCATTTGGATTACCCTGCACCATTGTGCGAAACAAAGATAAGCAAAAATTCGTTGAGGTAGCTGATGAGGGTCACTTTCTAGGCTATATGCCTGGAACACCGAATAAAAGGGTTTTAATCTAAAAACTGGTAAATTGAGGTGGTGTTTAACATGGAAATCATTAGTTATTCACCTCAACAATCAACGGGGGTCCTCCTATATTATATGATTATGACAGTGTTTTTAAATCATTTAATATTCCTGATTTTTTCAATGCAGATGAGTCTCAAGTGATCCAATCTGTGATCAGTGAAGATGGAGAGTATGACTTCATGCCTAGATCGAGTGTATCGATGACAGATGCTCCAGAAACTTCTTCCAGGGCAGCTCCAGAGGACTCTAATGATATTGAGTTTGAACCTATTCAGGGGGAGGACTTCACTAATCCGTTTGCTAATGCTAATATTCATTGGGAGGTTGGATCTAATCTGGTTGTTGACACCATTGCTACCACACGTGTAAACAGAGATCATCCAGTTGAAAACATCATAGGTGATGCTGGTGCAGGTGTCCAGACAAGAAGAGGTGTGTTTGAAGGTTCCTGTTTGTTTACTTCGATTCAGAAGACTGGGTTGATTCATGAATGTTTGTATAGCTGCTTTATTGCCCAAGCAGAGCCGAAAAATGTTCATATGGCTCTAAAAGACAATTGTTGGGTTGAAGCTATGCAAGAGGAACTAGCTCAGTTCAAGAAGTTGAAAGTTTGGGAGCTAGTTGACTTGCCTGAAGGAGAGAAGGAAATAGGCACTTAAGTGGGTGTTTAAGTGCAAGAAAGACTACCGAGGGATCGTGATAAGGAATAAGGCTCGGTTGGTGGTGAAAGGGTTCAATCAGCAAGAGGGGATTGATTACAATGAAGTGTTTGCACCAGTGGCAAGGTTGGCAAGCAATTCGTTTGTTCCTAGCTTTTGCTTCATTCAAGGGCTTCAAAGTTTACCAGCTTGACGTGAAGAGTGTGTTTCTTTATAGGAAAGTCCAAGAACTGGTGTATGTCTCACAACCAGACGGGTTTACTGATCCAGACTATCCAGATCGAGTCTATCGACTTGATAAGGCATTGTATGGATTGCATCAGGCACCTAGGGCGTGGTATGAGACACTGTCAGCACATTTGTTAAAGAATGGTTTCGAAAGAGGTCAGATTGACAGTACACTTTTCATTAAAAGGAAGAAGGAAGACTTTCTGCTGGTACAGGTATACGTAGATGACATCATTTTTGGGTCATCTGATGAGAACATGTGTCATGATTTCGAAGAGGTAATGAAGAGCAAGTTTGAGATGAGTGCGATGGGTGAATTATCCTACTTTTTGGGTTTACAAGTTGAACATAAGAAGGATGAGATGTTTATACATCAGTCGAAGTATGTGTATGACATTTTATCTCGTTTCAAAATGGAGGATTGTGCTACTTTCAATACACATATCTGTGAGAATCACAATCTTGGTCCAGATCATGAGAGTGTGGAGGACGTTGATCCAACTCAATACAGGGCAATGATTGGTTCTCTGATGTACTTGATTTCTTCAAGACCAGACATCATGTTCGTAGTATGTCTTTGTGCCAGATATCAAGCGAATCCAAAAGAGTCACACATGAAAGCGGTGAAGCGGATTCTTCGTTACTTAAAGGGCAAACCTAAACTTGGGTTATGGTATCCAGCTACTAATGATTTGAAGTTTGTTGCTCTCATTGATTCAGACTTTAGAGGATGCAAATCAACAAGGAAGTCTACCACAGGTGGTTGTCAGTTCTTAGGAGGGAGGCTAGTGTCATGGCAATGCAAGAAGCAGTCTTGCGTGTCCACTTCGACGTGTGAAGCTGAATATATTGCTGCGGGTAGTTGTTGCTCTCAGGTTCTCTGGATCCAACAACAGATGCGCGACCATGGTTTGAATTTCACTCGTACTCCTATTATGATAGACAATAATGCCACTATATCAATCACCAACAATCCCGTAAAACACAGTCGCACAAAACATTTTGACATTCGTCATCATTTTATACGGGATTGTGCTGAAAATAAATTAATTGAACTGCATCGAGTCGACACACTAGATAACCTGACAGATCTTTACACAAAAGCGATTGACAGGGCTCATTTTGAATATTTAGTCGAACTCAATGGGATGAGGAATCCTGAATAACCAGTGTTCCATAAGACTTCTGTAAATACATTTACTGCTTTTCAAAAATAAAAAACATTAAAAAAATAGAAAATAAAAAATGAGTTTTCACTGTGTGGAAAAGAAGATATGATAGTACATCAGCAAGTTAGACTGTCACACTGAAATTAAAACTAAAATTGCTTAAGTATGATAGCAGCTTCATCATATGATGTACCAGTAGGCAAAAAACAAGAAATAATCAACTTACCTTATGATACAAGTATATTAAATTGTGTATGAGTGGGTAACATATCAGTGGCGTATGGTTTTATAACCTTAAATATTGCGTTGATAGATTGCCAAAATCTAAGGTTTTAGGTCTTTATATCGTTATTTCATCCGAGGTATCAAGGTTGTCTTTCTGCTGCATCCAGATATATGTTGACCTAGGCACAACCTTGATATCTTAAAAGATCTAAAATACCAAATCCCAAAAATTGAAGAAGCTCTCATAGAGAGTTATTCAAATGTGCAAACTGTATTATTCGTATCAAAATTTGGTATTTGCCCTAACCCTCGTTGGATATTGGTCTCTTTTCTATACGGAAGTACTGACCTGATCACCGATTATCTAACGTTGTAATTCAAAAGGATGAATTTCGGTATACTCACCTACTACGATGAATTTTGTGCATACCTTGATCGTGGGGGTATGTCCTGAAGTGGGACACACTAGTATATCAGTATAAATTATCTAAACAGATCACTAGGTAATGGTACTTGAAATGTCCATGTATTTTGTTTAAGTGGATAAACAATACTGGTAATCGTCTTGAACTGCTTTTCATGAATATTGCATAAAGAATTATCAAATAGTGTGAAAACAGTTTGATGTTGCTGATATGATCTTCTTACCGGTGACTCTCACAAAAACAGAGTGTTTATTATTTCGTTATTTATTTGTTCTCAGAAAATATAAAAATCCAAAAATATTTCATTTCTTGTATATTTTTAATGTACGGAATATGGTTGTTCATGGAAGAGTTCTTACCGATAGGGGGAGACAGGTGTTAGAAGATGAGTTCAAAATTTTTAAAAATCTTGCAGGTTCAACGTGTTTTAAAATTTTAAGTATGTGATATGAGTTGAAAAGTGCTTAATCTGTGATACAGTTTTACTATCTCTTGGATAATAACAATTTGTTTAACTTGTGTTGAAAAATTCTTATGGTTTCTCGAGATGTTTGTTTTATAGTATACAGATTGTAGCAGTGTGTTGCTGAGAAGTTTGGTGAAGGGGAGTTTGATTGGATGCATGGTAGAACCTCCTTTCTACATTGCAGACAAAGTTGAAGAGTTTTGAAGATTGCTATGCAAGGACTAAACTAGAGTTTACTCAAACGCTAACGATTTAGAAGATTTGGTGATTGGATACATCAGCTTAGGGGGAGTCTGTTGCTGACAGAAGCTATTAAAGCTGAAGCTATCCAAAGACCAACGTTTTTCAAAGATGTTGCAGATTGCAAGAAGACTGAAGACAAAGTTATTTTATGAAGTTATTGTCAAGGGGGAGTTTATTGGTGCATATTTGTGACAACAGCTTAGATTTGGTCTTTGGATATCTTGTAATTAGTACAATGATAAACGGTTAGCGGTTTTAGTTTTGTAATAGTTAGTTAGAAGTAATTGGGCTGAACTAGACACTAAACAGAACATGGTAGGCGAATTGGGCTTGAGACCCATTAGCAGTCTATGTAAGGAAACCCTAGCCCAGTTGCATAACCTATCTCTATATAAAGGGTGGTTTGCATTAGGGTTGAGGTTGTTGTTTCTGTTTCTGTTGCTGGTTCTATTGTTCGTGTTGCTGTGTAGTTGTTCAGAGAGATTGAGAGAGAGTCTTGAATTGATTGTAAACACTTTGTGTTAGATAATCAATAGAAGACAGTTTGAAATTGTGTTCATGTTCGTGTTATTGTTTCTTTGAAATCTGATCTAGGGGATTCCGCACTCTAGATTAGATAGACGATTCTTTTAAGATCCATACAGACTAGGGGACCTACAAGTGGGAGTTAGCTACAAAGTCCAGTTTTCCTACAAAGTGTAAAAAGTAATAAAACACTATAATGTCAACTATAAACACACTCAAGACCCACAAATAACAAAGTAAAGATTACTAAAACGCCATATTTGTGGGTTTTGTGTTGTGTTTTGGATGATATTGCTTTGATCATCGAATGACTAACATTAGTGCGTTTTATGTTGATAATCATGTTGTGTTTTACATTCATAGTTCTACGATGGTTTGTTTGATGTTTTTATAGACTGTTAGGCTTTGGATATTGTGTTTTAGTGATCTTCACTTTGTTATTTTTTGGGTTTAAGTGTGTTTTAATGGCCGAAATTGTAGTGTTTTATAACTTTGTACACTTTGTAGAAAAATGGACTTTGTAGCCGAACCCCACTCTATAAAATAATATTTCAATATGAACAACTAAAAAAAATTCTAACTTTGGGGTGAACAGTGAACCCTAATATTTGGAGCTTCAACATAGCTCTCCTTAAAATTTGAGGAAGATAATTTGAAGATGGGGAGCTGATGAATGAAAAAATAACATGATTTTAGTCTTTTACCCTAAAATCTAAAAATAAGGTAAATGTAGAAGTTTTGACTTTGGGCTCCGACTTCGGACTCATCAGTACGGACTCTAGTCTTTCCCAGGTGCCACAATGTAAGGGTTTTACTCTGGGCTCGGGCCTCCGATCTGTCCGAATGCCGGTTTTAGCCTTCCCAAGCTTTGGATGAACCTGCATTATGAAGAAGACGGTTAAAAGGGGTCCCGAGGAGTGCCTCGGGGACCACCCTCCGACACTCAACATTAGTATTGTATACAAGATAAGCAATGATGAGGCATGTGTATATATATGAACAATATATGTTGGGGGATGATAATTGTAACATTCGGAGGAAAACGGATTCGGATAAAAACCCAAACCTTTTGTAAACGAACTTTTGGCAAATAAATACGATTGGAAATTATTTAACATCTTATATTTTTACTCTTACTCTACTATTTTTTTTATCATTTTAGAATTTGAATATATATATATATATATATATATAATACTAACATATTTATAGATAAAAATAAATAATAATAACAACAATAATAATAATACTAATAAAATCAAAATAAAAACGCGCAGACCACGAGACTCGAACCCGGTCTCGAAATTAACCAAGCAACCAACAAACGCTCCACCACCTTTCCAGAATTTGAAGAAATTGCATCGTTTAACATCATATACGAAAATTATGAACGCTCCATTTCAAACCTTTGCTGCCCAAACTCCGGCGACTGAAAAGGAAACCATCATCAACCAAAATTAGTTGATTCGATCCGCGTTTCTTCTTTTAAAACTCAATCAAGAACCTAGATGAAAACACATCTAGGTTCAAACACGGTTCAACGACTCCAACCCAGTCGGAGCTGTCAAAATCCCGCGTGCCCTGCTCCTTCTTCTTTCGGAAGTCACCGAATTGTTTCTGCGTTATATAAACGGGACGAGACTTCTCCAAAACGGTTTACCTTTCTCATCATTTTCACTCTACACTCCTGTTACCTGTTCGTTGGAGACTTCAGACGTAACCGGAAGAACCCAAGGCTCGCCGGAAAATGCCAATCACTCAAATCCCGTCGTTTCGGTACAAATTTTATTACTACAAATCAATTAACTTATGTTCCATTTCATAAACGTCATGAAATTAACCGGACATGGGAGGGTAGTGTTCCGGGTTTCTGTTCGGTTAAAACTTGATGAAGAAGATGAACCTGTAGACTGTTTCGAAATAGATTATAAAGTTAAAAGTTTTCAAAAACTGGTAATGCAGTGTAGTGGTAAACTACACGTAAGAGCCGGCCAAGGTCTCAAGATCGAGTCACGGCTCGATATATTCGTTGCATTTTTTTTCTCTCTTTTAAAACAAACGAGTAATCTGATCTATGCAGATTTGTTATAAAGTTTTGTTATAAAGGTAATTAAAATCTTATACTAAACATGTTAGACACATAGCCTAGTTGGCCGGGCTATGTGCACTCCTTAGACGCTGTGGCACCTTTTTGTTCTTGACAATGAAACAAATTGACTGTTTGAACCTAACCTCTATATAAGAGAATTAAAAACAGTATATCCTTCGGGTTAGACGGTCGGGCTGCGTGCACACGTACGAAAGGTCGTGAGTTCGAATCCCAGCTAGGGCTGGTTTTGGACAGGTTTTCAATGTTTAATTCTGAAACATTTTTTTAAAATAATAATAATAAAACTTTTAAAACATGCTTATAAATATTGTAATTCTTTCATTTAAAGTTAATCATATTATTTAAATATTTCAACACTCACGTAAATAAATAAGTAATTAAGAATTTAAATAAATAATTTGCGAAGGTAAGAATATTAATTAACTTAGTCATCATGTGGATATCTAGGATAAACATTCGTTCATTCGGTATCTCAACTTCACACTCGTGTGATATCTTCAAGAAATCCTAATTGCAACCACTGTGAGTGAATCTTACAACTCTCCATTCTATTTTAATTACACGTTTTTGGGGTGTATCATGTGTCGCTCTCTGGTTATTATCTTTTTATTTAAATACTTGCAATTACCATTATGTGAACTAACGTGTTATGTGCTAATTGTTGTTTGTCATTTAGTGTTTTACATTCATTGCAGTCATTTCCTCATTAAAGGTCGTCCGTTCCCCGTTACCTACGAGCGGAACTTGACGTTGCCTATTATACGAGATCAACTCCGTTTGATTGAGTTTCGATCTTGCAGCACACCGCATTACCATGCACACTTGTACATTGTTAAGTTGCTTATTGAATGAGTTTGTTTGTGGAAATTAATAATTGACGTACGCGATGTTCACGTATTTTGGTTAATGCACATTTTCATAAATAAAAGATTAAATATATTATTTTTACTAATAGCAAAAAGGGATTCACTCGCCAACTTATGTTGACCCAAACTTTTCTTTTACACGTGATACAGGTGAGCATGTTTGAAGCATGGATCATATAGGATATGGCCTTAGAAGAATAAATTGTTATTTGCACTTGATTGGAACTATGTTGTGATTGTTTGAATATTGTTTTTTTTGGGATTTCTATTAATTAAATTGAAATAATAAATATTGAAACCTTAAAATAGAAATGTCATGAGCTTCGATGAAGACCCAATCTGCCCCGATTACTTTATCCACTGCGGGTCAGGGTGTGACAATAATGGGGGCAATGGTGCTTTCATAAGAACCATCCGAACCATGGGAGATGGTTCTTTATTAGTGAAGGTGCTAAGGGGAGAGAATGGGGTCTGTATAATGCTCTCTTATTTGTGAGAGGTGATGTATTGTTCTTTGTGTAAGGGGTCTGTTTTATTAGTCTTTATGTTAGAGAGAGAAAGAGAGAGTTAGTTAGTTAGAGAGAGAATGTGGTATTCACTATGTGTGAGAGAGAGAGAACAGGGAAGTGAGTGTGTTTATAAGTGACCGGGGGTTGTCCTTTTATAGAAGAAATAATCTTGGTGGCCAAGTAAAGTTTAGTAGGTATATGGTACTGTTGATGTACTATGAAGTATAGGTCGTAGGTTGTACATTGATTGTATTGTTCGACAATTATATCATGTGTGTGTATCTTTATGCTTTTGTCGTTCATCCACCGGACCAATGTATTGATTGTTTATCTTTCGTCCATCTGTTCGTCCTTCATCCCCCGGGGCTATTCACCCTTCGTCCATCCGGAAGGCTACTAACGCCAACAGCCCCCTAGTCTAGCATGTTGTAGTTCTAGCTACAACATACTAGACTCAAACCTTTCTTTCTCTTGTATTTTGCTTTGTTGCGCCTAAGTGCCCTGCATATGTTGTTAGTACGTGCCTTGGTTTGAAGAGATGATTTTTTATTCGGTCATCCCTTCTTTCGGGTGGGGGGTTACGGATGATTCTTGACCGGTTGAGATGGTTTGAGGTCCGACATCTACCATGTGATACGCCTATGATGTGCGTTTGGATCATAAGAATTGTACCTTCGTTATATTAGAATAGTGTGTATGTGGAGAAGGTGAACTTAAAAGTGAGTTGTATGTGTGTAACATGAATGGGTTAGGGCTTTCTCTTAAAAATATATATTACCTTTGACTTTGGAATAGCCAAAGATCATAGAAAGAAAACTTCTCCACCATATAACTTTTGATGGTAGTCTTGGTGTCATTGGCTGAGCATGACTTTGTTAAATATATATAGTAATGACTAAAAGGACTTTGGTTGGTAATGTACTTAGAATACCAAATAGGTTTGGTAGTTCGTAACTTAAGTGGTTTGGTACTTGTGTGTTAATGCTTTCAAAGTGTGTCATGCATGTATGATAGTTTTCCTACTGCCACGTGTTTGTGAAGGAAAAAGATACAAAACAATATTCAGAATTATGCATTCCTTGATTTCAAATGTATACACTAAGTCTTGTTTTAATGCCATCAAAATTTGTCTCTTCATGCATGTTGCGGTATGATTTGCATTTGGTAGGGTCTGTAAAAAACGCAAAAGTACGCATTCAAGTATCCCCAAAGACTTGATAGTATTCATGTTCTAATATTTAATCCTGGGATACATACGGTGTACATTTAGATATATAAAAATAAAAGGTTAAGCATACCACTTTCATATACACTTTATTATCATGAAAAGTGTTATTTTTACAAGTGCCCCAAATCTTAAAATCATACATTTATGGTTAATTAGATTTCTTAACATAATATGGCAGGTAAGTAGGGAAAGGTATGAGATTATAGAACCTGGCAAACCGATTCGGATCAATTCTGCAATAAAATAATTGTGCACGTGGCCGTATAGATCCAGCTCCAGCAAGATTAGTTGAGTGGAGCCCCGGCTCTTATTGGCTTATCCAAAAAGCAATCTCGATGTGTGAACGGACCAAAAAGTTGGTCCGACGAAGATAGTTCTTTGTAATCCGTAAAGAAGTGTGACAATATTTGTTAAGGGATATGAGTCATGTTATGATAGTCATCCGGATAGGATTATTATGAATCATCCATTCAATATTATGATGGATCGTTAGTCATTAACTCAAAGGTTACTATTGGATAAACATTAATTGCAATAAAAGTGGACAAAAGATGTTTTGTGATTTTAAAATCTTTTATATACTCACGTGCGTGTTTGATGAGTAAAAAATAAAAAAATAAATCTGAATGAAACGGTGGCTCGGATATAGAGGTCCGGCTTCCGTAAGATTAGATATATCCAAATGTTAATGTGTGGAATGTGGTTCAAGTGACGAGCTATGCTAAACATGTAAACGAAGGCGTTCTCATGCAACGTCTCGAGGTTAGATTCAAACTATTAAGCTATGGTTGATGTGACTCGGTCATCCTTCAATTGTTCCATTGGAAGTTCACTTCAGTGGGTGTTATGATCTTCGGAAAGGGGATGATGGGTATGGGATGATGACCGTTGTATTCGAGAGACTTGGGTCACATTAATTCTGAAGAAAAGCGTGCACTACAATTATCTCACCCGTCTTGAATCTTGATTTTACCAAACTAAAGAAACTATCCACCCCAGTTTGGTTTTCAAGTTGAGTGACGAGGACACCTTTGGTGAGATGTCTCAGCTGAGACGATAATACATAAACAATGGGTTGATCTTATTCGTCCATGGTTAGGCATGAGTATTTCCTGAGGAGGAAAGCAACGTGTGGAAGTTGCCATGAGTGGTCAAACATGGCTAGTCAGAGCATGCATTCCATAATTACCTTCTGTATGGGATCATGGGAAATTTTACATAGGTCATCCGGAATGAGGATGCTCGATCATTCATATTAATCCATCCGATGAGCTTCATACTTTTGTAAAGAATTTTGACGATTAGCCATTATTTAAGAAAACAAAGTGCATGAGGAGATTATAGACGAGGACGTTTAAGGAATCTCCATATTGGGCTATTCGCTTATGCCGAAATGACCTAGGGTGAAGGATGGGAGTGAAGATGAAGATAGGATCTTGTGTATGTCTATTTCTATGGTTTATATATTTACCCGGCTGTTGATTTTAGGAGCGAAAAGGATAAAAGCATTAATAATATTAAAACTCAATGGAATGAAATAATTTAAAAAGATTTACAAAAGTTAAACAAAGGTCCATTTAGCCTATCTAGATGCTACGAACCAAGCAATGTAGTGAATACTTAAAGTTTGGGAGGATATCTACAATGATTCGGAGGGGAACAAAACTATCCGTAGGCTACTTAGCCTATCTAGATGTTGTGAAGACGTTGAGTTCTACGAGTTAGATAGTAAGCATGAGACATCATATTTAATGCTTCAAGCAAAGCGTCTTGCCTAAGCTATTGATCGGCTAGTATGGATGTGATTATAAGGTTTTGAGTGGTGGAGTTGGCGTGATGAGGATCCAAAGATTTCTAGACAACACCCCCGAGTAGGTAAACTGATATTGGGTGTATTCTGGTTTAGAAAGAAGGGTTAATGGCATTTCTGGTGCCCTCAAGGATATACAGTTTTTGCAAATCAGAACAGCTAACATCGAAGATTAAGTTGATATAAGGATAAGGTAAGGTATATTGAAGATAAGGGTTACTTAAATGGACGATTGTGTTTAAATATGTAGGGCTTTGAGATGTGGGAGGTCCTAAACTAGAGGTGACGTGGACGTGTAAAGAGACATCCGGAAAGGAGGTATTTTGTGTCTTTCGTTGGAGGATGACGATATGAAGTTGTTTCAGAGTTTGGAAAAAATAGGATAACACATTTGTAGGATATTAGTATTGTTGCCACCTATCAGAGGCTTGATCCGAGTGTTGGTTGGATTGAATTCGAATGAAATGATTGTTAAATGTTTTTACGAACGTGATCATTTGGGGAATAGGTAAGCAATAAGGTGTTAGTGTCTGTCATGATGGTACTTTTAGAAATATAGGACCCCCGAGCGTTAGTCCGTGAGAGATTCTGACATAGGTAAGGATTGGGTGATACTACCTACTAGTTGGGGAATTTTAAAACATCTAGGTTGGTGTTAGTTTCCACTCAAACGATAGGTTCCAGGATAAAAATATTATATTGCTTCCGTGATTCGGGCTGAAAGTTCTACGGATGTGGCTTGCGCCGGCCAGTGTATGAAATATTAGATGACGAGTACTGAAAAAAATGTTTAAGAAAGAAAAATATTCAATGAGATGGTATGGTAAAAGTTGATTTTTTTATTTGAACGAGATAGTAGATAAAAGTTGAAAATTCTTGAACGAGATGATATGATAAACGTTGAAAATTTTTGAACGAGCTTGTATGATAAAAGTTGAAAATTTTTGAACGAGATGGTATGATAAAGGTGTACAGACTGTACTTTTATTAAACTCGTTCGGACTATCTCGATATGACCTTTATGTCATGTGGAAATACCACAACCTCATACCAATGGTGATGTCTTCGGTGTCGAGGTCCTTAAGCAAGTGTTTGCTTAACTAAATGGTGATAAGCAACTCCTAGCTTTTTAAGGGTATACCTTAGTGCATGTTATCTTGGCTGCATCCTATCTTTAGTCAATTCATCCATGAAACTTTAGTATGGTTACTCTGGTCCAGTCGTTCATCGTGAACCTGACATTATGTGCTCAGAATGTGAAATGGAGTGGAGCTAGTGTGTTCTGGAGACAACATATTCCAAAGTAAATGTAGTTGACCAGTAGCATATCTCGGTAATGATGCGGCTTAGATGTGACCTAGTTTGGATGTGGACTCTATCATCTATTCATGCCGCTTTTATGAATATGTAGTTGTAGCACACTCCGGCTAGGGAGGCATTTTGTGAATATGTCCAGTTAAGCGGAGGTTTTATGTGATGGATAGGCGGTTGTTATTGACGTGGTTTTGTATCCTGACGTCACAAAATATTTACGAGGGCATTAGGGCCTGCAAGTCCGGTTAGGCGGATGTTATTGACGCAACTCAAGTATCTTGTCATCATGAAATGTTCACGGAGGCGTTAGGGCCGGTCATCATAAACTCAAAGGTGTGCTTATCCTAGATGATGTAATGTGACTTTGACCATAGTTAAATGGTGCTAATGGATAGCGTCTTCATCCCATGTGTTTAATCCATGTAGGGGTGCATTGTCTAACACTACTATTCTCTTGGTAGTGCGAATTGGTACCTGAAATAAGGTGTCACACCCTGACTCGCAGCGGAAATAAAAGTCGGGGCATAATTGGGTTATAACTAAAGCTCATTATGTTTACTAAGATGTTTCATATTTATTAAATTCAAATGACAACTTAAATATCCAAAACAAAATTCATACAATTACAAGAAAATGAAACTACATAATTATTCCAAAGCATAAACTTGTTTATTCTTCTAGGCCTTCCTAAGTGTTTCCTGTCTCAGCTGGATCACCTGTATCATGTGTAAAACGGGGGATATTTTGGGTCAACAAAAGTTGGCGAGTGAACCTTGATAAAACATTGTTACTAATTTCTTGTTTTAATTAATAAGAAAAATTTGTGCAATAATCACATGTGAGCAAACATATATGGATAAACAATCACAAACCACTTTGGATGAGTATATGACATGAATGATGATGTATGTGAGATCAAGGCTCAATCAAACGGAGTCGATCTAATGAGGCTCCTGATGCTCAACCCGTCTCCCACGGGGAACTGATGGGCCTAATGAAATGCGTGCACTGAAAATGATAAATCTAATCTACATATAATTCACACAACAATTGATACACATTTGATACACATTTGATCACGGATATGATGTATGCACAAGTGTTTAAATAAAATAAAAGGATTATACGACACATGATACACCCCAAAACATGATTAAAACGGGGAATTGGTAGAGATTCACTCACAATTGGTGCGTTCTTTGATGACGATGAATGCGCACGAATTTATGATTCAATCGACGAGGGAAGAACTAACCTAGATAATAACAAAATGATTCGATAAATAATTAAATTTTATTTGAGATTAATATTTTTAATTAGTGCTCTTAAATGGGATTTTTAGATTTATTTTTGTGAGTTTTAAGGAAATTTTTTAACTTTAAAAATCCTATTTTTAAGTATTTTTAATTAATTTTCCAATTAAATAAATAAATAAAAATGAAATAAAAAGGTTGATTTTATCAGGTTTGACCGGGTCTCGACCGGTCAGACTGTGTTCATTTATGCGGCTAGTGAGGTTCGAACCCGGGACCTCTCGTATGCGTGCACGCAGCTCTACCAACTGAGCTACGTGTCTAACCTGAAATATTCTCTGTTTTAATTATATATAATACTAATTAACTTTTACCGTATTCGGTTATTATTAAAAATGATTTATATGGCCGAACCGGTTGCAGAGACCCGGAGTCGAACTCGGGTCCTTCGGTTCGAGTGCGCACAGCCCAACCAGTTGGGCTGTGTGTCTAATCTGTTTAACTACTGGATTATATTCCTCTTATGTACATTCTGTAACTTGATCTGATTAGGTTTTTAAAAATGTTGGTTTTATTTCTGAAAGTCGGTAACGTGTGCGATTCGAACTCGGGACGTGCATATTGTATTTGCACACAGTCCACCGCTGGACTGTGTGTCTAACCCGTTTGAATATCCGGTTTTAATTATATTAATACATATATTCGACTTCATCTTCTTCGTTTACAAGAACACAGAACAGTGAAATCCGACTGTTCTGTTTAATCGATCAACAAAACTTATAATTGATTGAAATGAAATAGAAAAAGAAGATTACGGAATAAGATGTACCAAAACAGAGTGTTTTCTTCAGATTCCCGGCAAGAGTCGTCGGCTCTGATTTGTGATTTCCGGCTGAGTGAACTGTTTAACAGTTTTGATTATTGTGTTGAGCAATTAGATCACTAAGTAAGAGATAGCAAGAAGGTTTAGATGATTATACCGATCGGCAGTGAGGCTTCGGTTCTCCAGTGATATTCCGGCGAGTGCGAGAATTTCCGGCGGCGTTGTCTGAAACAGATTCTGGTTGAACGATTAGGATTAATACATGCCGAATAATGGATTACAAAGAAAAGAGTTGAGTATTACACCGATTAGGGGTAAAGCCTCGGTTTTCCGGTGGAATTCCGGCGAATGCGAAAATCTCCGGCGACGTGTTTTGGAAGGAATAAAGCTTCGGAAACGAACGTGGTTCTGAGCGAAAGGTTTTCAGGAAGTTCAAGTGGGTATTTATAGTGGAAACAAGCTGAATTGGGTTTGAATTGAGGTCAAAGTTCGCGATTAAAGATTTCCGACGGTTATGACTGGAATTGAGTGCCGGCATCGGTTATAACTGATGTCGAAATCAGTTATATGCGTTTCAGTCAAGGAGGATAGCCAAAATCGCGGAAATGTCGGTTTTTTCCGGTGAGTGCGAGTTTTGGGCGCGCTGATTCACAGATTTTGACTTATGGTTTTATTATAAATGTTATTGTTTCAGTATTATACACAAACGAAGTGTGTGGCGGAGCGGTGTGTTGTGTGTTTGTGCTTGCGGGTGACCCGGGTTCGAAACACGGCGTCTCCATTTTATTTTTTTATTCACTATTTATTATTATTTATAAATTATGGTTTTTAAATTCTAAAGTATTTATTAATTATGTATTGTTTAAAATTAATCTGAATAATAAATACGCAACGAAACTTATAACTGATTATTGATTAATAAACGAAGCGGGTTTGGAAACCCGTTTTTCGACGAATGTTACATAAGGTGTCCAATCTGTGTCTGTATATATATGTTAATTAAACTTGTATTGCCACTTGATCCGGTTATGTCATCCTTGAAAAGTATGTCCACATCTTTTTGACGGATGAATACATTACTTTAATGTAGGACATATAATAAACGTAATGGAGTTATGGCACAAAGGAAAGCTATTATAACATAGCCGATCGGCTTCAAGCTAGATGAATATTAGCTTTAGCATAGTCATGGTTAATTATCCTTGACACCTTTGTCCCGTATTTCGTCGTGCTAAACCGAAAGGAGAATTTGAAGATGGCATCACGCTGACATGCAACAGGTGTTAGGGGTTAATTTTTTTTACTACTGATCACATATCCTTAGGTTGGCCTGGATCACCGATCCTTAATAGATAGTGCAGAAGGTCTGAGGATCACGGATCTTTATTATTATTTACATTAACTAACAATTGTGTCCTTTGTATAAAAATTGTATTCGCAGGTACATGATGAATTAGACTTAGTCAAGCTTGAATCTCGGGGAATATGCTCTCTAATTCGCACGATCTTGGGAGCATGTAGACATTATGGAGAACATGGGATACTTGCACCATTTTCGGATTGTTTGTTATTTAGTTATTTCCAATTTTATAAGGGGATATTGAAGCTCATTTTAGAAAAAATCACGAATACGAACATAGTCTCTCTTTCGCAACAATCAAACTATTCTTTGCACAAACACTAGATTCCATTGCATTGAGCTCATTATCTTCCAAAGTTGTATTGAATTATAGTTTATTTTGTTCATATATAGTTGGTGATTGGTAGTTTCCATCACCCGAGGTTTTTTATGTCGGAGATCTTCTAAAGATCAAGAGATTTTTCCTCGTATAAATCATCGTGTTCATTGCTCTTCACATTTTACATTTTATCATTCAATTGTTCAACACATTAGCACTCTACCTCACAATCAAAGTTTGGTTATATTGTCCTTAATCAGATTTTTGACCAAAACAGTTTGGCGCCTGTAGGTCCACCTGGAGGATCAAGATAAACCTGCTTTCTTGTTCATGCAACACACATACCAGTGCGGGATCCAAGTATGCATGTAAACCAAAGCAAAGTAGAAGACACACAGGATAACCAAAGATTCAATATCTTGATTAACTGATGAGAACTAGTACAAACATATACAAACAATGTTCATACAGACTCTATGCATTCACTCTGTGCTCTCAAAGTCTCAGCTTAGTATCCACTGGTCACTCGCATGAACTCTCTCACACATGCACTTATCTACTGAGAAGGTCATGTCTGCTTATATAGTGCCAACACCAAGCAATAGTACGAAGTATGTTGCTGGTCATACGAAACACCAAAAGACACGAAAGACATTCTCCAAATAGCTTCGTACGAATGAACTGGCCCGCACGAATCAATAACCTTGCTCGTACGAATCAAGCTGAAAGCTTGATTGGGTAAGCTTGATCGTATGAATGGTGTGACTCGTACAAGCAACATCTTGCTCGTACGAAGCATTCCCACTCGCACCAATTGTTTTCTTTGGAGATCGTGCCACAGACATGACGTACCTGAGACTCAACAGTATGCACACATGCAACTGTTGTACACAGACATTCCAATCGTCGTACTAGATCAAGATAGGAGATATCTTGATTTGGCCGATACGACCAATCTATACAGACACAGTACATAAGGACCGTACAATTAGAGACGTAACTAAAAACAAGCTACAGACACAAAATGCTGAAAATGCTTAGAAGAAGACATCATTTTAGAGGTGCTGACAATACGATAATTTTAATAGATCCATAACTAATCATTTTTGAGAATTTTGATTGTTGTCACTACATCGAATTAATGCAAGAGTTCCACGCTAAGAGGTGCTGGCAATACGATAAACAGTGTACTGCTAGTAAGCCAATGAGTTATATCTCAATTGGCATTGGAGGGGAAATGAAAATTTAGGTTTGAGGTTATAGGTCTCAAGTTCAAATCCAATCACAACCAAGTTTTATCGCAGTGGGCCTTTAGGCGACAAATATGTCCCGAAAATTGTGATTGTAGGCTTAAACTACCCAACTCTATTTGCCGTCTCAGATAATTAGTCGTTTTTTTGTTGGCTTTTCATTAAAAAAAGTAGACTGCGGATAAAAAATAAAAATTAAAAACCTAATAAAGATAAACTTTGACTTTCATTCGACAACTAACATCTAACATTGATCTATCTTATTGTCCAATATACTTCGCATCACCTAATTAAATCCGAACATCCTAAACATTATCAACTATACACGTCATCCATCAGTCAGTGTATGTATATCCCATCTATTTTAAACTCACTGAATCTTCTTCCACTTCCTTACGTAACTACTCCTCATGTCTCCCAAATCTTCTCACTTCCCTTCCGACGACTTCGACTATCTCTCCGGCTTCGCTAACAACTTCTCGTCGGAATCCATTCCCGGAGCTCTCCCCAAGGCCCAAAACAGCCCACTTGTTTGCCCACTCGGCATCTACGCCGAACAGATCTCTGGCACCTCTTTTGTCGCACCCCGAAAGCTCAATCAACGAAGGTACGCTTAAATATATTTCATCCCTTAACTTGTTAATTAGTTATTATTATTATTATTTTATTTTATTTAAAGCTAGTTGAATTAGTGGATCAGTTGATTATTAGTATTTAGGGTTTCAAAATACTGGTTTGTGTTATATAGATGATTATATATTTATAATTTTATATGTTAATTTTTTTTTGTGACAGTTGGTTGTATCGGATCAAGCCTTCGGTTACTCATGAACCGTTTAAACCAAGAGTGCCTAAACATGAGAAGCTTGTGAGTGAATTTAGTCAAGTGAATAGTGCGATTAACCCGACTCAGATTCGGTGGAAGCCGGTTGATGTGCCGGATGAACCGACGGATTTTGTGGATGGGTTGTACTCTGTTTGTGGGGCTGGGAGTTCGTTTCTTAACGGTTTCGCCATTCATATGTATTATATGCTTCCGAATTCCTTTATTGTGGTACCCTTTACAATTTGTATTTGTTGTAGTAATGTAATGTAATTTGATTGTTAAGGTACGCTGCAAATAAATCGATGGATAATTGCGCTTTCTGCAATGCGGATGGCGATTTCTTGATAGTTCCTCAGATTGGAAGTAAGTTGTAACTGAGCATTGACACCTTAGGGAACTTGTATATTGTTGTGTTATGTTATGTCCACATGAGAGATATTGGGCCGTAAGGAATGTTCCACCTCAAATATCACCAACACGTTTCCACAATTAAGCTTGCTCGGGTGGAAGCAATCCTAGGATGGGTGACATCCTAGGAAGGTTCCGCTCGGGCAACCAAAAACAGATCTTTGAGCTTTTGATGGGAAAAATGGACATTATTGGTTGGCACGAGAGGCCGGATGATACAAAGCATGATTCTTAATTACCCATTTCTCGATACTTTAGACCTCCAAAGTTTTAATCTTAATTATGTTAAATATTAATCTCACTAGTTTTTATTTTATTTTGGAAAGATGGTATGTCTTTGTTGAATACATTATGATTTGACGTTGGAGACACGATTTTTATACTTCGATGATCCATACAGGGCTTTGGATCACTACCGAGTGTGGAAAATTACAAGTATGCCCTGGCGAAGTAGTAATCCTGCCTCAAGGATTCCGGTTCTCTGTAGATTTACCAGATGGCCCTTTGTGTGGTTACGTTGTTTCGGCACTCATTTCCAACTGCCTGATCTTGGACCAATAGGTAACTACTACTAATTTTCTTTTTGTTAATATTCATTTGTCACCTTAAGTATCTAACCAAGCAATTTATGTGGGTTATAAATTTATATTCGGTTTAGGTGCAAATGGTCTTGCTTCTGCAAGGGATTTCCTTGTTCCCAAGGCTTCGTTCGAAAAGGAATCTCGTCTAGGTTACACAATCATACAGAAATTTGGCGGTGAACTTTTTACAGCTAAACAAGATTTTTCAGCTTTCAATGTGGTTGCTTGGCATGGTAATTATGTCCCCTACAAGGTATATTATATAATTTAATTTAGTTTTAGAACTTTTTTTAAGCTTAACGGGGCACGCTAAGGGTAGCTAACTGTCCATAGGTTTATTTATTTATTTGTTTGTTTGTTTATTTATTTTCTTAATGACTGATGGTGTCATATCGATTGCTTGCAGTATAATCTAAGCAAGTTCTGCCCTTACAATACAGTTTTGGTTGACCATGGTGATCCGTCAATTAATACCGGTGAGTAGATTCTGCTGTCATTGTCTTTTAGACAATTTTAATATAAAAAGGAAATTTAATATTCACACAAACCTGTGTTATTTGTTTGCAATCCTGATGCAGTTCTGACTGCGCCAGCTGATAAGCCTGGTGTTGCATTGCTTGATTTTGTGATATTCCCACCACGTGGTTGGTTGCCGAACATACATTTAGACCCCCTTATTACCACCGCAATTGCATGAGTGAATTTATGGGTCTTATTCATGGAGGAATGAGGTACTGTTTTGTTTAGAGGCACAGCAATTTTGACCCACAAAGAAAATAAAAAAAAAATAGCTCAAAAGGATATACAGTCATATGGGTCGAACGGGTTAAAAGTAACCAACTTGTATACCTCCTACATCATTTTGAACTCAAAGTATTATATTATAACTGAAATAATATGGATTTCGTATCAAATTGACACACAATCATTATATTAAAAAAAAGAATATATCAACCCAACCTTGCCCGACGTGTTCAATTTGGCACAACAATAACCCGTTCACATAACAAGAACTAGAGAAAACGATGTGATTTTTGTAGGGTTGTAATCAAGCCCCGAGCCAGGTTGAGCTTGAGCTTGGCTTGTAAAATGTTTGAGCCAATCGAGCCGGCTCGTTGATTTTTTTAGTATTTTTTACAAATATTGATAACATAAAAAAGAAAAATAATATACATGTATCTATATGTATTTTTTCTATATTTTTAATATTTTAAAGATCGAAAGGCATGTTAAAAGTTGTATAACTTTGGTTTATTTTCCCTTATTTTTATATGTTATTGATTAATTAAACTTAAAATGTTAATACTTCAACCTCCTCTCACATATTTTATATTTTAATACGTTTAAAATTAAAGTTATTCTGTATAAAACAATTTAATTCGAGCCGGCTCGCGAGCTCAAGAGTCAGGCCTTGCTTGAGTAAATCGAGCCAATCCGAGCCAGCTTGTTTACAACTGAGCTTTTTCTCGAGCTGATTTTTTTTCGAGCTTTTTCCGAGCGAGCTGTGAGCTTTTTTATCACCCCTCGATTTTTGTAATGTTGTTAGATAGTAACTGATATTTACATTTTCAGGCAAAGGTTGATGGGTTTCTGCCTGGTGGTGCAAGCCTTCACAGTTGCATGACTCCTCATGGTCCCGACACTAAAACTTACGAGGTAAAATTTCTTTATTCACATAAAAACGACATTTTAATGTAATTCGTTTCACTTTACAAGCCTAAGTACTTTGCTACAGGCTACGATTGCGCAAGGCAACGATGCTGGGCCCCACAGAATACGAGATACAATGGCTTTCATGTTCGAATCATGTCTAATGCCACGTATTTGCCCGTGGGCTCTCGAGTCGCCATATGTGGATCATGATTATTACCAATGTTGGATTGGATTAAAATCACATTTTATCGACAACACGGAAAATACAGGTTTACAAAACCACGAGCGCTCCAATACCGGATCATGGAGTTCTTCATCTGCCGGGTTTTCAGGATCATGTAAACCTGGAATGATGATGTTTTCCCATATGAAGTAAATCTACTGGTAAAATGTGTGTAGATGAAGCATATGTACATGATCATGTAGGGATAAGGGTATAGTAGTAGATAAATAATGATGATATAAGGCAACACATACTATCTAATATTTCTCATTTAGTGTTACATATATCATATATGTTATATTAAACTACATCATGAATCTCTTGAACATATCCTTGCTAAAAACCCTGGTTGTGAAGTCTCGAATTTCCTTAGAAAGCGTGGATAGTAAACAATTCAACTACTTGAACAAATGAACACACACTAACCTAATCCATGTTGGTTCAGGCCCTCAATTCATCATGCTCAAACACAACGATTGAACGACAGTGCTCGGACTCTTTTTGATTGATTGAAATCGAAAGAACAAGGCCACACATTCAATAGAGAATTACAAACTTAAGTATCCTACAAAAAGAATAGCAAAGTGCCATACAAACTAGTGAAACAACCAATGATCTAAGACCCGTTTGCCCTTAAGATGCAATCATGAAACTCAAGTTTTCAATATATTTCATATACTTGCAAATTTTGTCAAAGCACTAGCGCACCTCATCTAGCACATACCAATATGAAAATATACAAATATAGGGATGCACAATTTGGCAATACAATAAGTTGCAATTTATTTTTTAAGAGGTAAAATTTCTATAGTCTACGGACCAAATCTTCAGAAGAAGAGGTGGATGAAACCTCTGCAATCTACAGGAAGAAAGCTGTTTGTTTTTTAACGTATATAGACTTCTAAAATAAATTGATGGTGGTGTACGGATGGTGGTGATGGGGGGTGGTGGTGGTAGTGGACAATGGTGTTGGACGGCGGTGCTGGACGGTGAGTGGTGGTGGTGGACAGAGGTGGTGGACGGTGAGTGGTGGTGGTGGACAGAGATGGTGGACGGTGGTGGTTTTTAACCCTTTGCAGACTTTAGAAGATTTTAAAAGTGGTTGGGCCAAGTTTACATCAAGAAGAGCTCGCGCAGACGTTTTTTAATGAAAGTCTTCGGAAAAACAAACAGTCTGCAGATGACAACGTCTGCGTGTGGTCTGCACGGCGCAGACAGAAGACCCTGCACAAATCTTTTTTTTAAAAATCAAAGAGCACAGAACACTATACATACCGTCAGTTTTGTCATCTAAGTGACCAATTTTACCCTAGTTTTTCAAATATAATGTTTCAAGTAATGGAACACCCATAAATTTAGATCTCTTTTAAGGTATGTTGTATGAAAAGTAGGTTGAAGGGGATTTTTTTTTTGGCATCATCAACGTATAATTCATTAAGTTTGTATGTTTGACAGAAACTTTTGCTCATTTAAAGCATACAAAACTATCTGTGGCATGTTTAAAACTAATTAGGTCCCATATATTAGTATTTTCTTTCGGTATCTTTAATAAAAATAATAAAAATTACTTATATACTTTTCATAGCAACAAGTCACTGTTCATTAACCTTGTCGTTTTATATATAGAAAAAATTGAACGAGTTGTATCTTTTTAAATAGCCCCTTTGGTAGACAATGATAAATAATAAAAAGATTGTTATTTTTGTGAAATAACATATTTAATTAAAGGAACAAGAAAAAGACATAAACCAACTAATATAGCGACAAATTGACATACAACCTAGCTCTCCATGTGGGTTGATTGTTGGAGGTCATTGGCTAGCCATTTGACAAGTGGAGTGGCATAATTACCAATTAGTCTAAGATAGGAACGTTATTGTTTATTAAAATTTAAATAAAAGATACAAAACAATATAATGATATATAATTATTCATTTAGAATTGAAATTTCATAGTTTTGGATAGTTGTTTAGTAATGATTGTGACAATCAAAATTTAAACAAAAGAATAATTTATGGTCCTGTCCTAATTCAGTTATTCAGGAATAAAGATTAGCACAACACAGTAGTACTAGAACAAGGCTAACGCTACCGGTCTTGTTTCATCGTCATCTTAATCAATAAAAAAACTAAAGATATTTGCATGAATTATTAGTGATTAATATTTTGGAAACTTAATTGCTAACCTTATGAAACAGATTAAATCTTGATCCAATGATCTTAAGACTTAGCACACAATTAAGTATAGGAAAATCACGAAAATAAACATTGACCAAAAGGAAAAAGTCAAAATAAACATAGAAAACGCGTAGAATGTAACGTTTTCACGAAAAACAAGAGGATGTAGAAGGTAACACCTAGCTGAAACGGTTCGGTATAGGGGTTTCCTATGATAGAGGGACCATAGACGACCAAGGATATGCTACCACGTTTCCATACATATGTAGACGTTTCCGTAGATTTGCAGATGTTTTCGTAGATTTGTAGTCATTTCCCTAGTGTTTCATTCCTTCTATTTTTAGATGCTTCCTTCATTTTTAAAGAATACAACTTTTTTTAAATGTTGGGGATAACGGCTAGGGCTCAATCGTTTTCGCGTACCCTAGTCATTTCAGCTGCAGCCTAGCCGTTTCAGGGATATATGGGTAAGTGTAAAACCAATGACAATATAATGGCAAGGGAGATGAAGCTAATTGTCACTTACACAAAATTTCGTAAGAAACATAGAAGTCAACTCATGTGAGTCGAGGTGAATGACGGGCTATGACCCAGAGAATGGCATAAGTATGGATGAGGAAGAAAAGTTGTCCGTTAACTTCTAAAACGGTGAAATGATGTTTAATTAGTATGTTTGAATTGAAAGTAAGTACAACACATGATCCAATATATGTATACAATAAGTAATAAGTGGCAGATTGACCTTAAAAAGTCAAACTGAAGAAATTGGCATTTAATTGATGAAATGCAAAAGTAGTACGTAAGAAACGAAGTGTGTAATGTAGTATACCAAATAAATGAGAAATTTGTGAAAGAAATATAGGCGAGTTAATACCGAATACAATGAATATCTGAATGAAATAGTATGTTAAAGAATGGTTATGTATTGACTCGTCATAACGGGTCAAACGAATGAAAATGATATGTTAAGGAACGGTCATGTATTGACACGGTACGAACGGGTCAAACGAATTAATGTTTTAAAAGAATCTAGAAAGGGCTAATATGTAAACAAGATGATTTGATAAATGTCATGCTTGAAGGAAAACTGAATGAAATGTGCTAACGCTTAATTTGTAGATGAGAATGGTCGAACTCTTTACGTGATAAAACTAGTAGAGTTGGTGAAAAGATGCACACGAGCGAAAGCTCATCACATGGATGGACGAGGTCAATCTAGTTTTTCACACGCGCTCCTGAAGGGGCGGGCTGAACCGGGATGCGGATCGTTGTTTATGTAAATAATAAGGTTAGTAAAGTATTTGACTTGTGAATGTTAAATAGAAAGTTATAGACGGAATAATGTTTCCATACGAACAAATGGTAACAAAAGTATGACATGGTTTAGAATGTTTGACTTTTGGAGGTCAAGAAAAGAACGAAATTCTTAGTTTAAACTCAATGTTATTAATCAAATCGTAGGCGTGTATAGTAAGTAATGCAAAAATAACAACAATAATAATAATAATAACAATAATGAACTGACGAATCATGGTGACTTGAATAAAACAATACGGAGATTAACCTAGGAATGTACTTAGTATCATGTAACGGTAACAAACCTAAAACAATGTTAAACTCTCAGACAAGTACGAATAACTAAGAAGGAAATAATGGTTGGACTATCATAACTATATCTATGATGAAATGTCTAAGTAAAGTTAGGATGTGAGACTGTATGAAAGACTTGACATATATGAATGAAATATGATAAGGATATAATTAGTAGTAAACTAACCTAAAGAATGTGCTATAGATGGAACTTGTACAAGAATTCGGGTTGAATGTATGTTTTAGAAAGATTATGCATTAGGGGCTTGTACATTGTGCATGAATGGGTGATACTCGCCATGTGTTATATTAGTCACTTAATTTGCGATTAAGAAGTGAATGTTTGCTAAAAGTAAAATATTTGAACTTGCTAGTGAAGGATGATGTTATGATTATGTTAAATTGACTAACCTTGTATGTGGTTGTCAAATTTAAGATAATGAAAGCATTAGCACGTTTAAAATTGATTATGTGTATGTAACTAGGTGGTTACATGGTTGTGTGTATTTCACTAAATGGGTACGAAATGTTTATGGTGCTATTAGCATAACCGACTACATCGATATGGACATATGTTCCTAAGTTGGAAGTTTGTATACTTGATCGTTAACTTTTCAGAAAAGTCAACAAGTATGAGAATAGCATGATTAGAGAATCCTAATATGATTGTAAGAATAGAAGGATTGCACAATGAATGATGGATACTTATATGTTATACTTGATAATATGTTATATTGCATGAAATTGGAATGGTGCATTGTTGAATCTATGCCTTGTGCTTGTTACAAATGATAAGTGAAAGTCAAATTCGAGATATGAACTAGATATGACAGGTGATATATATAAAATCTTGTATGCTAACAAGAATGTGAGTGTGGTGACATGTAAGGATAAGCATCATGTCAAGATGACGCAAGCACAGAAGGCAAATGGGTCAAAATGAGGCGAGGAAGGGATCACGAATACGGACGCCTAATGTAAGTCACTATCAATCTCACTTCTTATTTTGTCTAGATAAAGTTATCTATATTTGAATAATTGAAATCAAGTAAGGATGTACAAATAATGGAATTACTAGGATGAGAATGGTTGAAATGGTCATTCAATGTTAATCCGATGAAACCTCAACATAGGAGCAAGCGGGTCAAAACTTTTAGTAGAAAGATTTAGCCGAAGAACATGTAGATTTGGTTGAGAAAGATATGCAATGAATTGAGAACTTGAAAAATGATTTATTTCACGTATTAGAACCCTCGGGACCCACGATTAGTGAGTAGAAAGAACAAAATGCAAAATCAGCGTCTGAGCTGCAGAGGAGGCGTCGGCGCCCTGCCATATGCAGCTGACGCCTTATCTTGCTATCTACGCGGGCCCAACGTTTGAAACCCGTTTTTCGCGTTTTTCTCACTTTACCTTGCTTCCAATGCCCGATAAGCTTCCAAAGGTATCCCAAGCCTACTATGGAGTTTTGCGAGGTACATGTAAAAACGGAAACTTAGGAGGGAAATTACGAAGATGTGGCAATTGTGTTGATATGTTCTATTTATGGACATGGCTAAGTTTTTTTAATAAGTAAAACTTATTAGAACACTATAGATATGTGAAGTGACGGAACTAGTATATGGTAACATGCTTATAAAAAAGGGGAAAAAGAAAAGAAATGGTGCGCCCATTATAGTAGGGTGTTCAAAGAAAATTAAGTGAATGTATATGCACGGGATGTAATTTAATGTGTAAAACATAGTTAAATTTAGTAAGACACGAGGGTACGCGTAGACTAGTATGTAAAAGAATCATCTGCATAGATGTGGTGATTAGCATTTGTTTAATAAAATTGTGAGCTTGTAAATTGTATGTAAGAGTTTGAGTAGTAAGGTGTAACATTCGTGTAAAACGGGTTTCAAAAACCCGCTTTTTTTTTAGTCAAGTAATTGTTTAATTGTTTGTTGCGTATTTATTAGAGTCGGTTAATTTAACATTCACAATTAGTAAATGTTGTATAATTAAAAAAATCAAATTTAATAAATAATAATAATGAGTTAATTAAAATAGACTTTAAAATAATAACACAAAAATTAATAGGAGAAACCGAGGTTCGAACCCGGGTCTCCCATGAGATCACACACACCAAAACACCACTGGTATACACGCACCGTATGCTTTAGATCCGAAACAAATAAAATTTATAACCAAACAAATCTTTGAAACCTGCACATTAAGACCATCATCCTCAGTAACCGCCGAATCAATGAAATTACGTTTTGCTTTGGGTTGATTGATGTCGTAAACGCAAACCATAACTGTATAACCGTTTCATTTATTCTGAAACTGTTTCAATCATTCAGTGGTTATCAAACCCATGATTTGTGATTTTTCTTTGAAACCGAAAATATCATGTTGACCACTTTCACTATAAATAACAATGATTCACACCTTTAAACCTCGCTCACTATCTTCGAAATCCTACTTCTAATTCTCTGATCAAAACCCTTCGCCGCCGGAATCAGCAGCAACTCGCCGGAGTTGGTCACCGGAATCATCGAAATTCTAATTTCCAGTGGGTATGAATCCTTAAAACCTTTCTATGTTCATGCTTAATTCCGTAAGTTTGCAAACCAGTAACCAGAACCATTAAAACACATATATCGAACGAGTTTAGTTTTGGGATAATCTAAGATTGCAGAAGATGAAGTTTGTGTTGAATATATTTATATTTTAAAACCGGATTATAACCGGGTTAGACTGTGGACTGTGTGCAAATATAACATGAAAGACCTGGGTTCGATTCATGCACATAACCGGTTTTCTGTAATAAATCTCAATTTTTTTAAAGCTACAGAACACCTCTTGTTAGTTGATAAGAATAATAAAAACATTAATTCAAATGGGTTAGACACACAGCCCAACTGGTTAGGCTGGGTGCAAAACAATGCCAGGGTCGCGAGTTCGAGACATGCTTTCCTCACTGGTTCAATAAGTTAAATCCTTTTTAATTTAAGTAATTTTTGATATAACCCAACAAGAATATAAGTATAATAAAAATCAAGAATCTAACGGGTTAGACACGTAGCTCAGTTAGAAGAGTTGCGTGCACACGTACAAGAGGTCTCAAATTCGAATCCCACCCACGATGCCAATAACCCTCATTTGAACCGGTCAGGCCTTCCCTGTCAGTCTGACAGGATATTATTTTTTTATTATTTTATTTTAATCTATATTAATTTTTGTATCTAAAAATTAATTTAAAAAGACTTAAAAATACAACTATGTAGGTTTAAAAATCCTAATAAATACTAAAAAAATAACCTAAAAATCTAACAGAAAGTATTAAATCAAAATATTAACTTTTATATATTTATTACGTTATGATTTAGGTTAGTCACCTTCGTCGGTTAAATCCTCAATTCGTGCGCACTCTTCATCAATCAAGGAAACGCACCCACTGTGAGTGAATCCTTACAAACTCCCCTTTTAATCGTGTTTTGGGGTGTATCATGTGTCGTACATACTTTATTTAATTTAACACTTGTGCTAACACCATTATGTGACATAGTGTGTATATTTGTTTGTGTGATTATGTGTGGTTACATTTTATCATTTCAGTGCAATCATTCATTTAAGGCACATCAGTTCCTCGTGGGATACGAGTTGAGCATCAGATGTCTCATTAGATCGGCTCCGGTTGATTGAGCCTTGATCTCAAGTTCATCATTCATCATGTTCATTGTGGATATTATGTGGTTTGTGATTGTATATATATGCTCACTTATGGTCTATGCACGATTTTTATTTAAATAACAAAATATAACAACTATTTTAATGTTTTACTTAGATTCACTCGCCAACTTTTGTTGACCCAAAACTTTGTTTTACGCATGATACAGGTGAACAGGCTGAGGAGAGGGACACATAGGAATGACCTTAGAAGATTAATAAAATATATTTTGTTTTGAACAATGTTTTCTTAAGCTTGTATGTTTCCTTGTGTTTGGATATTGAAGTTTTAATTTCAACTTAATAAATATGAAACCTATTAGTAAATGTCATGAGCTTTGGTGATAACCCAATTACGCCCCGACTTTTGTTTCCGTTGCGGGTCGGGGTGTGACAGGTTGGTATCAGAGGTTTAGACTATAGGGATATAGGATAGGTTGTTAGACCCTTAGAGCCTATACTATAGTTGATTAGATTTTAATTGTTTATGTGTTACATGCAAAACTCATGATGTTTATATGTTTCATGTTTATTTCACACACAAATGCATCATGTTAATGTGTGATGTTCATTATAGTTCATATATTGATAACATATCATGCTTACGCAAGCACACACATCACAATATCACAATTTTCATGATTTCTTCTTAAAGATTTTACAATGTTTTCATGTTTTTCCATCACATCAAAGTGAGTTCTACGACGGGTATGTAGTAACTGGAAGGGTACGAGTAACGGTAGTCGGAACGTCCTGTCTAGGCTTGGCATTCGTATAAATCTAAAATAATGGACCAGTTTGCCTACCTGGACTAACGATGAGAGTACAAAGGACCTATTTGGCCAAAGCATGCCACACCAAACGTCGTGTGAACTAACCCCACTTTGAGTTGTCATTCTGTCTACACCTGGACACCCTCTGACCTTATACCTTACAAATATGTTTTACAATTTTCATTTGGGTGATGCAAGCATTAACAGGCCAACACCAATGTGAACCTACCAAGCCCAGTAGTCATGGGGGCCCACGTGACTACCTAGGCTGTGGTATGGGAGACATTTGGAGGCCCAAACATGAGCAAGCCCAAGACATCCCATGGATGTAGTGAAGTTATTGTTTTCATTTACTTATGAGTGTTGTTTCTCATTTTTTTTACGACACATGACAACTAGAAACTATCAACTCATAATCTCCCTACGTATATTCCTGTAGATGTCTGCTAGACACTCTCGAGGCGGTAGAAGGTCAGGAAGATCTAGCAAGCGTATGGCCACTCAAATCGCGCAACAGATGGCTGCCGTACTTCCTGGTTCAACAAGCACTTGCCGCCAATCCCATCAATCCCACCAATCATGAAGGTCAAAACATCTCCAACCCTCTCCCTAACACCACCAAATGCACCTACAAGTATTTCAAGTCCTGTGATCCTCCAAAGTATGAGGGGACCGAAGGTGTCACCGCTCTCCTTCGTTGGTTTGAGGAGATGGAAAGTACCTTTCTCAATTGCGATTGTCCCGATGATCGTAAGGTGCGATACGCTACTGGTCGTTTGTTTGGAGTAGCACTTACCTGGTGGAACACAGAGAAGGGCAAGCGAGGTGCTGAAGCTGCTATGGCCTTAACTTGGGATGAGTTGATGGAACTCATGACTAGACTTTTATGTCCAAGAAGCGAAATCAAGAAGTTAGAGGATGAATTCTACGCTTTGAAGCAAAAAGAGGGAGACCACACCACGTACAACAAGAAAATTCCTCGAGTTAAATCAGATGGTCCCCAACCTGTTCACTCCGCTTTATCGTCTAATCGAGCATTACATTCGAGGTCTTCTCTCGAAAATTCAAGATTCTGTGTTAAGTACCTCACCCGTGACACTCGAAGCTGCCATGGAGCTGGCTACTGAACTTACGGAAAATCGCATCCGAAATGGCGATTTTAAAGATGAAAAGAAAAAGGACAAGACACCTGTTGAAACCCAACCCAAACAGGTACGTCTTCTAAGTTTGCTGGTAAGAGGAAGCGCAATGACAAAAATTTCGCCGTTACCCAAACCAATTCCCCTATCACTACTGCCCCTATCACTCAAGTTGCTCCTCCTGCTGCTCCATTCAAGAAGCCATACGCTGGTCCTCACCCAAAGTGTAACCGATGCCAATATCACCACCCTCCTGAGAACCCCTGTCAATACTGCATAAGTTGTGGCCGTGCAGGTCACACGATTCAAACTTGCCGTATCCTCCAAAAGCCAAACCGCAATCAGCCGCAAGCTCAAACCAACAATCAAGTGGTGGGCCAAGCCCAACATCAACAACCTTTACTCTTACCACCTGCTCAACCCATGGCCCAGCCCTACTATCAACCCAATTACCCAATGATGCAACCTGTCAGAGCATGTTTCAACTGTGGCGATCCAACCCATTTTCAAAACACCTGCCCACGCCTGGTGAACATCATAAATGCCCAAGCTCAAGCCAATCCGGTGAATCAAGCCAACCAAGCTAATCCACCCGCTAGAGGAAGAGCTTTCAACATACACGCCAACCAAGCTAGGGCCGATAATAATGTGGTCAATAGTACGTTCCTTATTAACGGTAGCTACACATCCATACTGTTTGATACTGGTGCGGATAAGAGTTTTGTGTCTTTAGAATTCGAATCCATTCTTGATCTACCTCGCGTTAGTCTCGCAGAATCATTCACGATAAAAGTTGCTGATGGTGAACCTATTACGTTAGACTCGATTATACGTGATTGTACTCTTACCCTTAATGATCGCGATTTCTCAATTGATCTTATCCCTATGAAATTGGGTAGTTTCGACGTTATCATTGGTATGGACTGGCTTAGTCAGCATCACGCTGAAGTGGTTTGCTACGAGAAGTTTATTCGAATTCCCCTCGCTGACGGTCAAACTTTACGTATCTTTGGTGAAACTTCTTCTAAAGGACTCAAATTGATGTCATGTCTCCAAGCTCGAAGATACATTCGCAAAGACTACCTCGCGTTTCTAGCTCATATCGTCAAGAAGGAAGGCAAGGAAAGGAAGCTCGAAGATATTCCAATCGTCAAAGAATTTCCTTAAGTGTTTCCCGACGGCGTTTCAGGTTTTCCTCCTGTGCGAGAAGTCGAATTCCGAATTGATCTTGTACCTGGTGCTACACCAGTCGCAAAGTCTCCGTATCGGTTAGCCCCATCTGAGATGCAAGAATTAGCTAGTCAGCTGCAAGAGTTGACTGACAAGGGATTTATACATCCTAGCTCATCACCTTGGGGTGCGCCCGTCCTTTTCGTAAAGAAGAAAGATGGAACTTTCCGCATGTGTATCGATTATAGAGAGCTTAATAAACTGACCATCAAGAATCGCCCATTACCTCGTATTGATGACCTTCTAGATCAACTTCAAGGTGCCAACTGTTTTTCTAAAATCGATCTTCGTTCTGGTTATCATCAACTTAGAGTGCATGAAGAAGATATTCCCAAGACTGCTTTTCGAACTCGTTATGGTCACTATGAATTCATGGTTATGCCTTTTGGGTTGACCAATGCTCCTGCTGTCTTCATGGAATTGATGAATAGGGTGTGCAAACCCTACCTCGACGTTTCGTCATAGTTTTCATTGATGATATTCTTAGCTACTCCAAGACTACATCCGACCATGAGCGACATCTTTGACTTATTCTAACACTCTTAAGAACTAAAAAGCTTTATGCTAAGTTCTCAAAATGCGAGTTTTGGTTAAAAGATGTGCAATTTCTTGGTCATGTCGTTAATGACAAAGGGATTCATGTTGACCCTGAAAAGATCAAAGCGGTACAAGAGTGGCAAGCACCACGTACTCCTACTGAAGTTAGGTCATTTCTTGGTCTCGCTGGTTATTATCGTCGTTTCATCGCAAATTTTTCTCGTATCGCCGTTCCACTCACAGCCTTGACTCACAAGCGCAAGCCCTTTATTTGGGGCCCCAAGCAAGAAGAGGCTTTCCAAACTTTGAAGCAAAAACTTTGTGATGCACCTATCCTTACACTTCCTGATAGCTGCGAAGATTTCGTGGTTTATTGTGACGCGTCAGGGCAAGGCTTAGTTGCATTCTAATGCAAAGAGGAAAGGTGATAGCCTATGCCTCAAGGCAACTCAAGGTGCATGAAAAGAACTATACCACTCACGACCTAGAACTTGGAGTAGTCGTGTTCGCTCTTAAGATATGGTGACATTATCTCTATGGTACCAAGTGTGAAATCTACACTGACCACAAGAGCCTCTAACATATCTTCAATCAGAAAGAGTTGAACATGAGGCAACGTGGATGGGTCGAACTCCTAAATGACTATGATTGTGAAATTCAATATCATCCTGGAAAGGCTAATGTTGTGGCTGACGCCCTCAGTCGAAAAGAGTATGCAAACTCTATCCGTCTTTTGTGTTCCCAGATTGTGCCCGATCTTCAAAACCGAATTAGAACAGCTCAACATATTTCCGTCACGGAAAATGACGTACGAGATGAACTGTCTTGTGGAGCTGAAACCAAATTAGAATCCAAGTCGGATGGGATTCTCTATTACTTAAATCGTATTTGGGTACCTGATCGTGATGATCTTCGTGCTTTTTCTTATGAACGAGGCTCACAAAACACGATACTCTATACATCCAGGAGCCGATAAGATGTATCAAGATCTACGATACTCCTACTAGTGGCCTGGTATGAAGAATGATATCGCTATATTTGTTTCCAAGTGCCTTACATGTTCCAAAGTGAAAGCTGAACATCAAAGACCTTCAGGACTTCTTGTCCAACCCGAAATACCTGTATGGAAGTGGGAAAATATAACCATGGACTTCATTACCGGGTTACCTTGCACCTAGAGTGGGTATGACACCATTTGGGTTATCATTGATCGTCTCACTAAATCAGCTCATTTCATTCCAATCCGCGAAGACTTCAAGAACGAGAAGTTAGCTCGTATCTATATCAATGAAATTGTAAGCCGTCATGGCGTACCCTTAAGTATCATTTCAGATCGTGACGACCGTTTTACTTCATGAACGTGGCAAGCTGTACAATCCGCTTTGGTACACGTCTAGATCTCAGCACTGCCTTTCACCCTCAAACTGATGGTCAATCCGAGCGCACCATACAAACCCTCGAAGACATGTTGCAAGCATGTGTCATAGACTTCAAGGGCAATTGGGACACTCACTTACCGTTAGTTGAATTTTTGTACAACAATAGCTATCATTCAAGCATCGGTATGGCTCCTTTTGAAGCCTTATATGGTCGTAAGTGTCGATCTCCTGTATGATGGCACGAAATTGGTGAAGCGCAAATCACTGGACCTGAACTGATTCAAGAAACGACTGAAAAAATTCTTCAGATCCGAAATAATCTTCTAGCAGCTCGAAGTCATCAAAAGAGTTACGCTGATAAACGACGAAAGCCATTGGAGTTTTGTGTTGGTGATCAAGTACTTTTGAAAGTATCACCATGGAAGGGAGTGGTTCGCTTTGGTCAAAAAGGCAAGCTAGCACCACGCTATGTGGGACCATTCAAGATACTCGAAAGAGTTGGTCCTTTAGCATACAAGCTTGACCTACCAGAAGAACTCAACAGAATTCATCCCACATTTCACGTATCAAACCTTTTCCCGACGAAAATCTCCATATTCCTTTAGAAGATATTCAAATCGATGAATCAATACACTTCGTTGAAAGACCAGTAGAAATTATGGACTTCGGTGAAAAGCGTTTGAGACGAAGTTGTATTCCAATAGTCAGGGTGCGTTGGGAGTCAAAACGAGGACCTGAGTTTACTTGGGAACGTGAAGACTCAATGCGCGAGAAATACCCGCACCTTTTTCCAGTTGCAGCTACTACTTAAAATTTCGGGATGAAATTTCTAAAAGTAGGGGATACTGTAACATTCGTGTAAAACGGGTTTCAAAAACCCGCTTTGTTTATTAGTCAAGTAATTGTTTAATTGTTCGTTGCGTATTTATTAGAGTCGGTTAATTTAACATTCCACAATTAGTAAATGTTGTATAATTAAAAAAATCAAATTTAATAAATAATAATAATGAGTTAATTAAAATAGACTTTAAAATAATAACACAAAAATTAATAGGAGAAACCGGGGTTCGAACCCGGGTCTCCCATGAGATCACACACACCAAAACACCACTGGTATACACGCACCGTATGCTTTAGATCCGAAACAAATAAAATTTATAACCAAACAAATCTTTGAAACCTGCACATTAAGACCATCATCCTCAGTAACCGCCGAATAAATGAAATTACGTTTTGCTTTGGGTTGATTGATGCCATAAAACGCAAACCATAACTGTATAACCGTTTCATTTATTCTGAAACTGTTTCAATCATTCAAAGGTTATCAAACCCATGATTTGGGATTTTTCTTTGAAACCGAAAATCTCATGTTGACCACTTTCACCATAAATAACAATGATTCACACCTTTAAACCTCGCTCACTATCTTCTAAATCCTACTTCTAATTCTCTGATCAAACCCTTCGCCACCGGAATCAGCAGCAACTCGCCGGAGTTAGTCACCGGAATCATCGAAATTCTAATTTCCAATGGGTATGAATCCTTAAAACCTATCTATGTTCATGCTTAATTTCGTTAGTTTGCAAACCAGTAACCAGAACCATTAAAACATATATATCGATCGAGTTTAGTTCTGGGATAATCTAAGATTGAAGAAGATGAAGTTTGTGTTGAATATATTTATATTTTAAAACTGGATTATAATCGGGTTAGACACACAGTCCAGTGGTGGACTGTGTGCAAATATAACATGAAAGACCTGGGTTCGATTCGTGCACATAACCGGTTTTCTGTAATAAATCTCAATTTTTTAAGCTACAGAGCACCTCTTGTTAGTTGATAAGAATAATCAAAACATTAATTCAAATGGGTTAGACACCCAGCCCAACTGGTCGGGCTGGGTGCAAAACAATGCCAGGGTCGCGGGTTCGAGACATGCTTTCCTCACTGGTTCGATAAGTTAAATCCTATTTAATTTAAGTAATTTCTGATATAACCTAACAAGAATATAAGTATAATAAAAATCAAGAATCTGACGGGTTAGACACGTAGCTCAGTTGGAAGAGCTGCGTGGACACGTACGAGAGGTCTCAAGTTCGAATCCCACCCACGATGCCAATAACCCTCATTTGAACCGGTCAGGCCTTCCCTGTCAGTCTGATAGGATATTATTTTTTTATTATTTTATTTTAATCAATATTAATTTTTGTATCCAAAAATTAATTTAAAAACACTTAAAAATACAACTATGTAGGTTTAAAAATCCTAATAAATACTAAAAAAATAACCTAAAAATCTAATAGAAAGTATTAAATCAAAATATTAACTTTTATATATTTATTACGTTATTATTTAGGTCAGTCACCTTCGTCGGTTAAATCCTCAATTCTTGCGCACTCTTCATCAATCAAGGAAACGCATCCACTGTGAGTGAATCCTTACAAACTCCGCTTTTAATCATGTTTTGGGGTGTATCATGTGTCATACATACTTTATTTAATTTAACACTTGTGTTAACACTATTATGTGATCTAGTGTGTATATTTTGTTTGTGTGATTATCTGTGGTTATATTTTATCATTTCAGTGCAATCATTCATTTAAGGCCCATCATTTCCTCATGAGATACGAGTTGAGCATCAGGTGCCTCATTAGATCGACTCCGTTTGATTGAGCCTTGATCTCAAGTTCATCATTCATCATGTTCATTGTGGATATTATATATATATATATATATATATATATATATATATATATATATAAACACACACATATGCTCACTTATGATCTATGCACGATTTTTATTTAAATAACAAAAATATAACAATTGTTTGAATGTTTTACTTAGATTCACTCGCCAACTTTTGTTGACCCAAAACTTTGTTTTAAGCATGATACATGTGAACAGGCTGAGGAAAGGAACACATATGAATGTCCTTAGAAGATTCATAAAATATATTTTATTTTGAACAATGTTTTCTTAAGCTTGTATGTTTCCTTGTGTTTGAATATTTGAAGTTTTAATTTCAACTTAATAAATATGAAACCTATTAGTAAATGTCATGAGCTTTGGTGATAACCCAATTACGTCGCGACTTTTGTTTCCGCTGCGGGTCCGGTTGTGACATAAGGTAGGTATGTTTGCAGTAGGACTATTTATACTTGAAAGAGTTGGATTACATAACGTGTATGCATGTTATTAAACCGTACGTATTCAGGTTTCGAGGACGAAACCTTCTTTAAGGGGGGTGGACTTGTAACACCCAAAAAATGCGTAATTTATTTATTGTGCCTTTAAATATTTTAGTGTGTAAAATAATAACTTAGTTGATTAACTAAGTTAAGTAGAATGACCCTTGTATAGAAGGGATGGAAGTTGTGATTGAATAAATAATAAATGAAACTATAAGGGCTGGAAGTGTATAACTGAATGAAAGTTTATAAACAAAAAAAGTGCAGTGTGTGGGTGTATCGTACGAGAGAGAGAGAGAGAAGGGGAAAACCTTCTGCTTCAACAACAACAAGAAATTCAGCAAATTAAAGAGCTTCTAGGGCTGAAATTGAATGCATGTATTGAGATTCTTGATCATCTAAGTTTCTCTAAAATAAGGTAAGTTGAATTTTATGATTTGGTGATCATTCATGAAGTGGGTTGTAATAAATACGTGAAATTTTATGGAATTAAGCATGGAGATTGGTTAGAATCATCATATAGAAGATGAAATATGCTTGAATTTTATTATGTTGATGAATTGAAGTAAAACCCACTTGTAGTAGTAGTATGATGAAGTGTTATGATCATGTAGGTACATAATTAAGTGCAATATTAATGTATGAATGTGTATGTAGTAGATAATTTTTTAAATGAATTTGATACAGAATGAAGGTTATGTGAGTTTAGTTAATTTGATGATCCATTATATGAACTAGTAAGAATATGCATAGAACACTTGTACATTATGCCTTGTTAGTGGTACGCACACCAAGTGTTTAATGAAATGCCTTGAATTGAGATTCTATGTGAATATGATGCTAAATGGTTAGAATTGGTAAAAGAATAGTTGTTAACTCAATTATGTTAAGGAAAGAATAAAATGAAGACATGAGATTAAAGTATGTTGATTGTAAAAAAATGTAGGAGTGAAAGATGAGTAAACGAGCCATTCCGGATCACAAACAAGGCAAGACAAATGTAGGTTCTCATACTTACACGTATTAGGTAGTTATAGTGTTTTTGTCATGTTTAATTAAGTTAAAATTGCATTCCAAAGTATCATAAATTGTTAAATAAGTAGAGGTGAATTATTGAGTTTGATCTGTTATGAATGAGTCGAATAAACCAGAATCTGATGTTGAAGAATGTTCATGAGTTGATCCGTTATGAACGGGTCAAACAAACTATAATGTAATGTTTAAGAATGGTCTTGATGTTGATCCATTACGAACGGGTCAACGAATTAGAATGTTCGATTAATGAATGGTTATGTATGCGATTCGTTGCGAACATGTCAATGAATGGAAAATGTATACTGAATGCATATCATGTTTGTTGGAAGTTAGTAGGATGTAATTACATGTAAATTAATATTGGTTCTTGTTGTTGTGATATAGGTAAAGTAAATATTTAATGGCATGCTACGCTCGGAAAGAACACACTCTAAACCGCTCTCAATATGCTTCCGCACTTAACTTATGCAAACGGGTCAAAACATTTTGTTGTTATGCAATTTAAAATGTAGTTGTTAAAAATTAATCAAAGACTTATGTTCTACATCTTTTGTGAATGTTGGATGGTATATAATTGGATATGAACGGTTAATTCTATGAGTATGACTAAGTTTTTTTTAGAAATGTGTAAAGTTCAAATTTGGTCGTAATTTTTGTGGTTCACTTTGTTTTTAACCACTTGTAAATAATGGCCGTTTCAAAGTGATTCTCAAAAGTAACTGAACGTTAGTAGCAAATTGCTACTGCTTACTTTGTAGTTCGATAGCTACTTAGTAGTGTGGTAGTAAACTATAACTTCGGTAACAACTTAGATATTTGGCAGGAAATCTGAGCGTTGATTACTAATTTAAGTGTTTGTGGTTATACCCCTAACCGCATAACCACCAACTGAATTGTTGCAGTGGTTCAGACCCATATAAATAGAGATCATCTTTTCTGATTTTACATATATCAAATTCATACTTTGAATTGTCACAGATAAGAACCTCTTTATGTTAAAAAAAACTTTTTCTATCTTATCCGATTATTAATTTTTATTACATGCTAAATACTATAATCTAAAAATGAATTGAAATGATTTAGAAAAATATTCAGAATACGTGAAATGTTTAGATGGTATATTTGCTATATAAAATACATGTGAGCATGCACTCGGTAATACTGTTGCGGCAATTTTGATTAAAGCTACATGTTTACTATTTTTTCTTTAGCAAAAATCTTAGCTAATGTATTTATAGGGTTTAAGTTTGTAAACCAAATAATTCGTTTGAGTAATTTAAGACATCTTTACTAAAAGTCAAAATTAAATTATATTTAAATAAGTTTAAGCTCAAACCTATAAAAAAAACTCATTAAATAACCTAGTTTGCTCCATAATTTATATACGATAATGTTTTTTTTATTAGAAGTATTAAACGTTAATTTAATCATACTAAATGCCATTCGAAGAAAATACATAATATATTTTACAATAAAATATCAAACTAGTGTGAAACACAGATAGAGAAAAATGTGTCATACCTGCACGTGGTGTTGAGATTCCGCCAGTTAGTTTTCCCATTAAACTACCCCTTCTTTTCCCGGTTAAACCGTTAAGAACATCATCTTCTCTCTCACACACTCCCCACACCAAAAACAACACACACAAACCACTTAGCTGTTGCTAGCTGTCATCTTCCATGTGACCCACCGGCCACCAATCCATTAATCCCCCCAAACTCTCAATCCATTCATAACTACTTCTACATCATTATTTCCCCTTCACTTTTAACTGGTTTTATATTCGCTTAACTAGTTTTATACCCGTCCGGTCCTTTTATTCCGCATGGCGCAATTGCCGCCAAAAGGGCCACCAATGGCGCAAAAATGGCCCTCATTCGCCTCCCAGCCGAACTGGATGGACGATTTCGTTGATTTCTCATCAGCTAAACGAAACTCTCACCGGAGATCCACTAGCGATTCAATCGCATTCGTTGAAATTCCGTTAATATCTTCTTCTGATAATAACGGATTTGAACGGTTGGATGATGAGCAGCTTAGCTCTATGTTTTCTGACGATTTCGCGGCGAATCTTCCAACTTCGTCTCCTCAGTCTGATCAAAATAGCGACAATGATGAACATAAAACGACGTCGCAGCAGGAACAACTGCCAGTGCAGCTGAAGATTGAACACGAAACAGAATCCGTTAAGCCTCAAGTTACATTTTCTTCTGAAAGTGGCACTGTTGTTGATCCAAAAAGAGTTAAAAGGTAGTGTTACTATTAATTCTTAATTGTTTATAATTAGTTTTTTTTTCTTTTATAACGCTATGTCACACACTTTTAAATCTACATTGATGTCCATTACGAGACTAGAACTCAAACAACGTGGGATAATTATAATTAATAGTATAATTAACGCGTCGGTGATGATCAGGATATTAGCGAATCGTCAATCTGCTCAACGGTCGAGAGTTAGGAAGCTGCATTACATTTCTGAGCTCGAACGCAGTGTTACAACTTTGCAGGTATCATCTCGGCACACATGATTTAAGCATAGCTTAGATTATGGGTTATAATGCATATGGTTTTATACATTTTGGGTTATGTTGTTTGATTTTGAAGACGGAAGTATCGACACTATCGCCACGGGTAGCGTTTTTTGATCACCAGAGGTTGATTCTGAATGTGGATAATAGTTCGCTGAAGCAAAGGATTGCTGCTTTGGCTCAGGACAAGATCTTTAAAGATGGTAAGATCATGATCATCAGTTTCACACTTTAGGCAAATCCCATATCGATTTTAACATATCAACGTAGTAAATGTGGATAAGAGTAGGTGTTTAACGAATCGAATTTTGAGTTTTTTGAGTTAGTTGAGTTTTAGAATTAAGCTGAATTCAAATAAAATTTATAAAAACCAATTCGTATTAGATATCGATTCAATTCGAGTTGGTTCGATTCAAACTAATAGAAAAAATATAATTCAATTAAAAAACTCATATTATTAAAAAATTAATTTAAATTCGAATTTCGCATCAAGCCAAAAAATCATAATTATAAATTGATTTCCCTTCAAAATTGAAAATCTAAGTTAGAATCGAAACAAAACTTACGTAATTCGATTTTGGTTCGAAATATAAGCTCATACCAAATGCAAATCAATTGGAAAAATCGAAAACCAGATCGAATTCTATAATCTAAATCAAGTTAAATTTCAAGTTTTTCGAGTCTAATTCGAATATTGAACACCTAGATGAGAGTGTGCTCAGATAGGGTACATTCTAGATGATTCGTGCAACCAAAAATAAATCGGTAAACTCATAGATGTTACAATAAAAATTAATCAATATTATTAATTGTAGCTCATCAAGAACAGTTGAAGAAAGAGATAGAGAGATTAAGAAGAGTTTATGAAGAACAAAACATGAACAACAAGGCGGACACCACCAGCGGTTCGCCGCCACCGGCGGCATCCGTTACCGGTACGGGTGATGAGTGAGGTTGAATGTGGGAGTTAGAAGGATGATTGTGTGTGGTGGGGTGGTGGTAAACTGCGCCCATGCGGGCATGTGATGTGTTTGGGTGAGTGGTCCCTTGATTGGCATGTGAATAGTTTTAATATAACTTGGCTTCTTTTATGCTTTTGCCGCTATGACAAGAAATAGTAATTGTGTCTTTCACTATCTTTTGTATTTTTTTTATATATAGTTTTTTTAAATTAATTTATTTATTTAGATTTTTTTAAGAATTTGTGGGGTATTGGATGTCTTGGTGCAAGATATTGTTCTCATTGTCTTTTTGTTTCCTTCATCATTTTTCATTCCTAGTTTCTTGATCTTCAATTATGTTTTCCACTCTAGCCCGAATGGGAATAGGGATTTACAAAAATGTGGATCTATTGGGAATTCATTACACATTTGTATAATTCCTAGATATTTCAACAAGTATTATGTTTTTTAACGGCAAATTTAGATCACTGAATTATTATCATGCTATTAGTGAAATCATTCGATCATATCTATCTCAAGTAGACTATGGTTTGTGATTTTACTTGGTTGAAAACTACGCTTTGAGATGCTTATTACTCTTACACTCGATCTTCAATTACCTTAAAGTCCGGTTTAAAATATCAAACATTCATCTGCGCTTATTGGTTGAAAACTAAGCTTTGAGATGCACACTACTCTTACACTCGATCTTAAATTTACCTTGAATTTCAACTTAAAATATCAAATATTTATCTACCCTTTAACAATTGTACCTTTTTTTAACGGCAAATTTAGATCATTGACGGACTAGTGGAGTATCATCGTGCCACCAACGGAACCACCCAATCGTATCCATCTCCACTAGGCTATAATACATACACACCAATTCAGGAGGAAACCCAATCTGAAAAAGACCTCGTGGTGGAAATCGAATCCAGGACCTTATGGTCTCTAAGTCTTATCCCACCATAACATGCAACTAGGCTATAATGCCATAGGCATAACAATTATATATCTAGCGTGTCTTTTGATTCCTTACGGCTTCAACATACTATACATTATATTTTTTGAGATTAAAACAATAAATTAGTATATTCAATTTTGATTTTGGTAAAAAAGTCCGGATAATCGAGCGAGTATCACCTGATTTCATATTTGTCTCAACTTAATTAAAAAAACTAATCTCATATATGGATATCTTGAATGTTTCGACTTTTCCCTGTAAAGTCTTGACCACTTGTGATTAGGTAGTATATGTTATAAAACCATATCTCATTACTTTGATATGGAGTGATTAAGTTGTATGTATTATAAGACTATGTCTCATTACTTAGGGACGAAGTTACATGTTTATTTCATTTCTATCCATGACAATACTAAATTTATTTATGAACCATGCAGTTTTTATATATATGAATGAAACTATTATTCTTCGTATAATAATAATAATAATAATAATAATAATAATAATAATAATAATAATAATAATAATAATAATAATAATAATAATAATAATAATAATAATAATAATAATAATAACAATAATAATAGTAAGTCAATTTATACAACATTTTTTAGGGTCTTAAACCTTAACGGGACTTGCCCATGATAAGTCAACATGAGCACCTGATCCAAAAGAATATAGTCACGTAGTAATCCACGTTTTAGACTTTAGTTTAGTGTTTAAGCACAACCAAAGTTGTTTATTTAGATCGTTAGTTCAAGTCAAGTACCCACTATGTTTAAATTATATTCACAAAATAAATTAACATTAAATGTAGCCCCATTGAGGTTCATCTCAACCTAATTAGAAATCAAACACCTGTAACTTTTTTTAGAAAGTAACTGAGGTTCACCTCAACCTAATTAGAAATCAAACACCTGTTTAATCTTTTTCAGAAAGGAAAATATTTTGAAGAAAAAAAGCATGAACGAAGACAGATTGGTCTTTTTTTAATTAATATTCATATTTCATTAAATTACACAAAATTGTACATGTATCCGTTACTAAAGCCGTACACCAAACCAAACACAACACACCCAAAATATCTACATGATAGAAATTGGCATAATCCTTTTAATAGGTATCTATTGAATTGATTAGTGATTTCATTCCAAACATTATGCGCATAAACTCAAGCATGACTCATCAAGTGTTATCTCGTTACTATTAGACGGTATATGTATTGGACTTAGTAACTATGGGAGGGTTATCTTAAGAGAATGCTAAATATTATGAGAATCGTAAAAACAAATGAAAAAACTAATACAAACCTTATTATAATTATAATACAATATTGAAAAAGAATTTACTATTTAAATAATTCATCACTGCTCTAAAATCTCTCTTTATACTTTTTTACACATGGGTAGATATAACAAACTTACACATGTTCAAATTTTCTTTATTTACGAATACATACATGTAAATTTAAAAGTGTAAATTTAATTTTTACTATTGTATTCGAATAATAATGATAAGTAAAAAATGAATTTGAATTTTTTTAAACCAAGTTCTTGCGGGTTTTTTTTTTCATTTATTCTCACGGTTATCGCAATATTTAGCGTTCTCAGCATGACACTCCCAAGTAACTGTGGGGAGGGTTATCTTGAGAACTCTAAATACTGCAAGAATTATGATAATGAATAATAAAAACAATTAAAATCATTTTTTAATACAAACCTCATTAAAATTATAATACAAAATTGAAAAAAGAATTTACTCTTTAAATAATTCATCACTCATCTCAAAATCACTCTTTTTACACATGTGTAAATACAACAAATTTACACATGTGTAAATGACAAACTTACACGTGTGTAATTTTTCTTTATTTATGAATACATGTAAACTTAAACGTGTAAATGTAAATTTTAATATTGTATTCCGAATAATAATGATAAATGTAAAAAAATGAACTTGAATTGTTTTCAAGGAAGTTCTCGTGGTTTTTTCATTAATTCTCATGGTTCTTGCAATATTAAGCGATCTCAAGATAACTCTGGTATATTTTATTGTTTATCCTGATTTTCTTTCCCAGGATATATTTGATTCGGTTGTAATCTTGATGTATATATTTTCAATTGTTTAATGAAAGCATCAAGAAATCATTCGATACTTTACAACTACAACATGCTCAAAGTTGATCTTCTCCACTAATTTTAGAGGTGTGCTTTCAGCCTTGTCACTAAATGTTGGACACTGAATGACAGAGAATCATTAATTAAGGATCAAAGAAAGCTAGGATAATTCTTAAGGATCACCTTCGCCTACCCAATATATTAAAATATCGAATATGTGGATTTATGTGAGTTTCAACTGTGTAAATGTGCACATATATACTGTATACAATATGTAAACATGGGGAATTTCATCAAAGGCATGGAGGTTAAAGGTAGCGTTAGGGGTGCCATCTATTTTGGGTTAAGTTTCATAATTATATTATTATTTCTTTTGAAATTATTTATTTATTTTAACTAATTTAAACTTAAATAAATAAAGTTCATATACTTATATATAAATTCTTGTTTAATATATAAGTAAGGTTTTATTTAAGTAATTGCATAATTCATCATCAATCCACATTTTAGTGTGGAGGGCACTAGCCGGATTTACAAGGAAAAGTCGTAGGGTTCACTTAAATGGCACGCGATAATCTATTCTGGATTGGATCATGCATGTACATACATACATACATACATGTGGGGAGAATAGAATGAAATAGTGATGGAATATGGTTATTATTCTATTATGGAGGATTTTGCAAGTAACACCAACTAAAATAAGTATTATTCTCTCTCTCTCTCTCTTTTAATAAAAGTTACATAAGCGCCTTTGATGAGATTTAAATCCAGACATTTGTTTGATTGGAAAGAACTTTTTTGTTTCAAGATATCTTGTAGCGGATGTTCTGCTGGAAGCTGGATAACATGTCAAATATGTTAACCATTGTTGGCTGTGTTAAGTTTTTACTTGGTTTGTTAATTTACAGTGTTTACGGTTGGGTTTTGATGGTCTTTAGGTTATATTGTGACTTTGAATCTTTACAAGTCTAATGTTATATGGTATCTGGGTGTGGCATCAAATGCTCAATTTGTTGTTAGTAAAATATCATTTTGATCTACTTGGGGTCTCTTGGGTTCCAAGTTTACCGGTTTCGTTCCGTTAACTTAAAAAACTATCTTTTACGTACGTATTTTTATTTATGTGTCGGTATAAATTCGAGTTGGTCTATGTTTCGACGTAAACTTCTTTTCGGAAACAAGCCAGGTCAAATATAATACGTATATGTGCTTATATTATGTACGTTTCCAGTTGGTCTACGTTTCGCCATAAATTTACTTTCGAATTGAATGGGGTCGTAACTTTTGAATAGATCGAATATAATACGTTCTCGTTCGACGGTATAAATTCGAATTATTTTACATTTCGACCCCCGAGGTAACGCGCTAGGGTAAAATTTCAACCTTGATTATACTCTTTTTGTATGTTTCCTATGTATGAGTCGTGTCACATATAAATACGTTATGATTATGCAGTATAAATTCGATTATTTTACATTTTGATTCGACCGCAATGCCATTTAGTTAAATCTGATACGTCAAAATGCACATTTTCATATGATTAACGGATCACATAACGTTTAAACTAATTCTTTTTATGTTTACAATATATCCGTATAACAACGTGCACGAGTCTGATTACTAGTTTTAGGAATTTTTTGGGCAAAGTACTTCTAGTGTAAATTTTGATGATAATTATATTTAAATAGCTTTGGGCCTACTTGTTTTGATCTCTGGGCCTCTATTCAAGGAAGTAACTATGATCCAATTTCTGGTTTTTCGTTTGGTTTATGTTGGCAATTCGATAAGTGGATCTATGGACACGGAGTTTGGTTCATTATGTTTTTATGAAGCTTAAGCTCGAGTTCAGATTGGTTCAAGTCTATTTATTTAAGCTCGAGCTTGGCTTGTCTCGGCTCGAGCTATTTTGAGAACAAGCTTAAACAAGCTAAAATCTCGTCTGGAGCTTACTTCAATATTTCTTAAACTAACCAAAGCTAGGCTTGAGCTTGGCTCATCAATGTTATTAGTTTAAATCATATAGGCCTAAGCTAAAATCGACTTGGGCTTTTTAAGATTGTATCATCATTATCATTATGTATGTATGTATATATATTATATATATATATAAACTAAAACTTTGTTGGGGTCGTTTAGGCTCACGAGCCTAAATGAGCTTTGTATTTCAAGCTCAAGCTTACGCTTGATAACTAAACGAGTTGTATTTCAGGCTTGAGCTCGGGCTAGGGCTCGTTAAAGCTTGGTTTATTCGAATTTTAACTGAGCCGATCCCGAGTAGCTCTCAAACCTCTGGAATTATTTACACCCCTAATAATAAATATATATATTTCTATGGTTCATGATACTTTAGCCATTAATCGTATTCTTTCTATGGTAAATGATATGTCCCTCACCATCTGTTATATTGATCGTGTAGTGTTGTGTTGTCCTTAAAACATTTGTGTTGTTTTAGACTTGTTAAAAAACTATTATCGATTACTTCGCTAGTCATTGATCATTATATCCCTGGTTTACTTCACATTGTTGTTTTTCTATTTAGAGCCTCGCAAGTTAAATCCTCCATCATGGAGTTCCTAGTCTGCTAGTTAACGCCTTTATTCAATTCTGTTGTTAATGAATCAAGTTAAGGTTCAATGATGATTTTCTTATTGATTGTGGCCTTACTAATCGTATCTCGACAGAAAGGAAAAATACCGCGTTTATCTGAGGTTACTCGCACCTCATTCTTCATGCTCAATTATCAAAAAATAATGTGTACGACGGTTATGCTACTGCAACCTTTATTATTAATCGTTGTCGTTTCAGGCAACTATCACCGTATAAACTTCTTTTTCACTCTTGTCTGGTTATAAACTCTTCCTACTTTTGATTGTCTTTCTTAATTTTGACCCCAAAAACCATTCATTGTATCTTTATCGAGTATACCCAACCCCAGTCATCAAGGAGGAATCCTTAAACTTCTCACCATGCTATGTATGTTCTATGGTACTATTTTCTCCTTCTCATACACAATGTTTTTTCGTTGCATAATTTTCATTTACGGACTTACAATCACTACATCTCTGCTCAACATTATGGTTATTTCTCACAACTCAGAATTTTTCGTATCTAAAAAAAGTGATAGCTTCTTGATATGTGACTAGATTGTTGGATGCTAAACCAACCTGACCAAACAACAAAAAATTGTGCACACATTGCAATGTGTGTCCGTATCACATCTTTAGAATGTCTACGCTATTAACAAAGTAAGCCGCCCTACGAATACACAATAGGTCATTGTAAAGTGTATTTGGTTCTATTATTATGGTACGGGCAAATGCCGTTAAAAACCAACCTACTTTCTGTTTTTTTCCTATAAAAATCATTTCTCAATTTTTTGCATATTAAAAAGAAATATACTTTTTTGTCCCATAAAAGTGTCTAAATAACCTTTTGTATATAAAAGTCCCTCCACATGTTAAATTTAAACAAAATTGTGAATACTTTTTTTACTTATTAATATCATGTTAAAAAAGAATTGAGATGAATTAGTGTTTTAAATTGGATGGCAAGGTAAAGTATGTTCAATGTTTGTCTTTTCTTTTCATTTAAAATTCAATAAATTGATAACAAATATTATTCGGAAAACAATATAATAAAAATTACGAGCATGGATGACATAACTCAAAATAAAATAACAAACATATAAAATGGTATGTATAAATCTAAAATCGTTAAAAAAAACTATAACATAATTTGTCGAATTATATTTTCTTGATTTCCTCCGATCATAACTAAGAGAATTTTTTGTTAAAGTTTAACATTTTAAGGGACTTATATGATACAAGAGTAAAAAGTATGTGTTTTTTATGTATATAAAGTGGTTAGGGGAATTTTTTGAGACAAAAAAACAAAGTATGTTAGTTTTTTAGATGGAAAAAAAGTGGAGGGATTTTATGAAACAAATCAGAAAGTATGTTGGTTTTTTAAGTAAAAAAAAAGTGAAAGAACTTTTATGAAAACAACAAAAAGTATATTGATTTTTATAGCATTTACTCTTATGGTACACATTATCATTAACTCTTCGTTTATTGTAATTCTTGCATGACACTACATGTGTTATGATTTAAGATATTGATTACACTGGTTGTGCTAATGATCACTGATCCATAAGTATGCTTGCCATATTTTTTGGGTTAAATTTAAGTTGATGATGCTCATGGAAGCTCAAAAACTCTCCCACTTGTCTATTGAGTTACAAGGTCCTTGTTTATACCATAGCTAAACTCATGTTGCTCTAAGCATTTTTTAGTGAGCTTGGCGAACGGTTGTATGCTTGTCCAACCTTATGGTGTGATAACCTTGGTGCTAGCTATCTTTCAACTGATCATGTGATCCATGTCCTCACAGAGCATATTAAGATATGTTTTCATATTGTTGGAGATAAAGTTTCGATCGGATAGACAAAGGTAAGTTCATTTAACCTATTGATGAGGTTACATATATCTTCACTTAGACGTTTACGTTATTTATCTATCTCTTTCATATAGAACCCTTCCAGCTCTTAAATTATTGGGATATACATAACTATAAACATCCAATACTGATCTACCATAGTCTAAAAGTGGTTGTGTGAGTGCATATTCTAGGTGTGTCCCTTGATCTCTTTATAATAGGGGAAATTTCATATGACCTCTTTATAATACAATACATTACAATTTTTTCCCATGTAGTTTGGGATTTGACCCCTAGGTCATGATATTTACGAATTAAAACACTTTGGGCATTGTTTTCGTTCAAGTTGATACCTTGATTAACAATGTTAATTTAGTCACTTAAATCCGGTAAGATCTAAAGGTCGACTTCAGTGTCACATAAATCATTAAACTCAACCATCTTGCCGGAAATACACTTCCCGTCATGGATTACTAGTAATATTGTAATACACTTGAATCTCCCTTAAATTGTATGGAATATTTACAATTGTTTGAGAACCTAAATCGGTTTTTTTAACTGGTCCAGTTTTTAACCGAACCGGTTTTTTCATCCAAAACAAAAACCGGTTTTTTATAACCGGTTTCAGTACTAACCGGTTTTTTAAACCCAAAATAGTAATTGGTCTAACCGGTTTGGGTTGGTTTTTAACCGGTTTGTGCCAAAAAAAAACCGGTTTCAAAGATCTAGCATACTAACCGGTCCATAAACCGACGGTTCAGTTAAAAACCGGTTTCGGTCTTTAAACCCGTTTTTTTGTACACCTCTAGTTTGAGGTGAAAATTTAGAATATATGGGGTAAAGAAAATGGTTATGTCTAGTGACGAAGCTTGGAATTTCCGACCGAGGGGGCGGAAGTCACCGGACCTAAAAATTTATGTAAAACGAGGGGGCGGCGAAAACGTATATACCCAAAAATTTATATACGAAAACTACATACTCTCTACTACTGAGCGAAAACTTCGAGGGTCGGCCGCCCCCTCCCGCTCCTTAAAAGCTTCGCACGTGGCTATGTCAAGAGAGAGAGATATGGGTGTAGAATCCACAACACGAACCAAATCACGTAAGTTAAGTATGTTTATCCTCAGTTTGATTGTGAATTGTGATTCCAACTAAGTTCTCAATTTAGTTAGCTTCAAATATTTAACAAATTTTTAATCTGTTAAAGTGATTCCAACTGGGGTTAAGTTCTCAATTTAGTTAGCTATTGTAACAAATTTTTAATTTGTTAAAACATAAAATGACTAAAAAGCACTCGAAATTAATCGTTCAAGTTGACACCAATTAACCATCTTTGAAAACAAACATTGCCCGCAACCACCATATTCATAAAAATCATGACCCAGTAACCAGGTTCATGCTTTAACCTAACCACAAAGACCAAATTTAATTTACTTTTTTTTATCATTGTTATCGAAGTCGCAAGGCACACTAAAGGTACAAAGGGTGAATCTTAGGTTTCAGTGCAATGCGCTTAAAAAGCGAGAGCTTTTTTAGGCGAGACGCATGGTATAAATATACAAATTTTAGGTATTTTAGATGTGTTATAGGCTTTTGGCTAGTTTAAGTTGTTTTAGGTTGACTCCAAGCTTGTTTTGGGTTGGTATAATCGTTTTAGACTTGTTCAGACCATTTTTGGCAGGAATTTCGTCAGAACTTGGCTTGAAATATGCGCTTGAGGGCCTGAACGTGAGACTTTTAAAGCGAAGCAAGAAAGTTGTGCAAGACTTGAAAAGTGGGCCTAGACGCATGCCTCCGTAAGCCTAAGTAGGGTTGTTCAAACCGCTTGCCGCTCGTCGGAAATTGCTCGGAAAGTACTCGTTCGATTTGACACTTGGTTGTAAACGAGCCGCTCTGCTCGGTTCGGCTCGAATTATTATTTTTAATTAGTATATATACACATATACATATACACATACATATGTAGTGGAAGGTTCAAATGAGAAGAAATTTTTTGTTTGTAGAAGGTTCAAATGAAAAACGAAGAAATTTCAACCAATAGAAAATTTTCATTTGATTTCATTTAATATTTATATTTATTGTTATTATAGGGGTATATTTGTAAACTTACATATATCATTAATATGTAGTCTTCCTCTTTAATAACTAACTACATTAAATATAACTTACTTTTAAAATATATATTTCTCAAAAATAAAAATAAAAATTCATTTATAGTGTAGGATAAAAATTCTTTTCCTTCTCAATTAATTTTTCTTCTCAAATAACCTCCCTCTACATATATAAACATGTATATACACATATAGGGAATGGTTTATTGGGGAACACTAAAAAGTGGGAACCAGTGAACATTTATAAAAATTATACTTAACATATTAAAAATTAGTTTTTTCTTAATTTTTTTCGGCGCGTTGAAACATTTTTAATAAAAAAATCAAAAACTAAGAATATAAAAAATGTTTAAAAAACAATTAAAATATATATTTTTTATAAAATTAACTTAACATGCTAAAAATCAATTTTTTAATATTTATTCATCGCTTTTCCTTATAAAAATGAGTAAACTATTCGAATAAAAATATTTTTTTTGTAAAAAATAGCCTTTTTAACTGTTTTTTATATTTTTAGTTTTCAATTTTTTTATTAAAAATGAATCTACAAGTATATATAAGGAGAGGCGCTGAAAAAAAATTTAAAAATTGATTTTTAACATGTTAAGTTAAATTTTTAAGAGTGTTCCCCGGGTCTCCGCTTTTTTAGTGTTCCTCAATAAACATCACACTACACATATATATATATATACAAATATAAATTATTACACACATACATATATACTTAATATAAATTAAATTTATAGTTTTATATTATACCAATCTATTATATTTTGGTCCACTATATACAAGTTTACAACTATATGTACTAGCCCAATCACGACAATAAAAAAATTAATATCAAATCTAAAAGTTAAACTATAAACCGATAAACAACAGTCTATTTATCGCCTCAATGTTTCATGTTGTTACCCTAAGTCGATCGTCTTCTGCTCTCAACATCATTGTTTGTGCAATATGATCATCGCCTCGTCAGCCACAACATTGTTATTTATAAAAAAAATATTATGCCATGAAATGTGTCTGTTTTTAAAGACATAAAAACTTGAGACCCAACATCAAATTTAAATCAAGTGACACGGTTGTCCAAAGCGCTCGAACTTCGCTTGACGCTCGCTCGAAATATTTAATGCTCGGAAAATGCTCGCTTGATTTGAGGTTAAGTTTTAAATGAGCCGTTCCACTCGATTCGGTTCGGTTTGTAAACAAGCCAAACACAAGCAAAGATCCGTTCGGCTCGACTTGTGAACAACCCTAAGCCTAAGCAACCGAGCTTTTGGTAATACTTTAAAAGTATGATCAATAAATATAACTTTGAGGGTGTTTGGGTTAGCTTATTTTGGAGCAACTTATAACTTATCGACTTTGTTGTTTTTATAGTGTTTGTATATTTGTATATAGAAAAGTTGGTTTTGAGAAGTTTGTATTAGTAAGTTGTATAGCTTGTTTTTGAGAAGGAATCCCATGCATCTCCTTTGAGAGAGAGGGAAGTTATATCTAATAATAGATCGACACACACGAGTTTTGATAGTCGTCGTCCCGGCAAGAGTTAAGGTATCGTTTTCCAATAGTTCAGATTTAGTAAGTTGATGGAGATGAGCCTCTTCCACCTACAACTATAGTCAGTCTGTCTGTCTGTTTCTGAGAAATCATCCACACCTTAAAAAGCCCCCTTCTATTCCCTACTTTCTTTCCAAATTAGCCATGGACCATGACGTTTCTCCTTCCTCACTCACGTCCATCTTCTTGCTTACTATTACAATTTCCCCTTCTCTGTTCATACGATCTTCCTTAATACTTACTTATTAGTTGTTAATCCTTGTTACTTCTGTTGTTAATCACTTTACAGGTTTGTGAAACCTTTCTGTTCATCTTGTTTTACTTGATAGTCTTTGTTGTTTATAGCGTTAAGTTCATGGGGGTTGTCAGTTGTTTCATATGTTATTTGTATCCCCTTTGCTCATTGCTTTATGAGGGTGTGTCAAAAGTTTCTTTTAATCAGGTATTCTTTGTTGTTTATAAGGTTACTTTTGTTATTTGCTTCATGGGGTTTGTGCCGGATCGTGATTTAACCTTCTATACTTGATAACATTTGTTGCTTTTGGAATTGATGATGTAAATTGCTTCATGGGGTGTGCCAAAATATTCTTAGGCTATGGTTCATCTGTTTTCACTGCAATATCATAAAGTAGGGGCCGCAACCCTGCCACATCGGCACGAGCCCTAACTCATTTTTTTCACTTTTAGTTTATAATGGTTTCACAAGTTTCACTACCCACACGCATTAAAATAGCATTATATGAAATAAATTAAAAAAAAAAAGAACGAATCTGATTGGTTGGTTCCATGGGCCCCACCACGCCCCTTCTCCTTCATCAGCGGTAGCCTTCGCCTTCTCTAACGCCCCTTGGGGCAGCGCTCAGTGTCAGAGTAACATCCACATCACCATGGCGTTACCCATTACACACAACATATTGGTTATCTTTGTCGGTTATTCAGGTATTTTTGTTTGTTGGGTCATGTCCTGTATTCTTGATTATCTTTGTTGCTTTTAGGATTGATCATGTTAATTGCTTCACGGGGAATGCGAAAATCTTTACATAATCTTGCTTTCTTGATAATCTTTGTTGGCTATATGGTTACTTCTGTTAACTCGGCATTGGGTGTGTCAAGTGTTTCATAAGTTCTTGATTTTATTGATAATGTATGTTATTAATTTAGACGCACTCGGACTTGTCCACAAGGTTGACTTCAGCATAAGAATATATGAAAACAAGTTTATCCTAAGGTCATCATTTCGGTCAAACTTGAATAACATGTCTTAATTTGTGCTAGGTGTTCATATCATTTAATCGGCACTATGGGTGTTTGTGACTGGTTTAAGAGGAGACACAAACAATAAGAAAAGGAAGGAAAACATGCGTCTAAAGTTTGAGGTGATGGCTTTACTAATACTGCTATTTGCATTTTTATGTAAATTTAGGCTACAGAATTAAAGGCTAATGCTCGGAAGTTGTCGGGTTGACCTCAAAAGTCAAAGTATACTGTTTAGAAAGTTTTAAGGCTAATGGTCGTTATAGCATATTCAACAGGATTCCATTGATTTAAAAGGTGCAAAGGTAACAGATCCTATTGTGAATAAATCAAAGTTTCTTACTTCTAATAAAGAAGAATATGCTGCCACTCGAATCCAAACTGCGTTTCGAGCATATAAGGTATGTGTTTATGTTTTCTGTTTCTATTTCACGGGTCTCTGTCACTTGAAAAGAAGATGGGACCCACCAAATGTTGGTGACATCCAAAAGAACAATCCTTGAAGAAACTTTGTTTTGTACATGAAAATTTGTCAGGCAAGAAAAACGCTACGTCTTCTTAAAAGGATTTCAAGATTTCAGGCATTTATTGCAGTGGATGCTCTTACAAAGCGGGCTCCGACTGCTCTTGAAAGATTACATTTTTGGAGTAAAATTCAGGCGGAAATCAGTGGCCGCCGCCTCTGCAAGGTGGCAGAAGGCCGAATGAAACAAGTGAAGCTTCAAGATAATCGGTTGAAAGTTGCATCCAAACTTCATAAACTTGAGGTATTGCTTATATAGTTATATCCTCATGACATAAACTTTTTACATTAGAAACCAGTGTCATTTTGGATGAATAAGCGATGTCTGAACCAAATCTGAAAATAAAAAATAATGGAACCAATAAATGGATGTGAAATTTAACGAATGTGATTTTGGGTCCCGATTAGGCAATAATTAGGACCCGGGAGCCACAATATGACCATGAAACACATCACAGGACAACTATGTTTATTTTGTAAAATGTAGAAGCTGTATATGTTTTTGTTATACATGAGTTTATGAATATTCATTTCTAAAATAACTGCAAAAACTCAAATGCCACCCTTGCTTCAACTTTAAATTCCCACTCCTCTTCCCTAGTGTGAACCAATGTACTGCTTGTCGACAATTGCACATAGTATACGGGGTCCATGATGTTACATGAACATGGGACCACAAAATGTTGAGACCTAATAAACGATCTGGCGCAGATGAAATGGTGGAGTGGGCCCATGATAAAGGAGAACGGGTTGAAGATGGAACAAATAGAGAAAGCAACTAACAAGCATGAACGCGCATTGGCATATGCATTCTCTCATCAAGTATGTTAACATACGAACAATCTTTTACATTTTTTTCTATAAATTTGTGCTTTTTTAAGATGAACAAAAACGGAAATTGTCATTGCGATTGTTATGATTTTTTGTGAAGTGGAGAGCGAATTCAAGGAGATGTTTTGGTCAAGCTTACTATGATTTAAGCAAAGAAAGTTGGGGTTGGAACTGGATCGAGCCATGGATTGTGGTTTATCGGTTGGAGGATCACGTTGTGATCCGGCCCATTGTCTCTCCACGGGCCAGGATACGAGAGAAGCCAAGAGTAGGCGTGTTGAGTAACATGTCAAAACGGGTTGGTTTTCGTAAGTGAAAACACTAAAAAAAGAGAACACTAAAACTTTGCAAATTTTTGACAGATTTGTTGAAGATATTGCAAATTTATCATGATTTTTTTCAAAACCGTTCATTTTCAATGACATGGTGTTTTTCACTATTTCTTTTTACAAAATATGGCTCCTTTGCCAATGGAAAATCAAAAGAAGAATGGTGCCGGTACTCTAAACACTTTATTAATAATTGTGTATACATAGTGGGACTTGGTTTATTAATGTTTTTTTATCATTCTTTTATTTATGGTTTTATTTAATCAAGTTTGAAGATTAATGTAATGTAATGTATATTTTGGTCATAAATTATATTCAAATTTTGTGGATGATTAATTTTACAGTAAAATGTAATTTGTCATCTTGTGGTTGGTCTGGATTGTAATATGAAATCATATTTTTTACTTTTTGCCCAATGAAACCCTGAGGTGGACATTACAACACACCATGCCCTGTACCGTTAGTCAACCATTATGTGGACCGTTAGTTTTAGGGGCATACTTGTCTTTTGACACTCGAAGCTTCCTCGCTACTCTTATTCTACTCCCAAACTTTATTAATCCATCTTCATCTTCTCACTAACGAACACCAAATCAACTGCCAAACATCATCACTCTAGACACCACCAACCTCAAAAAACACCGCGAACATGGAGTTCTTTGTCGTGGGCTAATCAAAAGTATTTATAAAACTTAAATAGTTATAATAGTACGGGTAAGTAAGGTCGTATGCGCAGGGAATTTGTGGTAAGTGTAGAAGAATATCACTAGAAGCTAAAACTATCTAACTGGGGGTTTGTTTGTTTGTTTGTTTTAAAGAAAACATGATTTGTCACAAAAAGTGTTATCAGAATGAGAAAAAGTAGCCTCCACTCGGAATCCCAATTACCCGTTTTAACACAAAAACACGTTTACTGATCAAAACACCACATAGACATAACCTTAGAATTAATGATTCTGATTAATTGTTAAGGACTGTTTTTAAATAAACTATAACAACCTAACAATCCGTTACACTATACCAATTAACCATCAATTTACCAACCCGTTAACAAAGCAAGAATTTGTCAATACGCTTAATAAACGACAAGTAATTCAAATATAATAAACGTTTACTCGGAATCAACACAAGTAGTTCAATAAACCAGTTATAATGCTCAGAAACATTGTTTAATCGTGCAAAACATATAATCCTTGATCCGGGAGGAAGTCACCAAGTGTTAGCCGCGCATACTCATCATCACAACTTCGGGAATTGATTTGGTATGATTAGACATGAAGAAATGGGATGGAATATGAAAGACTGTTGAGAAAATCGCCTAAAACCTGCTCTAGGATCGTTCCGGACCGCAAAACAGCAAAAGATAGGGTTTTCATACGAGTGGAGCGTTTAAATACATGTTTTGCCGACTCACTCTGTCACGCCACGCGACCAACATCTATTGCAACTTCGCGTGGCGCAAAGATGATCAATTTGACTTTCTTAACTTTTGGGACAGTCGTGCCATGCGACAATCATTTCTGTGCTCGTCGCCTGGCGCGAGGATGCTTGTTTTCTAGAACTATTTTTGTGGGTCCCGTGGTGACCCGCCGAGTCCGTTTTTCCACTTGTACGCTCCTTTCACCTTGTTTAGACCCCAATAAACCTGAAAAACCCAACACGTGATAAGCACATATATCGATACGAATAAACGTGTTTAAGTACTTAAAATCGACACAAAACTATACAAAATACAACGTGTTTGCACACGCATATCAAGTTCACCGTAGTGGTTCAAAACGATTCACTCCATGGTATGAACATCAACTTCATTTCACTTGAATGCGCTTGATTTCAGTCCACTGTACATGTTTATGTAAAATGATTAACTTCGTTTTAATTCAAAATTAGGATCGATAATGTGGTTGTTTGTGTGTGATGTATTCGATAATAGCTGGAGTAATACCACACAATGGTTCTAGTCGGGGTGGTTTTGCGTTGTTTGAACAATTTCTCCTTCAACTTTGCAATGGTGTTCCTTGCGTCACCCCAAAAATCACCTCCACCATCCCCATCACCACAACAAAGCAGGGATGCCATGATCCCTACTCCGGCCCGACATCACCACCGCCATCACAAGAACAAAGCAACGCCATAACCCACCTTCACCAAGACTAGTGTAATACTAGTATGGTTATTTTGATCAAGGTTCAGATTAATAACTTACTATTTGTTATGTGTAATTGAAGAATGCTTATTTTGATATTAACTTACTATCAGTTATGTGTAATGGAATCACCTAATCTTTCGAATCTTTGTTGCAAATGAATTAGATGAATCTTTGTTGCATAGTTGATGAATTATATAACCTTTGGTTAAATGTTCGTAAGGATGATATATGATTGGTTTATGTGGCGGAGCTTCAGCGAAAACTGAGTGGGGTCGGGCTCTCAAAATCCAAATCGGTAGGGGCCGAATTCTTAAAAAACCAATATTTTACGCTATAAAAAATTCAGAAATTTCGGTAAAATTAATACTACGAGTGAAAATTGTTGAGGGCCCGAGACACCTCCGACCCCTGTAAAGCTTCATCCATGGATCAGATGAGTAGTTAAATGTATCGATCACAGTTTGTTGTCATGTTTGGAATTCTAGATAGCTCAACAAACGCCACCATCCAAATGCACCTTCAGTGGCTTCATCCGAATTTGGACCCAGTTGGCTGGTACCTCCTAGTTCGCTTTCCTGCAACCGATTTCAAGTTATAACTAGGTTTGAAATTTTGATAGGGTATTTATCAAGTATAAGAATTTTTATGGGGTCTATGTACATGTGTAACATTAGGTGATCATTATGTTAAAGCTAATATTTGTTTACATGTATTGAAATAGAATATATTAATCTATTATAAAACACTAAAACCAAAAAATATTAGAAACTTAAAGTATTAGAACATTTAGAAATTAGAACCATTAGACCTCCTTCTACTTAGTATACAGTATGGATGTTTAACGAACTGAAAATGAATTTCGAAATTTTCAAAATTTTATTTTTTATTTGACTTGAATTCATATCCAATTTAGATAGTGGAGGGCTATGGTCCCAAGGCCCATCAGCCTATCTCCTACACACCTATTTTTTGCTATAAAATAAGGATTAGACCACAAGGTGACGGACGGACTTACGATCTACACCCACAATCACAATACAATTGCATGCTACTTTCAGCTTACTTGCTTATTACTTGCAATCCCAAATACTTATTCTCACGCCGGAGTGTGGTCACGGAGAAAACCCTCCCCCTTTCTCTTATGAAGAGGCTAACAACGTTTGTAGTTTAACAGAAAGCTTGAAGTGAGATCACCCAGAAGAGCAAATGAGAGACAACCTTTTATGCAGAAGCGTTGAGCTTAACCCAAATATCCCCGGATATTCCTCGTGGTTAACCAGTATTTCTTCAAAAACTAGTTATTTTTTAAATTAATATATTATCAATATTTCAAAAGACCAAAATCTTAATTATATTACCTAAATACAAACTTAAAGTACAGATATACAAAACGGGGGAATCCACATTGAAATTCAATAAAGTACACATAGTCTAACATTCAGAACATAAACTGTGAGTCTTGAAGATGGTGTGATGGTGTAAGTATCCTAATTACACATGAAGTAAATATAATGCTATTCGGTGTGGGTGACGAGCCTTTCTCCAGGACGATCCGTCACGTCAGCAAACGCGTTAGAGACCTTGGAGGACGCCCCTCCAGGGATGGAAGCTTGAAAATGGGTGATGACCCGACCCCACCTAGTTTTTTTTATTTTTCTTTTTAATTAAACTAGTTTTTAACATTTACTTATATAAATAAAAGCATTTTGTATTAAAAACCACACATTACATAACCTAAAAAAGTAAAAAATAAAAAAATTACCGAAAAAAATAAGAAACATACCCTAAAAAAATCCTATGAACTCCGCTTTTTTGCGATTTTTTCTTTCATTCTTCGTAAAATCGGTCGACCTTCTTCCGGATACGAGTTTATGCCGGCTGTCATGATCTCCCACTCTTTAAACTCGACCTCACGTTCCTTTGCTTTCACCTTTTGGGCCGTGACCTCGGTGAGCACTTTGAACTGAGCATAAGCTCGTCCATTTTGGAACTGCCCCTCGTCGCGGCAGGTTTTTTTCCAGCTGCCGCCTTTTTTGATTTGTCCCTGCCCGGGGGACGTTCCTCCTCTCGAACCACAAACTCTTCATCATTAAATTTGGGCTCGTCGTTTATATTTATTTGACATCGTTCGTCCGAGCCTCCACCCGCACTCTAACTACCGGTCTCCGAGGTTTTTGTTCGTTTGGCCGTTGCAACCTCATTTGGGACTGGCGCACACTTGTTACTGGTTCGCAAAATTTCCCAAGCACGTACGTGGGGGAAGCGGTTCCATGCGTATCTTTGTATCGACGCATCGCCTCTTTAAAAACGTCTTCATCACTCATCCCACTACGACGACCAGTATACAAGTTATTATAAACCCCCGAATGTAACATCCGTAAAAAACCGGGTTAACCAAACCCGCTTCGTTTATTAACCGAACATCCAGTTAAAAAATTCGTTACGAATTTATGACGTATTTTAATTTTAAACGATACATAATTAATAAACAATTTAGAATTTATAAACTATATTTGTTAAAAAGTAAAAATAAAATAATTAAAAAGAAAAACAGGCTGCCGGGATTCGAACCCGGGTCAGCCGGGTGGAACATCAAAGACTTAACTCGCACACATCCAACCACTCCGCCACTTGTGTTATTTGATAATATAACGAAACAATTAATACATATAACAAAACTCGAAATCAAATCCAGTCAACAGCGCGCCCATTTCGCAGTCGCCGGAAAATCCGACGATTTCGCCAATTATCGACGGTTTCTTTTGACTTAACGTACGTATTAACGTCGCCATCGGTTATAACCGATGTCTAGTTCCGCGACATCAGTCATAACCGCCGGGGAAAGGCTGACCAATGAATCGAGACTAGAAACAGACCCAATTCAACTTGATTTTTCCCTATAAATGCACACCCAAGCCTCTGGTAGTCTTTTCGCTCAAAATCGCACCATTTCTCGAAGCAATTTCACTCACCGGAGATTTTCTGCAATCATCGGACTTTCGCCGGAAAACCGAGACTCACATCAACACGGTAAATACCTCGACTCTTTCTGTTTCAATCCATTGTTAGACCATTACTAACATCAATCCATCACCCAGAATCAATCCCAGACGACGTTGCCGGATATTCTGCTTTCGCCGGAAAACTTCTGAAATTTCCAGAATCACGCTGTGAATCGGTATGATCATCTAAACCTCCTGATAATCGTTGCTCAGTAGTTCAATTTCACATCTAATCAATCAAAACTGTTAATTGATCCGAACAAACGGAGTTCACAAAACAGAGCCGACGATCCTTGCCGGAGTTCTGAGGAAGACAATCTGTTCCGGTACATTCTTTCCCCAAACCCTCTCTGTTCATCACATTTCAATCACCTATAATTTCGTTAACTTAATTTAACAAGAAACAGTTGAAAAATCGTTATCTGTGTTTTAAACGAAGAAGATGAAGTCGGCCTATTGTATAAGATTAATTAAAACAAGACATATAAACGGGTTAGACACACAGTCCAGCGGTGGACTGTGTGCAAACAATAAACACACGTCTCGAGTTCGATCCCTATCACGACCCTATCCTCGGAAATAAAAATGTTTTTTTTAACCGAACCGAGTTAACTCACTGTAAGATGATAAGTATAATAAAAATCAGAATATTAACCAGGTTAGACACACAGTCCAGCGGTGGACTGTGTGCAACACTAATCACAGGTCCCGGGTTCGAGACTTGTTGACGGTACCGGTTCGATACAATTAAAATCTTTTTAAAAATAAATGAATTCTGATTAACTTAAATAGTGTATAAATATAACTAAAAACAGAAATATTTCGGGTTAGACACGTAGCTCAGATGGTAGAGCTGCGTGCACGCGTACGGGAGGTCACCGGTTCGAGTCTCACCCAGCGCATACTTATACACGACCGAACCGGTCAACGGTCAACAGTCATGGTCAACGGTCAAAGTCAAAAACTCAACATTTTTTTTATATTTTTATTTATTTATTTAATTTAAAAATCAATTAAAAATACTTAAAAATAATGTTTTTAAAGTTAGAAAATAGCCTTAAACTCACAAAAATAAACCTAAAAATTCAATTAAAATTGTTAATAAAATCCACTTACTTACCGTACCTTTTCATTATTAACTAGGTTAGTTATTCCTCGTCGATCAACTCTCTAAACTCGTGCGCATCCAACATCATCAAGAAACGCACCCACTGTGAGTGAATTCTTACAAATTCCCCTTTTTATTCATGTTTTGGGGTGTATCATGTGTCGCTTAAATTAATTCGCTTATTCAAACTCGTGCTATGCCATATTATGATCTAAACTTAGAATGTAAATATTGTTTGATGTGATGTATTACATATTGTCAAGTTGTATGCAAATTATTTGTTAGGCCCATCAGTTTCTCGTGGAAGACGAGTTGAACAACGCGTGCCTTAAAACTCATTCATTAGACCCATCAGTTCGTAGAACAACGCGTGCCTCAAAACTCATTCATTAGGCCCATCAGTTTCTCGTGGGAGACGAGTTGAACAACGCGTGCCTCAAAACAATCATTTGTTGTATTATTTAATATTATGTGTTGTGTGAATAAATTTACATCTATATTTACTCATATGTGGTTATGCACAATACAATAAACTCGTTTAAATGTTTTCATAGGATTCACTCGCCAACTTTTTGTTGACCCAAAAACCATTTTTTACACATGATACAGGTGGACAAGATGAAGCAAGGAACACATAGGAAAGTGCCTTAGAAGAAAAATAATGAAGTCTAGAAAGATGTATAGAACATGTTGTATTTGTATGATTTGATTGTATGATTCCTTTTAAAACTGTAATAATAAATATGAAACATTATAATAAATGTCATGAGCTTTGATGAAAACCCAATCATGCCCCGATCACCTTTTCCGCTGCGGGTCGGGGTGTGACAGATTGGTATCAGAGCTTTTGACTATAGGGATATAGGATAGGTTATTAGACCCTTAGAGCCTATACTATAGTTGATTAGATTTTAATTGTTTATGTGGTTACATGCAAACTCATGATGTTTATTTCTTTCATATTTATTACATACACAAATGCATGCAAACACTTCCAATATTACATTTTGTGATACATAGTGAATTATACTTACAGTCAAACATACATAATTACATACACATTCATCATACATATTTCAATGTTCACATATTCAAATCATCTTCATACTTCCGTTATTCAAGATTTTGTCGCATTTGTCATTTTTCAAATCTCATCAAAGTGAGATCTACGACGGGCATGTAGTAACTGTAAGGGTACAAGTATCGGTAGTCGGAACGTCTTGTCTAGGTTGGCATTCGTATAAATCCAATATAACGGAACAGTTTGCCTACCTGGGGACCAACGATGAGAGTACGAAGGACCTATTAGGCCAAAGCATGTCACACCAAACGTCGTTCGAACTAACCCCACTTTGAGGTGTCACCGTGTCCACACCTGGATACATTCCGAATATCATACGTTACATACATATTTCTCGATTTTCTCCGGGTTTTAGTGTACGTAACCAGGCTAACACATGCGAACCATATGAAAAACCTGGTAATCATGGGGGCCCACATGATTACGAAGGTGAAGTATGGCGGCATGCAAGGCCCAATTACGAGCAAAGCCCAAGACATCCTATGGATGTAGTAGATTTATTATTCTATATTTATTTTATGAATGTTCATTCCTAAATACGACACATGACCCCTAAAACGTCCAACTCATACTCTTGATATGTATTCCTTGTAGATGTCTTCTAGTCTCGCTCATAGGAAGATGAGATCAGGAAAAGCCCGCGAGCGCATGGCTGCCCAAATCGCTCAACAAATGGCTGCCGTAATACCCAACATTGTAGTTCAAGTTCAACAAGCCCTTAGCGCTAATCCCGTCAATCAAGAAGATCAAAATGTTGTCAACCCTCCCCCAATTACCACTAAATGCACCTTCAAGCATTTCAAATCCTGCGACCCTCCAAAATACGAAGGGACTGAAGGTGTCACCGCTCTCCTCCATTGGTTTGAAGAAATGGAAAACACTTTTCTAAATTGCGATTGCCCCGATGATCGCAAAGTGCGATATGCTACTGGTCGTTTACTTGGAATAGCACTTACATGGTGGAATACAGAGAAGGCCAAACGAGGTGTTGAAGATGCTATGACTTTGACTTGGGAAGAGTTGAAGGAAATCATGACAAGACGGTTTTGCCCAAGAAGCGAAATCAAGAAATTGGAGGATGAGTTCTATTCTTTGAAACAAAAGGAAGGCGACCACACCACATACAACAAGAGATTCCTCGAGTTAAATCAAATAGTTCCCAACTTGTTCACTCCTCTTTACCGTTTGATCGAGCACTACATTCGAGGTCTTCCTTCAAAAATTCAAGACTCTGTAATAAGTACCACACCCGCAACTTTGGAAGCAGCAATGGAGTTAGCTACAGAACTCACCGAGAACCGCATACGAAATAAGGACTTCAAGGAGGAGAAGAAGAAGGATAAAGCACCAACTGAAACCTCAAACTCCACCCAAACCGAATCCCCTTCTCAACCTATCTCTAAGAGAAAACGAGATGGGCAACTTTTCGCTGTCACCCAACGCAATCAACCAGCCTCACAAGCCGTACCCCTCCAAGCTATCCCAATCACCCAAGTAGCACCCAACTCAACTTACCCAAATAAGAAACCTTACCTTGGGCCTCACCCTCAATGCAACACCTGTTTTTATCACCATCCATCTACCTTACCTTGTCGACTATGTGCGAATTGTGGACGCTATGGTCATTTGAGCAACGCTTGCCGCACCTCTCAAAACCAAACCTCACCCCCTACTCAAAACATGATCCAAACATATCAACAACCCCAATACCCCGTGTTTCCATATGTTCGAGCTTGTTTTAATTGTGGCGACCCTACCCACTTTAGAAACACGTGCCCTCGATTGGTTAACATCATACACGCCCAAGCTCAAGCAAACCCAGTTAACCAAGCAAATCAAGGAAACCTAATCACTAGGCCACCAGCATGAGGAAGAGTTTACAACATCAACGCCAATCCTGTTGAAGATAATGACGGCCCAAACGAACCACCCAACTAGTTTCTTCACCCAAAATCAAGATTGAACTCCAACCGCTTAGTTTTTATGTTTTTCTTTATGTTATCTCAATTTTCACGTATCTCAATTATAAATTGGAAATTTATCCAAGAATCTTAATGCGAATTACTATTTCAGTTCTGTTTTATACTCATTGATTTAACATTCATATCATCATACCTCACGAAGTATCTCAGTCTCATCATTTAAAGAAGTTGGGTTGTGTCTCACTTCTACATAGACTAACCTCTCCATCATAACAAACGAGAGAGGTACTGTCATCATTCGAACATGTATACTATCAGAATTAAGACTCAAGCTTTGGTTGTTGTGTTTATTTATGTATTAGAGTCACATAGAACTAATCATAACTTGCGGATAAAGCCAATGAAAATTTGACAAGAATATGGTGGATACGCCGCTGGTACTTCCTATATATAAGTATTCTTGGCAAAGGATCAAAGGCATTGTCAGGCGGTTATGAGAAGTTCCATGTAGGATTTAGTAATGTCTTGGTTGAAGTTTGTTTTATACTCACTGATTTAGCATTCATATCATCATACATCTCAACGTATTTCAATCTCATCATTCAAAGAAGTTGGGCTGTGTCTCACTTCTACATAGACTAACCTCTCCATCATAACAAACGAGAGAGGTACTGTCATCATTCAAACATGTATACTATCAGAATTAAGACTCAGGGTTTGGTTGTTGTGTTTGTTTATGTTCTAGAGTCACATCATAGAACTAATCATAACTTACTGATAAAACCAATGAAAATTTGACAAGAATATAGTGGATACGCCGCTGGTACTTCCTATATATAAGTATTCTTGGCAAAGGATCAGAGGCATTGTCAGGCGGTTATGAGAGGTTCCATGTAGGTTTTAGTATTAGAAGTTTTGTTTTAAGATATAACCTTATCTTTCCAAACGTATCAAAACTCTTGTGCATAAAATCATACTTAGTCAATCAACTCTGTTTATGAATATTCTTTATCGTAGGCAACAAAAAGCGATTCCTGTAGCAGGGTATTCAACCCTTACAAGGAACGTTACCGCCTCAAACAAAATTTAAACTCTTACTCCCTTCTAAGTATGCAATTGTCAAATAAAAACACCATCCTTTGAGACAAACATGCCACTACTTAAATTTCGGGACGAAATTTCTAAAAGTAGGGGATACTATAACATCCGTCAAAACCGGGTTAACCAAACCCGCTTCGTTTATTAACCGAACATCCAGTTAAAAATTCGTTGCGTATTTATGACGTATTTCAATTTTAAACGATACATAATTAATAAACAATTTAGAATTTATAAACTATATTTGTTAAAAAGTAAAAATAAAATAATTAAAAAGAAAAACAGGCTGCCGGGATTCGAACCCGGGTCAGCCGGGTGGAACATCAAAGACTTAACTCGCACACATCCAACCACTCCGCCACTTGTGTTATTTGATAATATATCGAAACAATTAATACATATAACAAAACTCGAAATCAAATCCAGTCAACAGCGCGCCCATTTCGCAGTCGCCGGAAAATCCGACGATTTCGCCAATTATCAACGGTTTCTTTTGACTTAACGTACGTATTAACGTCGCCATCGGTTATAACCGATGTCTAGTTCCGTGACATCAGTCATAACCGCCGGGGAAAGGCTGACCAATGAATCGAGACTAGAAACAGACCCAATTCAACTTGATTCTTCCCTATAAATGCACACCCAAGCCTCTGGTAGTCTTTTTGCTCAAAATCGTACCATTTCTCGAAGCAATTTCACTCACCGGAGATTTTCTGCAATCATCGGACTTTCGCCGGAAAACCGAGACTCACATCAACACGGTAAATACCTCGACTCTTTCTGTTTCAATCCATTGTTAGACCATTACTAACATCAATCCATCACCCAGAATCAATCCCAGACGACGTTGCCGGATATTCTGCTTTCGCCGGAAAACTTCTGAAATTTCCAGAATCACGCTGTGAATCGGTATGATCATCTAAACCTCCTGATTATCGTTGCTCAGTAGTTCAATTTCACATCTAATCAATCAAAACTGTTAATTGATCCGAACAAACGGAGTTCACAAAACAGAGCCGACGATCCTTGCCGGAGTTCTGAGGAAGACAATCTGTTCCGGTACATTCTTTCCCCAAACCCTCTCTGTTCATCACATTTCAATCACCTATAATTTCGTTAACTGAATTTAACAAGAAACAGTTGAAAAATCGTTGTCTGTGTTTTGAACGAAGAAGATGAAGTCGGCCTATTGTATAAGATTAATTAAAACAAGACATATAAACGGGTTAGACACACAGTCCAGCGGTGGACTGTGTGCAAACAATAAACACACGTCTCGAGTTCGATCCCTATCACGACCCTATCCTCGGAAATAAAAATGCTTTTTTTTAATCGAACCGGGTTAACTCACTGTAAGATGATAAGTATAATAAAAATCAGAATATTAACCAGGTTAGACACACAGTCCAGCGGTGGACTGTGTGCAACACTAATCACAGGTCCCGGGTTCGAGACTTGTTGACGGTACCGGTTCGATACAATTAAAATCTTTTTAAAAATAAATGAATTCTGATTAACTTAAATAGTGTATAAATATAACTAAAAACAGAAATATTTCGGGTTAGACACGTAGCTCAGATGGTAGAGCTGCGTGCACGCGTACGGGAGGTCACCGGTTCGAGTCTCACCCAGCGCATACTTATACACGACCGAACCGGTCAACGGTCAACAGTCATGGTCAACGGTCAACGGTCAAAGTCAAAAAGTCAACATTTTTTTTATATTTTTATTTATTTATTTAATTTAAAAATCAATTAAAAATACTTAAAAATAATGTTTTTAAAGTTAGGAAATAGCCTTAAACTCACAAAAATAAACCTAAAAATTCAATTAAAATTGTTAATAAAATCCACTTACTTACCGTACCTTTTCATTATTAACTAGGTTAGTTATTCCTCGTCGATCAACTCTCTAAACTCGTGCGCATCCAACATCATCAAGAAACGCACCCACTGTGAGTGAATTCTTACAAATTCCCCTTTTGGTTCATGTTTTGGGGTGTATCATGTGTCGCTTAAATTAATTCGCTTATTCAAACCCGTGCTATGCCATATTATGATCTAAACTTAGAATGTAAATATTGTTTGATGTGATGTATTATATATTGTCAAGTTGTATGCAAATTATTTTTTAGGCCCATCAGTTCCTCGTGGGAGACGAGTTGAACAACGCGTGCCTTAAAACTCCTTCATTAGGCCCATCAGTTCGTAGAACAACGCGTGCCTCAAAACTCATTCATTAGGCCCATCAGTTCCTCGTGGAAGACGAGTTGAACAACGCGTGCCTCAAAACAATCATTTGTTGTATTATTTAATATTATGTGTTGTGCGAATAAATTTACATCTACATTTACTCATATGTGGTTATGCACTTTATTTTATAATCAATACAATAAACTCGTTTAAATGTTTTCATAGGATTCACTCGCCAACTTTTTGTTGACCCAAAAACCATTTTTTACACATGATACAGGTGGACAGGATGAAGCAAGGAACACATAGGAAAGTGCCTTAGAAGAAAAATAATGAAATCTAGAAAGATGTATAGAACATGTTGTATTTGTATGATTTGATTGTATGATTCCTTTTAAAACTGTAATAATAAATATGAAACATTATCATAAATGTCATGAGCTTTGATGAAAACCCAATCATGCCCGATCACCTTTTCCGCTGCGGGTCGGGGTGTGACACCGAAAACCGGTTCACGGCCGGATGCATCTTTCTCCACTCGGAAGAGATGGAATCGATGTCGCGATAATGACCTTGTTCCATTATCGCAAGAAACTTCGACAATATTTCTTTCCAAAACCCCTCGCCGGTTTGGTTGTTACCTATATTTTTAAATTATAGCAAAAGTTATATTAAAAAAAATTATAGTCTATAAATTTTTGGTATATTTTTAAAATGTAGCAAAAATTATATACCGATAATGAGGCTTTTGGAAGTGTTAACCCACGCCTTGGCTAATGCCTTTTCCTCCATCTTCGTCCAAAGTTTCGCCTTCCCTCTCGAAGGTTGTTCTTTCTCAACCATATGTTGTTTCCCTTTTTTTTGTTTAGACGATTGCGGTTGGGTCTCCGGAACAAATTTTTGAACGTCCTCTTCGGGTTGTGGTTGCGAATTGAAAGGTTTTCGCATCATCATTTGTTGCACCGACTGTATTTGTTGCACTTGGCTCATTTGCGAAAACGCATTCGGGCTTTGTTGAAAACCCCCAAAAGCGTTGAATGAAAATTGTGAGGATGACCAACTCGGCTCCATATTAGGATAGTAGCCGGGTACAGAGAAAATGTTTTGGTTTGGGTTTGGGTTCGGGTTTGGATTTGGGTTCGGGTTCGGGTTCGGGTTGCTCGGGTTCTATGGATCCATGACGAAAGTTGAAAGATTTTATAAAAGGTTGAAAAATTATAAAAAGATGAGAATGTTTTTATATATTTGACAGATGGAGGTGAATAAAGTATGTAAAAAAGTGGGTTGGTATTGGGGTATTTATAGGTAAAATTATTAATTTAATTTTTTTTATTGAACTAGCCATTGAAACGGCTATTTTTTTTAAATATATTAAAAAATCGCCCCGTCTTCAACGTCCGCAGGCGGACGCCCGCGACGCCGACGCGCCACCCGACGCGGTGTTGGGGGGCGTCGTCGGTCTAAGCGGGCCTGGACAGCCCCCACACCTCGGGCCTAAGTAAGCAACTTATATTAAACCTTTGTACGCTTCGTACATTAACAACCCTGTGAATTATACCTTTATACATATATATAATTTGAATTCGAATTCGAATTGAAAAACACAATTGGTTAATTTGAATTTTTAAAAATCAAATTCAAACCTTGATAATCGAATTCGACTCGAGCCGAACTTCGAATTCGATTCCAATTTTGAACACCTCTGTATCCGGTATTTAGAGTGAATTTTTAAGATAGATTTGAAATTTTGGTGATAAGATTATCCATAAATACAACCTAATTAAACCAAGATTGTTGAAATCGTATTAGTTGTAACAAATTAAATGAAATAAAAACGACAAATATAATTTAATTATATTTTTCTAGTAAACAATCAATTAAAAAAACTAAGTGGGGGTAGCTCACTTAGTAGAGGCTCTTGTCTTTTAGTGAAATGTTTTATGTTTAATCCCAAGCAATAAATGATTTATTTGTAAATATAGGAGTTTGAAAGAGTACTTTAACCATTCAAAAAAAATTAAAAAAACCAATTTATAGCTCAGTGGGATGATTCATTACACCCCCCTTTATTGATTTCAACCTTTCGACCACCAAAGTAATTTCACATTTTATTTTTCTTCTTCTTCTTCTCCTCTTTATTTTATCTTTTATTTTATATTTTTACATATTTTCCCTCTTCCGTTACTCATCAAGATCATGTTACAACCTGCAAAACCCTAGTTCCCTCTCAATTTCGATCTCTATTTCCCCCAAATTAACCCTTTCTCTTCACCAGATCTGATCCCAACCGTTCGATTCCCCCAGTCCTACGGCTCTATTTCAATCCACCCTTCAATTTCACACCTTTTCTAGGGTTTAATTTCTTCAGTTTTCGCACTCGTTCCAAACCCTAACCAATTCGATTTCTTCGTCTTCTTCGTTCAATTCGAAGAAATCGGAGTGTTTTTTGTTCTTCTCGTGTAGTTAGGGTTTCGTTTTTCTCTGAAACGGTGAAATTAGGGTTTCTAATTTATCGATTTTGTTGATTGTTTGTTCGAAATTGAGTGTTCGTCTTTGTTCATGTATGGATCCTGGAACATTAGATGCTGATAAGATAAGAAAAGAGAAGATTAAGTGGGGAGACGACAATAAAGTTTATACAAGAAGACGTAAAAGAGTAATTAATCTCGCTGCCGTCGCCGTAGCTCCGGTCACCGCTTCTCCGGCCACCGCTTCTCCGGCCACTGCAGTCGCCGTTTCTCCGGTCACCGAAGCCGCCGTAGGTTCTCCGGTTAACACCGCCAATAACGACCAAACCCTAACCCTAGCAAACGATGTGTCAAATGATTTTTCCGGTCAAAGCCCACGGCAGGAACCGGTGGTTGCCGGAAACGGTGTGGTGAGACCGGAACCGATTGCTACGTTGGTGGATGATCGGGTGAGGATACATCTGGAAGTTTCGACGTCGAAGGATGACATTAAAGAACTTAGGGAGAAGCTAGAACTGGAGCTGGATCAAGTTAGGAGTTTAGTTCAGAGGCTTGAAGACAAAGAAGCCGAAATTAGTCATTACTCGAACGCGATTGAAATCGCGGATGATGATAACGATGGAGGTTATGATCAGTTGCAGTATCATTCTGGTAATCTTACGGTAGATAGGAGGTCACTGGTTAGGGTTAATTCAGAAATGGGAATGGGAATGGGAACAGATTATATGGATAGGAGAGGTTTAACGCGAGTTTATTCGGAGGTAGGTTCGGATATCGTTGACCGGAGAGCGTTGATGAGAGTTGGTTCGGAAGTGAGTCCGTTTGAGAATCACGATATGTCGAGGTTTAGACAGTTGAGTGTATCGGTTGGTGAGTATGTTGAGAAAGAGAAGCGGACGCCGAAAGCGAATCATTATTATCGGGGTTCGGATTTTCTTCTTGGAAAAGATCGGTTGCCTCCTGAAAGTAACAAGAAACTGAAATCGAACGGTGGTAGAAAGTCGGATTATTCGGTTGGTCTTGAAAGGCATAAGAACCAGGTGTTTAGAAGCTGTAGTAGTTTGCTGCAGAGGTTAATGAAGCACAAGCATGGTTGGGTGTTTAACGAACCCGTTAACGCGAAACTTCTTGGGCTTCATGATTATCATGATATTATTAAACATCCGATGGATTTGGGCACGATTAAGAGTCGGTTAGCCCAGAGCTTTTACAAGACACCTGGCGAATTTGCGGAGGATGTTCGGCTCACGTTTCATAACGCGATGACGTATAATCCCAAAGGTCAAGATGTGCATGTTATGGCTGAACAGTTATCGGACATATTCGAAGAAAAATGGGTGGTGATCGAGTCTGACTGGAGGTACGGACCTGTTCATGATTCGCCAGTTGCAAGAAAGGTTCATAATCCTAGAACTCTCGATAGGTCTCAATCGATGGGTTTGCCGTTCATGGCTAGGCGGAAACCGCCAAGCTTTGCACCGGTGAGTCGAACACCGGCCCCGAAAAAACCTAAAGCCAAAGATCCGAATAAGCGGGACATGACGTTCGAAGAAAAGCAAAAGCTTAGTGCAAATCTTCAGAGTTTACCGTCTGAAAAACTCGACAGCATTGTGCAGATCATAAACAGAAGTAATACTTCGCTTTCTCAAAATGATGATGAGATCGAAGTTGATATCGATAGTGTTGATGCTGAAACTCTATGGGAACTCGATAGATTTGTCATGAATTATAGGAAGAATTTGAGCAAGCACAGAAGGAAAGCCGAAAAGGCAAGAGCGTTAGCTGGAAATTCTAATCGAGCCATGCTACAAGTATGAACCACATACATTTTTTTTCTTTTTGTCAAAAGCTTTCAATCAAGATTCATGATTTTGATTATTATTGCAGAACCCGGCAGCATCTGTTCCAGTGGCACCACCGGAAACGAGAGCTGGTAACTTTACAACAGTTTTATACTTTTCACATGCTTGATATTTGAAGAAATATGATCGATTGTGCTAATTAATGCAAATGCTTGTGTCGTGTAAAGCAGATGAGAAGAATCGTGCTGCTAGTCCACCGAACCAAGGAGGGGATAATGCCAGTAGTTCAAGCAGTTCAAGCAGTGATTCTGGAAGCTCTTCAAGTGGTAAATTGTTTTTTTTTTTCAATTGACTTGCTTGTGTTTTGTTAGTTAAACTGATTGAAATGTTCACGGTTTCTTTTTTTTTTCTTGCAGATTCAGACAGTGACAGTTCTTCTGGTTCAGATGCCGGGCAATAACCTAGGACTTAAAAAGAGCAGCAGCTTAAGGTAACATACAAAGTTTCTGATATCTACATTTAGAAGTGAATATATTATGTAAATGTGTGCATGTATCTAAGTGAGAACCAAACAAATAGTGAATATATGGGACGAATCTTAAGTGGTCAAGATGATGAAATAGTATGCAGAACTTTTGCCTCTATATAGTACATCTTTTTTCGACTGCCTTTGGTATAGTTTGTTTTTAAAGAAGATTTTGAATTTCAGTATTAAAATAATGATATAAAGATACTAAGATAAGTTCAACGCTAGTTTTTGCTCGATGACTTTAGAGGGTCAATTATTCTCTTTGGCATATGTTATCTTTTTTCTTTTCAGTTTTTTTTTCTTCTGCCAGCTATGTTTTGCACTCGATAAGTTGATCACTTATCCTTTTATATTCTAAATATGATGGTTTTGAGTGACATTTGTTAATCAGTTTATATTCATTGTTATAAAAGTCGAATACAATCATTCTGCTCATTGTTGACAGTTAATTTGATTGCTTGATGGTCTTCTCTTTTGCAGATTGTGGCAGAAACCGATGCTATCCAGTGAAAATCCATGCTTGTGAAATGGGTGGCATATAAGATGCATGATGACTAAACCGCAAAACTGTTGAGATCTGTATTGATCTGGAAATTTTGGTTGAACATGTTGGTTGGTTGGTATATGTTGAGGTGATGGCTTCTGTTAGAAATTAGGATGTATGAATTAGATTTTTATTAGGAATATGGGACTCCTTGGTGTGGCAAATTTAGGTTGCCAAGAATTTGCTACCTGTTTTAGATATGAGGAACCCATGTTCGGTTTTGAATTGTGTTTTGACCAAACGCAGGATTATTTTCATAAGTTGGATGGATGGGTGATGTTTCGCCCTACATTTTAAGTCGTTCCATTCTTTGTAATGCGTATGTCACATGCCCCATGATGATAAACATAGGTAGCATATACAGTTATTGCATCTTGGATTATTCATCTGTTTTGCCAGTTCTTGTTTTTGTGCTTGTTTGTTTTCATTCTGGCAACTTTATGCTTTATTTTAATGTGCCAAAATGGGCAGGTTAACATGTAAAATGTTCTGTATGTTATGGATTCTTATTAGTTATCTAATCTCTTAAATAGCATTAAGAAACTTGTTTCAGCACCAAAGTTACGAATAACTGTGCGGAGTACAAAATGCGAAGTGTATTTTGTAAGCCAAGACTATTGCCTCATAAAAATTAGGTACAAAAACCTTAAAAATATTCAAAACTGTCAAAAAGTATTTAGCTTTGGTTGGCAAAAAATATTCCCGGTTCAAGAGTATGACAAATAAAATAGACAAACCTGAAACGTTTAGGATAAGCAATGAGATAGGTATTTGGGTATATGATAGAGATGGGCATAAAAACCGGTTCGGAACCGGTAGAATCGAACTGGACCCGGTTTCAGTTTCTACCACACATTAAGTAGAACCGGTTTCGGGTTCAAAATACCCGTCGGTTCCAACCCGGTTCTACAATTTTACCATTTGAATCGGGTCGTACCCGGTTCCTACCCGTACCCGGTTCCTATCCGTACCCGGTTTCACTAGTACCCCGGTTCCACCAGTACCCAGAAATGCAGTTCTAGAAGGAACTGGTTATAGCCTATTAATTTTTTTTTAATTTTAACCGATTATTGTTACTATTTTTATTTATCAATGTAACTAATAATAAAAATCAAACATAACAAACACAATAGAAAGAAACATTAAACAAACTTAATTAAAAACACCAAACCAAACGGGTTACATCAAACATTTGAAGAACCGGTGTCGGAACCTTCTCCCGTCTCATTTTTCTTTGCCTTCGTCAATGGGCAATGCCGCTCAGTGTGTTTCTTAAGGGTTGAGTTGGCGGCGGCCTTCATAACTTTGCCACAATCTTTGCATCTAGCCATCTCGTGGCTGTCGGACATTAAACAGAGATCAAAATTCTTCCATATAGCAGGGTTTCTTTTTGTCTCTAAGACCGTAACAACTTCATCGTTGCATGCCATAGGTATTTGCAAGAACTTAGAAGTTGATTGATTTTGTAAGTTGATGATGGTGAGTGTTAAGTTTAGAAATAGTAAGTAGGAATGGATTTATATACAAAAAAAACCGATTTTTTAATAAGGAACCGGTTTCCAACGGTAACATTTATCAGGAACCGGTTCTGAACAGTAAATGCCAGGTTTGACTGTCAGGAACCGGTTCTGAACAGTAAAATGACAGGTTTGACTGTCAGGAACCGGTTCCCAATACTATCAGAAACCGGTTCCGCACCATACCCGGTTCCATAATACCCGTACCCGGTTCTACACGGTTCCATATTCTTGGGTGTGAACCCGGGTAGGAACTGGACCCGGTTCCACACCATACCCGGTTCCAATGACATCCAAGCAGAACCGGGTCCGGATTGAAATCGGTTTCGGGTAATAATAAAACCCGATTATGCCCATCTCTAATATATGATATCAGATAGTTTTATTTTATTTTTTGTATTGGTACATTATGAGGTGATATTTTACCTGGTTACCTGAGATAAGCAATGAGATAGGTAGGTATTTGGGTAGTTTTATTTTATTTTTTCTATGGGTACATTACTAGGTGATACTTTACCTGAGTACAAGCATCTTTCTTATACTTTTGTTTTACTTTTTTTTTCTTTTGAGAAAGAAAAATCTACTAATTTTTACTTTTTGATTTTTTTATTTCTTGGGTAATAAAAGTACGTAAAATTGAAATATGTATTTGAAAACTAATGGATAATTTTAGCAAACTAATGGGTATATACGTGACTGTTAGTTACCATACATATACCCAAACCATGTCGACATGATTATACTAGTAGTAGTATCCGTCCTATTACCATCTATTCAAGAACTTGATTTTGAAATGCACAAAGACACGATACTTTGAGGCGTTTTGGTCTCTAAGTTGAGATGTGAGGCAAAAGTTTCATATATGTAAGGTGCAACTAAGGCGGACAATGGCTTCTACATATCTCTATACATAACTTTTTCATCAAGTCATTTATAATTTCTTCATTCATTTGGTTGTTTTTGCGTATTATCTTTAACACGCTTTTTAAAACCAAGTACACAATGGCTTCATGTTCTTGTTTCTCGGTCTAAAAGCGGCCCAATCCTGCAACAGAGGGCTCAAAGCCTCAAATTAGTTGGAAATTGCTAGGAATTTTAGTTGGAATGTCACAAGTACCTTTGTGGCAAAAAATGGTAAATTAGTAATGTTTGATTGCACGAATATTCAAGAACACTGGCAAATAAGGCCCCAACATAACCGAATAAAAGATCAAATATCAAATGCACAACACTTGGGACATAAAACTAAAAAATGGATGGATAAATCCATTAATTCAACACCGTAGATATAGATTTCACACTGAAGTTATTCACTAGTTTATAAAAAAATGACAAATAAAACTGAAAATATCAGTTCAAACTTGCATCATTGAAAGGTAAAGAAAGTGAAGATTTGGCGGCCATATGATAATTAGCCAACGAGCCATATATCTCAATTGCTATCGGAGACAAAGTGAAGATTCGGTTTTGAGTGCATAAATCTCAAGTTTGAATTTTATCTTAACCGAGTTTTAATGTACTGGGCCTTTGGACGGCGATTTTTTCGGAACCGGAGATTGTGTGTCGGGGTTGCCCAACGCTGTTTGCGGTCGCAGTCGTATAGGGTCGCATTTTGTCATTGGGTTACCCTAGGTAACGGGGCTTTTGTTTTGTTGGATAACAAAATATGATAATTTAAGGATTTGTGGGTAACTAGTAAAATCACCCGCGCTACGCTGCGGGGTTTCAGTCAATATCTACTTTGGTTCAGTATATCAACCAAAAGAAATATGCTCAAAAGAATATGGAATAATGGATTTTGATAATTCGCCGGCACTGGTCCCAACTTAAAAAATAACCAGTGGTGGTCCCACATTTTCATATATTGTAAATCAACGGACCTTTACTAAACCGAAAAGAATAAGGGAACAAAAATAAATTATGGTTACGTTAGTAAAGGTCATTAGTTTATAATATGTTAAAAGGTGGGACCACCATTGGTTATTTTTTAAATTCGGACCGTAGCCAACTAACGGCTAATAGTTTGGATTATTAAAATCCACTATTCCAAAGAATATTGATACATGTTTTAAATTTGACAGCAGGACATATTGATTTTAAATTAATTGTAAATGGAAACGTAAACGTTATCTTACATATAACTTTTATGAAAAAGGAACGTAAACTAAAACATTAAACAAAAAGAAAAGAAAAGTAAAAGATAAAAATAATAAAGTCCAGAAAAAAAGAACTCAAGAAAAAAAAAACTAATAAGATGAAAGCACTACTCACACACACAATTGCTAATTGTAATTTATGTCAAAAGATAGATCAACTGAAAACGTACATAAAAATAAGCACGAAACTTATTATATTTGACCCACATATTTCCGAAGAAAATTTACGTTGAAACGTAAATCAACTGAAAACGTACATAATAATAAGCATAAGAACATATTATATTTTACCTGATTTATTTTCGTAAAAAGCTTACGTCGAAACGTAAATCAACTTAGCTTACACCGATACTTACATAAAAATAAATATCTGAAACTTGATTACAAAGCCTTAGAAAGTTAAAAGGTTATAAGTATCGTTGCTGAATGCTGAGGGATAAAAATATAAAAGAAAACAAAAACACAAAAAGAAAAAAAAAGTCAAAGAGTCAAATTACTTTTACCGAAGTTATTAAATGTATTATAGTTTATTTATGAATTAATTAATTAATAAGAGTATTTATATTAAAATCCTTTATCTATGTAATCACACTAAAATAATACCTTTATCGCTAAACTGATTTATCTTTTAAAATCACATGCATTTAATTCCTCAAATTTGTCTTCATTTATTTAAACTAGAGTTAAAAACCAAGCCCACATGATGCGGCAGCCAACAACTTTTGCATGATGCGGTGGTTTCTCACAGTTCCCATTACTGTACAAAGCATCGAAAAAAAATTTATATTGCAAATACAATTTAATTTCAATAAACCTTTTTGCCTCCATTTAAGAAAACATAAAAATGAATACCGTGCCTCTATCGATGTTCAAAGGGGATTGGTTTCATTCCTATCGAAAAAAAATTAAAAATCAATATACACAATGTTTCAAATAACATTTTTGCCTCATTAAAAAAATTAAAATAATACCCTGTCTATCGAATGTTTAAAAGGATTGTTTCATTCCTTACGGAAATAAAAAATTAAAAAAACCAATAAAGTACTGCTACAATGTTCAAAATGTAAAATCTAATATCCATAAAATCAAAATATATATTACTTGTACGAATGTACTTAAAAGTGATAAAACAATATAACAATAACAATATAATAACTAAAATATACAAAAATAAATAATTTATAATAATTATATTTTATAATGAAAATAAAAAGTCACTAATAATAAAATATTTTTTTATTTTACTGTAATTCTTAGATTTATATGAGAAAAATATTATGTTACAAAATAACAAATAAAATAATGTTTATTATATTATTTTATAAAGAAAAAAAAAGTTCAACATGAAAATAAAATATTTTTACTTTACTGATAAAGTTCTTAGAATTAATTGAGAAAATATATTTTTTTTATTTCTTTCTTCACTAAAAATATATAGATTTATAACTCCATTAACAAAGACTTTATTGTTTATTATATCTATCTTTGGGGATTTGGGTATTAATAAATAATTTAAATGAGAAAAATAAAGACTAACTAAAACAGCCTGAAACAACTATCATTGTTTGAATCTTTAATAAACATCCTCATTTAATATCAATTTTTTTAAAAAAACAAGTGTATTGCACATGTCTTAATACGAAAAACCTAAACCACCTAACCCATCCCAACAATACCCCAAACCTAAACCCACCCCAACACTGTGAAAACCTAAACCACTCCTCACCAAAAGCTAAACTCCACCCCCCCCCCAAAAAAAAAAAACAACCTAAACGTAAACTAAACCCCCAAAAACCTCAAACCAACACCCGCACCCTCAAAACACCAAACTCCCCACCCGCAACCCCCCCCCCCCCCCCAAAAAAAAAAAAAAAAAAAAACTAAACCCCCTCCCCCATACCCAAAAACCTAATCCTAAACCCCAAAAAACTCTAACCACTAAAAGCTAAACTAAACTCAAAAGCTAACTTTAAGCATATAATACATATGTGCAGTATATCATATAATGCACATGTGCAATACACATATAATGCACATTTGCAGTACAAATTTTTTTTTTGAAAAAAAGTTTTTTTATACATAAAAAGTAACGAATTTTTATAAAAAAAATAAGTTATAAAATTTGGTATGTTTTTTTAATCTTTTTTAGTTTTCTCATTTATATTTAGTTTTCATATGATCCTCTCCCATCTATCCTAATCTATATATGTATCCTTTATTTTAGGTAGAAAAAATGCCCGAATAGTCCCTGTGGTTTGCTCATTTTGCACCTTTATTCCCTAATCTTTTAAATAAATAGGTAAAAAGACAAAAATGCCCTTGTGTTATCTAATTTAACTGAAAAAGTTAACTGGGTTAGGCCTAAAGGACAAAACGTGATAGATTTTAAAACATAAAGTACAAAACTCATCAATTTTGAACATAAAGAACAACGCCTGAAAATGAGTATAAAGATAAAGAACAATCCTTGAAATTCACCCTTTTGTTTATTTGTATTTAACGGATTTAATAGTCTTCGTATTGTAACATTTGTCGAAAAACGGGTTTTCGAAACCCGCTTCGTTTAATAACCGAACAATCAGTTTTAAATTTTTGTTGTTCATTTATGGCTTATTTTGATTTTAAACGATTCATAATTAATCAACAAATTAGAAGATATAAATTATAATTGTAAAAATATAAAAATAAATTAATTAAAAAGGAAAATCGGCTGCCGGGAGTCGAACCCGGGTCAGCCGGAAATCCCCCAAAGACTTAACCTTCACACCATCAACCGCTCCGCCACTTTGATTTTCTGATATCATATTGAATTAGTTAATTCAAATAATAAGGCACGGAAGTCAAATCAGTCAAAACCGCGCCCAAATAGCAGTCGTCGGAAATCCCGACGACTTCGCCGATAATTTACGTTTCCGTTCAAGATAACCGAAGAATTAACTCTAACGACGGTTATAACCGACGTCTGAACCCGCGACATCAGTCGTAACCGCCGGAGAACGGCTGACCTTGAATTGAGACCGAATTCAGACCCCATACATCTCGATACTACCATATAAATTCACCCACAATCCACCGGAAACCTTTTCGCTCACAAATCGCACCTCTTCTCGACGATAATTCAATCGCCGGAAAACATCTGTAAGTCGCCGGAAAACCGAGACTCACATCCACACGGTAATTCTGTCAACCCTTTCTGTTTCAATCATTTGAATAATCTGTCACTAACACAACTCCACCATCAGAAGCAATCCCAGTCAACGTTCTTCGAAATCCCCACCTTCGCCGGAAATTTTCTGAAACTTCCGAAATCACACTGAGAGCTGGTATGATCTTTCCAACTCCTATTAAACTTTAATTAAGTATCTCAACTTCGTAATAATCGAACAGAATTTGTTAATTGATGTCGACAGCCGGAGTTCACTTTCAGAACCGACGGACTCTGCCGGAATTCTGTGAACAACACTGATCGGTATATCTTTTTCCCCCAAACCCTTTCCATTCGTTACCTTTAAGTTACTTATAAAGTTTAAAAACCAGATAAGGCATAAACCAGACCAAACAGTCGGACCTTATTTTTCTGGGTAAAATCTAACGAAGAAGACGAAGTCGGATTGTATCATAAGATTAATTAAAATCGGTTTTATAAACGGGTTAGACACACAGTCCAGCGGTGGACCGTGTGCACACATAACACCTGCGACGCGAGTTCGAATCCTGTCCCAGCTTTACTCGCTCGAAATAAAAATTTGCGTTTTTAACTGAACCGGGTTGACTCACAGTCCATGTTAAGCATAATAAAAACTGAGTTAATAACCAGGTGAGACACACAGTCCAGCGGTGGACTGTGTGTACGCTAACCCACAGGTCCCAGGTTCGAGACCTGTGGTAAGCACCGGTCCGATACGTTTAAAATCTTTTTAAAAATAAATAATTTTCGGATTAAATTATATAGTATATAAGTATAATTAAAATCATAATTATTTCGGGTTAGACACGTAGCTCAGTCGGTAGAGCTGCGTGCACGCGTACGGGAGGTCACCGGTTCGAACCTCGCTCAGTGCAACAATATAACCGACCGAACCGGTCAACGGTCAACGGTCTCGGTCAACGGTCAAAGTCAACATTTTTTTTATTTATTTTTATTTATTTATTTAATTTAAAAATCAATTAAAAATACTTAAAAATAACGTTTTCAAAGTTAGAAAGTAGCCTTAAACTCACAAAATTATACCCAAAAATCTTATTAAAATAGTTAATAAAATCCACATACTTACCGTACCTTTTCGTTATTTATTTGGTTAGTTATCTCTCGTCGATCAACCCCCTAAACTCGTGCGCATTCAACATCTTCAAACAAACGCACCCAATGTGAGTGAATCTCTACCAATTCCCCGTTTTAATCACATTTTGGGGTGTATCATGTGTCGTTATTTATTTATTTATTATAATTAAACATTTGTGCATCCATCATGTTCATGATCAAATGTGTATTCAATGTGTATCCATTGTTTGTGTGGTTGAAGTTAGATTAATTTTATCATTTCAGTACATACATTTCATAGGCCGCCGCTCCCCATTACCTATGAGCGTGAGCTGTTCCCCATTACCTATGAGCGTGAACCAGGCGTTGCCAACATAAGATCGGCTCCGTTTGATTGAGCCTTGATCTCACATACATTAGCATAGGCCGTCCGTTTCCCATTACCTATGAGCGTGAACGGGACGTTGCCAACATATACTTTGTCATTCTTATTTCATGTTTAAGCAAGGTGGTTTGTGATCGTTATGTTTACATACATTTGTTCATATATGATTATTGCACAATTGTCCTAAATTAATTACAACAATGAATCGATAACAAAAATGTTTTTAACAAGGTTCACTCGCCAACTTTTGTTGACCCAAAATTTCCCATTTTTACACATGATACAGGTGATCAAGTTGAAGCAAGAAACATATAGGGCGGCTTAGAAGAATAAACCAGTTTAGATTATGGATTTATTTTAGTTAATTTTTTCCTTTCCTTGTATTGTATGAATTTGACTTGGAACATTGAAATGTAATTTGGATTTAATAAATATGAAACATATTAGTAAACATCATGAGCTTTGGTGATAACCCAATTATGCCCCGACTCTTATTCCGCTGCGGGTCGGGGTGTGACAGATTGGTATCAGAGCCATGACTATAGGGATATAGGATAGGTTATTAGACCCTTAGAGCCTATACTATAGTTGCTTAGAAATTTTAAATTTTTGTGTGTTACATGCAAAATTCATGATGCTTATATGCTTTATGTTTATTGTTACATTCAATGTTATACAATGCCTATCATAAATCATATTCTCATAACATATCATACCCATGAAAGCACACACCACATTATTTTCATGGTTGCTTTTACAATGATTTTTGTATTTTCAAATCTCATCAAAGTGAGTTCTCATGACGGGCATGTAGTAACTGGAAGGGTACAAGTACCGGTAGTCGGAACGTCCTGTCTAGGCTTGGCATTCGTATAAATCCAAAATAAAGGACCAATTTGCCTACCTGGGGACTAACGATGAGAGTACGAAGTACCTATTAGGCCAAAGCATGCTATACCAAACGTCGTGTGAGCTAACCCCACTTTGAGTTGTCATTGTGTCTACACCTGGACACATTCCGACCATACATCTTGTAAACATATTTTGTGGTTTTCATTCGGGTCATGCGAGTGTTAAATCGCCAATACTAATGTGAATCCTACCAAGCCAATAGTCATGGGGGCCCACATGACTATACAGGTGAAGGTATGGGGGACATTTGAGGCCCAACATGAGCAAACCCAAGACATCCTATGGATGTAGTTGCATTATTGATATTTATGTTAATTTCATTTTTTTAGACACATGACCCCTAAACACTCCATAAACTTACCATCTTCCTATGTATATTCCTGTAGATGTCGGGTAGGCAGCTACGTGGAGGACGAAAGTCAGGAAGGTCAAACGAACGATTGGCCACTCAAATTGCAAAGCAAATGGCCATAGTACTTCCTGATATTGTAGTTCAAGTCCAGCAAGCTCTCACTGCAAATCCTGTCAACCCCCCAAATCAAGAGGATCAAAACATCGACAACCCTTCCTCCAAGAAGTGCTCCTACAAGCACTTCAAGTCTTGCGATCCCCCAAAGTTCGAAGGGACCGAAGGTGTCACCGCTCTCCTCCACTGGTTTGAGGAAATGGAAAACACTTTCCTAAATTGCGATTGTCCCGAGGATCGCAAGGTACGTTACCCAACCGGGAGATTATTTGGGGTAGCCTTGACCTGGTGGAACACCGAGAAGGGTAAAAGAGGAGTTGAAGACACCATGGCCTTAACCTGGGAAGAGTTAAGGGAAATGATGACAAAATGCTTCTGCCCAAGAAGCGAACTCAAGAAGTTGGAAGACGAATTCCACTCGCTGAAGCAAAAGGAAGGGGATCACACTTCCTACAACAAAAGATTTCTTGAGCTGAACCAGATGGTTCCTAACTTGTTCACCCCCGTGTACCGTTTGGTGGAACACTATATTCGAGGCCTTCCCTCGAAGATTCAAGATTCAGTCCTCAGCACTTCGCCTGCAACCCTCGAAGCCGCCATGGAATTAGCCACCGAACTTACCGAGAACCGCATCAGAAACGGTAAGTTCAAAGAGGAGAAAATGAAAGCCCCCGTTGAGGGCCAAACTTCCAACCACCCCACCTCATCCTCAAAATTTTCAAACAAGAGGAAGCGAGATACCATAAATTTTGCCGTCACTCAAACAAATTTCCCTACCCCTGCTGCACCCATCACACAAGTTACTCCTTCACCCGCACCATACAAAAGGCAATACTCTGGCCCTTACCCAAAGTGCACCCGTTGTCAATACCATCACTCCCCCGAATACCCCTGTCAATATTGCACCGGCTGTGGCCGTGCAGGTCACACCATCCAAGCCTGCCGCTCACTGCAACGAATGAACCGCAACCAACCCACAACTCAAACCCACCATCAAATAATGGGTCAAACCCAACAACCCCTACTACCACCACCTACACCACATGCAACCCAAACCTACTATCAACCCAACTACCCCATGATGCAACCCATGCGGGCTTGCTACAATTGTGGAGACCCAAACCACTTCAGAAACACGTGTCCACGCTTGGTGAACATCATACATGCTCAAGCTCAAGCGAATCCGGTGAACCAAGCTAACCAAGCTCCTCCACCTGCTAGAGGAAGAGCATTTAACATCAACGCCAACCAAGCTAGGGCCGACAACAACGTGGTTAACGGTACGTTTCTCGTCAATGGTACTTATGCATCCGTGTTATTTGATACTGGCGCGGATAAGAGTTTTGTGTCCTTCGAATTTGAACCCATCCTCAATCAAACTCGTGACAAATTTATGGAATCCATAACGGTAGAAGTTGCTGACGGAAAACCGGTCTCATTAAACTCCATTATCTGAAACTGCACCTTTACTCTAAACGATCACGATTTTCCTGTTGACCTCATTCCTATGAAGTTGGGAAGTTTTGACATTATAATCGGCATGGACTGGCTCAGCCAACATCAGGCTGAAGTAGTATGCCGTGAGAAGTTCATTCGCATTCCTCTTGCAGACGGTCAAACTCTACGAATCTTTGGAGAAACCCCTTCGAAAGGACTCAAGCTGATGTCCTGTCTTCAAGCCCGAAAATATCTCCGCAAGAATTATGTAGCATTTCTAACCCACGTTGTCAAGAAGGGAGACAAAGAGAAGAAACTCGAAGATATACCCGTAGTGAAAGAATTCCCGCAAGTTTTTCCCGACGACATCGCCGGACTTCCTCCCAAGAGAGAAGTCGAATTCCGCATCGACCTTATACCTGGCGCTACACCCGTCGCGAAATCTCCTTATAGGTTAGCCCCATCCGAGATGCAAGAGCTGGCCAGTCAATTGCAAGAACTGACCGACAAGGGATTCATACGTCCTAGCTCACCGCCTTGGGGTGCACCTGTTCTGTTTGTAAAGAAGAAAGATGGGACCTTTCGCATGTGTATCGATTACAGGGAACTCAACAAATTAACGGTCAAAAATCGCTATCCTTTACCTCGTATCGATGATCTTCTAGACCAACTCCAGGGTGCCACTTGTTTTTCAAAGATCGACCTTCGATCCGGCTATCACCAACTCAGAGTACATGAAGAAGACGTCCCAAAGACCGCCTTCCGAACTCGATATGGTCACTATGAATTCATGGTTATGCCATTTGGTCTAACCAACGCTCCAGCCGTCTTCATGGACTTAATGAACAGAGTTTGCAAACCCTATCTTGATCGCTTTGTTATAGTCTTCATCGACGATATTCTCATTTACTCAAAGTCTAAGACTGATCATGAACGACACCTTCTACTCATCCTCACACTCTTGAAAACCGAAAAGCTTTACGCTAAATTCTCCAAATGTGAATTTTGGTTAAAAGAAGTACAGTTCCTTGGTCATGTCGTCAATGACAAGGGAATTCATGCCGACCTCGCAAAGATCAAAGCAGTACAAGAATGGCAAGCGCCACGTACCCCAACCGAAGTACGATCTTTCCTTGGTTTGGCTGGTTACTATCGTCGTTTCATATCAAATTTCTCTCGTATCACTGTACCACTCACGGCTTTGACACATAAAGGAAAACCCTTCGCATGGGGACCTAAACAGGAAGAAGCCTTCCAAACCCTTAAGCAAAAGCTCTGTGACGCTCCTATCCTCACACTCCCCGAAGGTTGCGATGACTTTGTAGTGTATTGCGACGCATCAGGACAGGGATTAGGCTGTGTTTTAATGCAAAGGGGAAAAGTGATAGCCTATGCTTCTAGGCAGCTCAAAACTCATGAGAAGAACTACACTACTCACGACCTAGAACTTGGAGCCGTTGTGTTCGCTCTTAAGATATGGAGACATTACCTCTATGGTACCAAGTGTGAGATTTACACTGACCACAAGAGCCTCCAACATATCTTTAACCAAAAGGAGTTGAATATGAGGCAACGAAGATGGGTCGAACTTCTTAATGACTACGACTGTGAAATTCGGTATCATCCTGGCAAAGCAAATGTGGTGGCCGATGCACTCAGTCGAGAGGGTTATGCGAACTCCATTCGCCTTCTATGTTCGCAAATCATGACCAACATCAAAGACCAAATCCGAGAAGCTCAACATGTTTCCATAACAGAATACGACATACGCAATGAGTTATCTTGTGGAGCAGAACTTAAACTCGAAACGAAATCTGACGGCATTCTGTATTATCTAGATCGCATATGGATTCCTGATCACAACAACCTTCGCGATACTCTTATGAAAGAGGCTCACAAGACACGATACTCCGTACATCCAGGAGCCGACAAGATGTATCAGGACCTTCGATACACCTACTGGTGGCCTGGCATGAAGAAGGATATTGCTGTTTTTGTTTCCAAGTGCCTTACCTGTTCAAAAGTGAAAGCTGAACACCAAAGACCCTCAGGACTTCTGGTCCAACCTGAAATACCCGTATGGAAGTGGGAAAATATAACCATGGACTTCATTACCGGGTTACCTCGCACTCCTGGTGGGTACGACACAATATGGGTAATCATTGATCGTCTTACAAAATCAGCTCACTTCATTCCGATTCGCGAAGACTTCAAAAATGAGAAACTAGCTCGCATCTACATCAGTGAAATCGTAAGCCGTCATGGTGTACCGTTAAGCATTATATCAGATCGTGATGGTCGTTTCACTTCACGAACATGGCAAGCTGTACAAGCCGCTTTGGGTACACGATTAGATCTCAGCACCGCTTATCATCCCCAAACTGATGGTCAATCTGAACGCACCATTCAAACTCTTGAAGACATGCTTCGGGCATGTGTCATAGACTTCAAAGGGAATTGGGACGCTCACTTACCATTAGTTGAATTTTCGTACAACAACATCTTTCATTCAAGTATCGGCATGGCACCTTTCGAAGCATTATATGGTCGTAAGTGCCGATCACCAATATGTTGGCACGAAATTGGAGAAGCTCAAATCACCGGTCCAGAATTAATACAAGAAACAACTGACAAGATTCATCAAATCCGAAACAACCTTTTAGCGGCACAAAGTCGTCAAAAGAGCTATGCTGATAAGCGACTAAAGCCCTTGGAGTTTAACGTTGGCGATCAAGTACTTTTAAAAGTATCGCCGTGGAAGGGAGTAGTTCGTTTCGGCCAAAAAGGCAAGCTAGCACCACGTTACGTAGGTCCTTTCAAGATACTCGAAAGGGTAGGACCTGTAGCCTACAAGCTTGACCTACCGGAGGAACTCAACAGAATTCATCCCACATTCCACGTATCGAACTTGAAGAAGTGCATCGCCGATGAAAATCTCATATTCCTCTAGAAGACATTCAAGTCGATGAATCTATGCATTTTATTGAAAGACCAGTAGAAATTATGGACTTCGGGGAAAAACGTTTAAGAAGAAGCCGCATCCCAATTGTCAGGGTACGCTGGGAGTCGAAACGAGGACCTGAGTTTACTTGGGAACGTGAAGACTCAATGCGCGAGAAATACCCACACCTTTTTCCTGTAACTACCACTACTTAAATTTCGGGACGAAATTTCTAAAAGTAGGGGATACTGTAACATTTGTCGAAAAACGGGTTTTCGAAACCCGCTTCGTTTAATAACCGAACAATCAGTTTTAAATTTTTGTTGTTCATTTTTGGCTTATTTTGATTTTAAACGATTCATAATTAATCAACAAATTAGAAGATATAAATTATAATTGTAAAAATATAAAAATAAATTAATTAAAAAGGAAAATCGGCTGCCGGGAGTCGAACCCGGGTCAGCCGGAAATCCCCCAAAGACTTAACCTTCACACCATCAACCGCTCCGCCACTTTGATTTTCTGATATCATATTGAATCAGTTAATTCAAATAATAAGGCACGGAAGTCAAATCAGTCAAAACCGCACTCAAATAGCAGTCGTCGGAAATCCCAACGACTTCGCCGATAATTTACGTTTCCGTTCAAGATAACCGAAGAATTAACTCTAACGACGGTTATAACCGACGTCTGAACCCGCGACATCAGTCGTAACCGCCGGAGAACGGCTGACCTTGAATTGAGACCGAATTCAGACCCCATACATCTCGATACTACCCTATAAATTCACCCACAATCCACCGGAAACCTTTTCGCTCACAAATCGCACCTCTTCTCGACGAAAATTCAATCGCCGGAAAACATCTGTAAGTCGCCGGAAAACCGAGACTCACATCCACACGGTAATTCTGTCAACCCTTTCTGTTTCAATCATTCGAATAATCTGTCACTAACACAACTCCACCATCAGAAGCAATCCCAGTCAACGTTCTTCGAAATCCCCACCTTCGCCGGAAATTTTCTGAAACTTCCGAAATCACATTGAGAGCTGGTATGATATTTCCAACTCCTATTAAACTTTAATTAAGTATCTCAACTTCGTAATAATCGAACAGAATTTGTTAATTGATGTCGACAGCCGGAGTTCACTTTCAGAACCGACGGACTCTGCCGGAATTCTGTGAACAACATTGATCGGTATATCTTTTTCCCCCAAACCCTTTCCATTCGTTACCTTTAAGTTACTTATAAAGTTTAAAAACCAGATAAGGCATAAACCAGACCAAACAGTCGGACCTTATTTTTCTGGGTAAAATCTAACGAAGAAGACGAAGTCGGATTGTATCATAAGATTAATTAAAATCGGTTTTATAAACGGGTTAGACACACAGTCCAGCGGTGGACCGTGTGCACACATAACACCTGCGACGCGAGTTCGAATCCTGTCCCAGCTTTACTCGCTCGAAATAAAAATTTGCGTTTTTAACTGAACCGGGTTGACTCACAGTCCATGTTAAGTATAATAAAAACCGAGTTAATAACCAGGTGAGACACACAGTCCAGCGGTGGACTGTGTGTACGCTAACCCACAGGTCCCGGGTTCGAGACCTGTGTGTCACACAGCACCGGTCCGATACGTTTAAAATCTTTTTAAAAATAAATAATTTTCGGATTAAATTAAATAGTATATAAGTATAATTAAAATCAGAATTATTTCGGGTTAGACACGTAGCTCAGTCGGTAGAGTTGCGTGCACGCGTACGGGAGGTCACCGGTTCGAACCTCGCTCAGTGCAACAGTATAACCGACCGAACCGGTCAACGGTCAACGGTCAACGGTCAAAGTCAACATTTTTTTTATTTATTTTTATTTATTTATTTAATTTAAAAATCAATTAAAAATACTTAAAAATAACGTTTTCAAAGTTAGAAAGTAGCCTTAAACTCACAAAATTATACCCAAAAATCTTATTAAAATAGTTAATAAAATCCACATACTTACCGTACCTTTTCGTTATTTATTTGGTTAGTTATCTCTCGTCGATCAACCCCTAAATCTGCGCATTCAACTCATTCAAACAAAACGCACCCAATGTGAGTGAATCTCTACCAATTCCCCGTTTTAATCACATTTTGGGGTGTATCATGTGTCGTTATTGATTTATTTATTATAATTAAACATTTGTGCATCTATCATGTTCATGATCAAATGTGTATTCAATGTGTATCCATTGTTTGTGTGGTTGAAGTTTAGATTAATTTTATCATTTCAGTACATAGATTTCATAGGCCGCCGCTCCCCATTACCTATGAGCGTGAGCTGTTCCCCATTACCTATGAGCGTGAACCAGGCGTTGCCAACATAAGATCGGCTCCGTTTGATTGAGCCTTGATCTCACATACATTAGCATAGGCCGTCCGTTTCCCATTACCTATGAGCGTGAACGGGACGTTGCCAACATATACTTTGTCATTCTTATTTCATGTTTAAGCAAGGTGGTTTGTGATCGTTATGTTTACATACATTTGTTCATATATGATTATTGCACAATTTTCCTAAATTAATTACAACAATGAATCGATAACAAATGTTTTTTAACAAGGTTCACTCGCCAACTTTTGTTGACCCAAAATTTCCCATTTTTACACATGATACAGGTGATCAAGTTCAAGCAAGAAACATATAGGGCGGCTTAGAAGAATAAACCAGTTTAGATTATGGATTTATTTTAGTTAATTTTTCCTTTCCTTGTATTGTATGAATTTGACTTGGAACATTGAAATGTAATTTGGATTTAATAAATATGAAACATATTAGTAAACATCATGAGCTTTGGTGATAACCCAATTATGCTCCGACTCTTATTCCGCTGCGGGTCAGGGTGTGACACGTATGTCATTTGATTTTGCTATCAAATATTTTCTTAAATAGGGTTTACATTTTTTGAAATGTAACCATTATATTATCACCCCCTGTTTTAATATCATTATAAAAATCCTTAGTTTTTATGCTCACTATAATATAAAAATTTTAAGGATTTACATTTTTTGAAATGTAACCATTATATTATCTCTATTTTAATATCGTTAAAAAATTGTTAGTTTTTATGCATGGTAATAAATCATTTGAAATTTAAAAATATATATATTTAAAATGCCATTGTGTTATCTAGTTTAACTGAAAAAGTTAACTGGGTTAGGCCTAAAGGACAAAACGTGATAGATTTTAAAACATAAAGTACAAAACTCATCAATTTTGAACATAAAGGACAACGCCTGAAAATGAGTATAAAGATAAAGAACAATCCTTGAAATTCACCCTTTTGTTTATTTGTATTTAAGGGATTTAATACTCTTCGTATGTCATTTGATTTTGCTATAAAATATTTTCTTAAATTTCAATTACGTAATAAAAGTACGTCAATCGTCATTCAAATGTATAACTATGACATAAAGATTAAAGGGTTTACATTTTTTGAAATGTAACCATTATATTATCACTGTTTTAATATCATTATAAAAATCCTTAGTTTTTATGCTCACTATAATATAAAAATTTTAAGGATTTACATTTTTTGAAATGTAACCATTATATTATCTCTATTTGAATATCGTTAAAAAATTGTTAGTTTTTATGCATGGTAATAAATCATTTGAAATTTAAAAGTATATATATTTAAAAGATATGAAAATAGTACAAATTATATATTATATATTATAAACAAATTAGTAAAAAAAGTAACAAAAAAGGTAAAAATAAAAGATCAATAATATAATCCACATTGCTAGTGTTACATAGTGAAATTAATGAATAATAACATAAAAAGTAAATTAATAATAATCATTTGCTCATGCGTTTAAATTGTTTAAATTAAATATAATGTATGAAAAGTTACCACAACATTTCTCAAAGTACCTACTGCACTTTTCACATTGCGCTTTTCGATTCAAGGATCATCTTTCTCTATTTCTTCACTTTCAAGTTCTTTTTCTTCTTCAATTTGCAGAGCTCCTCTATTACCCTCTGCAAATTCTTTCTGTCCACAGCCCACCGGAAAAAAAAAATTCTTTGTCCTACTCTTTCTTTTTCATTTTATGGGGTGCGGTATTAATATTTCTTAGGGTGCGATGTCAAAATTTCTTAAGAAACACGTTATGCATATACAAAAGCTGAAAAAAATTCGTAGGGTGCGCCCGTCCACCCAGGGTACAACCTTGGTCCACCCCTGCCCACCTTTCTTCTTCCCGTGAAAGAGAAAGATCTTTTCTAAATTTAGTTTTTCTTAGGGCCGGTTTTGAACAATGAGTTTTTTAATCAGGGGTTTTAATATATATATATATATATATATATATATATATATATATATATATATATATAGGGTAGGGTTCTAGAGTGAACACTAGGTTGAGAGTAAACTGGGTGAACTAATCTAAGCCATTGGATTATATCATCTAGAGATTTTTAAACAATGGCAAGATTATAATTATAATGCTGTAACTTCCCTTTAAATTAATTGACAAAATGGTATTTGCGTCTTTTGTAAATTGCATTTATTAAACAATATAATCAAAATTCCTAAAATCTTGCTAGTTTCCGTATATACAAGATACACAGTTGTTAGTGTATACACATGTGTATAGTCTCGATATTATTAGTTTATACAAGAACACGGATGTTAGTTTATACGCATGTGTACAGTCTCGCTAACTATCAATTTATACAAGATACACAGCTGTTAGTTTATACACATATTTACTTGAATATACACATGTGTATAAATCTGGTTTATACCGACCCGTGGGAACAAGATGTAATTATACACAAGTGTATAAGTCTTGTGTATACTGACCTTTATACACATATGTAAAAAAACATAATTTAATTAGGTTTAATATTTAATTTTAAAAATAACATAAAAGTTTATTTAAAAATAAACATTAGCCCTTTAATCTCTTATAATTAAAATAAGGAGAAATAATTAAAAATAAGAGAGAGAGAGACAACTAAGAGATGAGAAAATTAAGGATTTCAATTAAATGTACTTGACTAATATTAATATTACCCGTTTAATCTAAAAAATATCAGCCAAGATTAGTTCACTCTTATTAGATTTTTTACACATGTGTAAATATAACAAATTTACACATGTGTAAATGACAAACTTACACATGTGTAAATTTTCTTTATTTCCGAATTCACGTAAATTTAAAGTGTAAATTAAATTTCTAGAATTGTATTCGAATAATAATGACAAGTGTAAAAGAAATTTTTAATTTCACTTGTTTTTGATCAAGTTTTAGTGGTTTTTTCATTTGTTCTCACGGTACTCGCGATATTTAGCGTTACATATATATATATATATATATATGTATACGTTATATTTATTTATATATAAGTAGAAAGTGGGTATGTATAGCATTAGCCAAGTAATCAATGTAACCTCACACATAGTGTCCGATGCATCGTTGGGGTCTTAATCTTCATCAGATATAATAATATACTGGCCGTCAAATACTGAACGCTTGATTGACTGTGAGTAACCACACAAAACACAATCAGCAGATACGCATTGGATCATTAGAGAGAAAGGATGAGAGAGAGAGAGATTACATCTGTTGAGGCATACTTAGTAAGCTCTGAATCGGTGCTTGCTTCATCATTGTCGTCAACATCAGTTACTTGGTCATCACCATGGATTGACTGTGATTATAACAAGTAACCACACAAAACACAGTCAGCAGATACAAGCACATTTGAGAGTAAGAATGAGAGATTCCATCTGTCGTTGAGGCAGACAATGAAAGATACCGCATTATTTTCTTTCTTCATAGGAAATAACTAACGGGTTATTTATTGATAGTACCCGGTCTCCAATCAAGTATGAAGAAGGCAACCTAAAATAAAGTTTTGATTAATTTCTTCTCTTCTGATCTAAAAGATCATTAAATACATGCATCATGCATGCACGTGGAGGATAGGAGTTTTTTTCTAATATAGTGCTATTTTGGAAAACTTTTTCACAAGTAATGCAAAGTTCAAAAATATTTCACAAATAACGCTTTCTCCATTCTATATGGCAATTTTACATGAAAAGTACCATTCTAAATGGCAATTTTACATGAAAAGTAGGGTGTGGCAGGAATGTTTAGGGAAAGTGTAAGCTTTAATCATTTAATATGGTACAAAATCCAATCATAATGGCGATTTCTACATGTGTAGCCAATCATAATGACGATTTCTGCAAAAGTACTTACAATATTCCAATAATAATGGCGATTTATGCAAATGAAGCCAATCAAAATGGCGATTTCTACATAAAAGCCATACACATTGTCGATTTCTATTAAAGTTCTTACAACTTTGAAAAAGTACTTACAAGATTATGCTAATATTGCCATTCAAAATGGCTATTTCTGCACAAAAGCCATTCATATTGGTGATTTCTTTTAAATTTCTTACAACTTTGAAAAAGTACCTACAAGATTACACCATTGTCTGCTAATATTGCCATTCAACAGGGCGATTTTTGATAAAGTCCCCAAAACCAGTATGTTTTTCTCATCAGTGTCTCGTTCCCTCTTATATTAATACAGGGACCATTGTTCAAGAATTTCCCACCACTTCCTTGTCTCTTAAAAATCATATTACTAATTTTTTTTATCAAGTCTTCATTCCTAATGGTGATTTGTCACAGTGGTGGTCCCCTAAACAGGGAGCTGTTGTTTCCGAGTGGTACAGGAGAGCACAGAGATGATTATCTTTTTTCGGATCCTACGGTACTTAAAGATGACTGGGTATTACGAGTAAGAAGAGGTAGCGAGAAGCTTTGCAATTTTATTCAGGAAAACCCCTTTCCACCCAAAGTGTGGGAATACATAACTTTGGCTGGTTTTGCTAGAGTCATCATGTGTGATAACCGAAGGGATGTGTAAACGTCTCGTTTTTTCATACTTTCCTTTAATTAGAAAGTATAGTCGATTTATATTTTTGGAAACTTGTATTTGTCTTCTTTGTAATTTAACTTGAATCGTAATAAAAATTCAACACTTATTTTATTGATACTTGTTATACATGCTTACATACATACAATCAATACTTGTTTTACGTGCAAAAGACTCATACAATCGCATTCGATACTCAATCATACTTAAATGTTTAAAATGTGTGCAAAATGACAAGTTAAACTAAGTCTAAGGACTAAAAGTGTCAAAAACCAAAGAAACTTTTAGAATAACCTTCTCGCCACCCGCGACCGAACCTTAAACCTTCTCGCGCGCCGCCAGGACCCTTGCGGCCCGCGACCGAAACTTCTTCACCCTCTTGCGGCCCACGAGAGGGGCATAATCCGAAAATGTTGGTTTCAAGCTCATGGATTGGCCAACTTTTGTTTGTTGCATTTAATACCCTCAAGTAACACCCTCCCAATCTCATCTATAAATACCCCACTCATTCTCCTCTCAAATCACACCACAATCATCTCTTCTCTTCTCTCTAAAAGCTCTAAGAGCTCTCTTTCTCTAAAAGATCAAGGCTTCAAAAAGTGAGTTCTAACTCACCTCTCTCCTTTTGATCTTTCTTCTTTCTTAACACTTGAAACACCTTTTGGAATGTCTCTATAAGTCTTCCATGGAAGACCAACTTGGAACATCACCATGTCTAAGGTCCCAAGTGTAAGAGCTTTTTGTTTTAATAGGGTTTTTACCCACAAGTGTTGTGTCACACCCCGACCCGCAGCGGAAAAGGTGATCGGGGCATGATTGGGTTATCATCAAAGCTCATGACATTTATTATGCCTTTCATATTCATTAATACAATTTAATGGAAATTTACAATAAGAATTACAACATGTTCTAACTATCAATCTAAGCTTCTTTGTTCTCTTCTAAGGCATTTCCTATGTTTTCCTCGCTTCAACCTGTTCACCTGTATCATGTGTAAAAGGGTTTTTGGGTCAACATAATGTTGGCGAGTGAATCCTATGGAAAACATTTGAACAAGTTTATTTAAATTGATTATGAAATATGTGCACAACCAACATGAGTAAAAATAGATGTAATCTTATTCAACAATTATTGGATATTAAATAAAGCACACATGAACAATAATGGATCATTTAGAGGCACGCGTTGCTCTACTCGTCTCTCACGAGGAACTGATGGGCCTAATGAATGAATTGCATAAACATGATAATATGAATGACACAACCACAAATAATATAAACTCAATGATACACACATGAACAATAATGAATTGGTTTTGAGGCACGCGTTGTTCAACTCGTCTCCCACGAGGAACTGATGGGCTTAATGAATGAATTCCATATAATTTGACAAATGAAATAAGTAATCACAACAATATAAACAATCTAAATTTAGATCACGATATGGTATGGCACAAGTTTAAATAAACAAGTTAATTATTTTTAAGACACATGACACACCCCAAAACGTGTAATTTAAAAGGGGGAGTTGTAAGATTCACTCACAGTGGGTGCGTTCGGTTGATGATGTTGAATGCACGCGAAGTGGTTTTAACCACGAGTGAGATTAATCTAGATAAATCGCATTATGGTTTGGTAAGTAAACGGATTTTATTAATCTATTTTAATAGGATTGTTGGGTGTATTTTTTTGTGAGTTTAAGGCTATTTTCTAACCTTAAAAATGTTATTTTTAAGTATTTTTAATTGATTTTTAATTAAAATAATTAAATAAAAATAATAATAAAAATTTGATTTTTTTGCTACAGTGACCGTTGACTTTGACCGGTTGACCGTTGACTGACCGTTGACCGGTTCGTATGCGTATTGTTGTGCGCTGAGTGAGGCTCGAACCCGAGACCTCCCGTACGCGTGCACGCAGCTCTACCAACTGAGCTACGTGTCTAACCCGTCATATATCTGTTTTTAATTATATTTATATATTAATTAATTTAAACAGAAAATCCTTTTATTTAAAAACGATTTAATTTGATTCGGACGGTGCGCTCCAGAGGTCTCGAACCCGGGACCTATGGCTTAAACTAACACACAGTCCTCCGCTGGACTGTGTGTTTAACATGTTATATAATCCGATTTTTATTATACTTAAATACAAACTGAACATTTCTTTTTCTGCCTTAAATAAAAAGATAGATAATTGTCCGAGTCGGTGCAGAAGACCGGACTCGAACTCGCGTCCCGTGATTAAACATACACACAGTCCACCACTGGACTGTGTGTCTAACTTGGTTATTATTCCGGTTATTAATATACTTAACATATACATAAAATGAATCAGGTTCAGTTAACAAAAAAAAGAAATTTTTATTAAGGCAGCGTGTGTGGAAACAAGATTCGAACTCGAGACCTTTGCGTTTAATGTGCACACAGTCCACCGCTGGACTGTGTGTCTAACCCGATTAATAAGTTGATTTTAATTATACTTATATGATACCGAACTTCATCTTCTTCGTTGAGTTTTAACCAGAATCGATAACTGACGGGTTCAATGTTTTAATCGGTTTCTTAGCGTGTTTCAGTTCATTACGGTGAGATATAGGTGAAAAGAAAAAGAAATTAGGCGAAGAGGTATACCGACTGTCTTCCTCTGTTTTCCGGCAGAACTCCGGCGACAGCAATAGGCTCCGGCGACGAGTGTCTTGCAGCAGCGAGTCTCCAGAAAGCTTGAAAAAGGTATGGGTGACTTCGGTATAAGCTTAGGGGGTTCAATAAGGCTCGGAAATGGAGAACCCGGTTTTCCGGCGACAAACAGAAGAATTCCGGCGAGTGGGTTTTCGCCGAGAAAGGGTGTGGTTTTGAGCGAAAAGGTTTGCAGAGGTTCGAGGGGGTATTTATAGGGCAAATTATCGATGAACTTGGTCTGATTTTCGACTGGATTCGTCGGTTATGAAAACTCCGGCGGTTATAACTTTGGTCGCGGACCCAGACGTCGGTTATAACCGATGTAGCGTTTATGTCTTACGTTATAACTGAAGGAAACGTTAAGTTTCGCGAGATTACCGGGATTTCCGACGACTGAACTTTTGGGCGCCGGTTTTGAATTCAGAAAGTCACTTTATGAATTAAATGATTCCAATATTTAACAAACAATACAAGTGGCGCAGTGGTTTGTGTGTGTGTGTTAAGTTTGTTTGCTGGATCGGTACTGACCCGGGTTCGAAACCCGGCAGAACCAAAATATTTTTATTTTGCGATTTTCAACAGTTTTTCAAAAACAACTTATATAATCCCGTATAATAATTGATTATGTATCGTTTAAAATTATTTTGGGCATTTAATTCGCAACGAAAATTTTAACTGACTGTTCGGTTGATAAACGGAGCGGGTTTGGTAAATCCGTTTTTTGACGGATGTTACAGTATCCCCTGCTTTTTAGAAATTTCGTCCCGAAATTTAAATAGTGATATATTTGACTAAAAGAATGATAGTGTTTAGTTTGTCAGTTACTTGCTTAGAGAAAGTAAGGGTTTAAGTTTTTGTTCGAGGCGGGGTAACGTTCCTTGTAAGGGTTAAGTACCCTATTATAGGAATCGCTTTTTGTTGCCTACTGTAAAAGTATTGATAATCAGATTTGATTCGCTAACTATGATATCATGCATAAGAGGTTGGATATGTTTGGAAAAGTATGGTTATATCCTAAGGCAAAACTTCTAACACTACAACCTACATGGAATAAAAAAACATAATAAATGAACATAAATGAACAAAACAACGCTAATATTTGAACATAAATAAACACAACAGCTAATATTTGAATCCACAATCTGATAGCATATATGTTTGAATGGTGGAAATTCCTCTCTCGTTTGTTATGATGGAGATGTTAGTTTATGTAGAAATGGAACACAATCCAATCTCTTTAAATAGCAAGATGATATAAATGTAGCACAAATTCCAACCAAGGCAATAGTAAATCCTACATGGAACTTCTCATAACCGCCTGATAATGCCTCTGATCCTTTGGCAAGAATACTTATATATAGGAAGTACCAGCGGCGTATCCACCATATTCTTGCCAAATTTTCATTGGTTTTATCCACAAGTTATGATTAGTTACCAAGAAACTAATAAATCCTACATAGAACTTCTCATAACCGTCCGACAATGCCTCTGATCCTTTGACAAGAATACTTATATATAGGAAGTACCAGCGGCGTATCCACCATATTCTTGTCAAATTTTCATTGGTTTTATCAGTGAATTATGATTAGTCCTATATAACTCTACAACCAATACAACAAACATAAAATACTGAAATGAAATATATCTGTGCGATCAAGGTTCAATCAAACGGAGCCGATCGTATTGTATGTACTGAAAATGAAATTGTCTGTGTGCTCAAGGCTCAATCAAACGGAGCCGAGCGTATTGCATGTACTGAAAATGAATAACTTAATCACACAAACAGCCTATGCATGGAACCTCTCATAACCGCCTGATAATGCCTCCGATCATTTGACAAGAATACTTATATATAGGAAGTACCAGCGGCGTATCCACCATATCCTTGTCAAATTCACATTGACTTTATCCGCAAGTTATGATTAGTTATATGCGACTCTACAACAAACACAACAACCACAAGATACTGATAATGAAATTGTCTGTGCGCTCAAGGCTCAATCAAACGGAGCCGAACGTATTGCATGTACTGAAAATGAAATTGTATGTGCGCTCAAGGCTCAATCAAACGGAGCCGAACGTATTGCATGTACTGAAAATGAACAACTTAATCTAAACAACAATCACACAAACAGCCTATGCATGGAACCTCTCATAACCGCCTGATAATGCCTCCGATCATTTGACAAGAATACTTATATATAGGAAGTACCAGCGGCGTATCCACCATATTCTTGTCAAATTTTCATTGATTTTATCCGCAAGTTATGGTTAGTTCTATGCGACTCTACTACAAACACCACAACCACAAGATACTGATAATGAAAATGTCTGTGCGCTCAAGGCTCAATCAAACGGAGCCGAACGTATTGCATGAACTGAAAATGTAAATTGAACTGTGCGATCAAGGCTCAATCAAACGGAGCCGATCGTATTGCATGTATTGAAATGTAAAATGAAATGACCGATCAAGGCTCAATCAAACGGAGCCGATCGTGCGGGCACGCCACAGTTCAACCGCATAATAAAATGGGGAACAAGCTCAACCTCATGGATGGGGAGCTGCGGCCTCGGCAAATGCATATACTGAAAACAATAAACAATAATTACTCTAACAGTCTACACATGGAACCTCTCATAACCGCCAGATAATGCTTCTGATCCTTTGGCAAGAATACTTATATATAGGAAGTACCAGCGGCGTATCCACCGTATTCTCGTCAAAGTTTCATTAGCTTTATCCTTAAGTTATGTTTGGTTCTATGTGATAAAGAAAAACATAAAACTAAACGATAGGAGTTGAATCTGGATCTTAGGCGAAGAGGACTAGTTGGGTATCTTCGTTTGGGCCGTCATTATCTTCGACAGGATTGGCGTTGATATTGAAGACTCTTCCTCTTGCTGGCGGCCTAGTGGTTGGGTTTTCTTGGTTTACCTGGTTAACTGGGTTTGATTGGGCTTGAGTGTTGATGACGTTAACCAATTGAGGGCATGTGTTTCTAAAGTGGGTAGGGTCGCCACAATTGAAACAAGCTCGAGCATATGGGAACATGGGGTATTGGGGTTGTTGATAGGTTTGGGCCATGTTTTGAGTAGGGGAAAAGGTTTGGTTTTGAAAAGTGCGACAAACCTTGCTCAAATGACCATAGCGTCCACAAGTTGTACATAGCCGACAAGGTAAGGTAAGGGGATGATGATAAAAACAGTTGTTGCATCGAGGGTGAGGTCCAAGATAGGGTTTCTTATTTGGGTAAGTTGAGTTGGGTGCCACTTGAGTGATTGGGATAGCTTGGATGGGTATGGCGTGTAAAACAGGTTGATTACGTTGGGTAGCAGCGAAAAGTTGCCCGTCTCTTCTTCTCTTAGGATTGGGTTGAGAAGGGGATTCGGTTTGGGTGAAGTCGGAGGTTTCAGTCGATTCTTTATCCTTCTTCTTCTCCTCCTTGAAGTCTTTGTTTCGGATTCGGTTCTCGGTGAGCTCTGTTGCTAGCTCCATTGCTGCTTCCAAAGTTGCAGGCTTGGTACTTATTACAGGGTCTTGAATCTTTGACGGAAGACCACGAATGTAGTGCTCGATCAAACGGTAGAGGGGAGTGAACATGTTGGGAACCATTTGATGTAATTCGAGGAACCTTTTGTTGTATGTGATGTGGTCTCCTTCCATTTGCTTTAACGAATAAAATTCATCTTCTAATTTCTTGATTTCGCTCCTTGGGCAAAATCGTCTGGTCATGATTTCCTTCAATTCGTTCCAAGTTAAGGTCATAGCATCTTCAACACCTCGTTTGGACTTCTCTGTATTCCACCAAGTAAGTGCTATCCCATATAGTCGACCGGTAGCATATCGCACTTTGCGATCGTCAGGGCAATCGCAATTTAGAAAAGTGTTCTCCATTTCTTCAAACCAATGGAGAAGAGCAGTGACGCCTTCAGTCCCTTTGTATTTCGGAGGGTCGCATGATTTGAAATGCTTGTAGGTGCATTTAGTGGTATTTGGGGGAGAGTTAATAATGTTTTGGTTTCCTTGATTGACAGGATTAGCGGTGAGTGCTTGTTGAACTTGGATTACAATGTTGGGTATTACGGCAGCCATTTGTTGAGCGATTAAGGCAGCCATGCGTTCGCGGGCTTTTCCTGCCCTCGTCTTCCTACGGGCGAGGTTAGAAGACATCTACAAGGAATACATGACAAGAGTATGAGTTGGATGTTTTTGGGTTCATGGGTCGCATTAGGAATGAACATTCATAAAATAATTATAGAAAAATAAATCTACTACATCCATAGGATGTCTTGGGTTTTGCTCGCCATTAGGCCCTACATGCCGCCATACTTTACCTGTGTAATCATGTGGGCCCCATGAATACCGGTTTTTCATATGGTTCGCACGGGTTTGCCAGGTTGCGTACACAAAAACCCGGAGAAAATCGAGAAATATGTATACAACGTGTGATATTTGGAATGTGTCCAGGTGTAGACACGGTGACACCTCAAAGTGGGTTAGTTCGAACGACGTTTGGTGTGGCATGCTTTGGCCTAATAGGTCCTTCGTACTCTCATCGTTGGTCCCCAGGTAGGCAAACTGGTCCGTTATATTGGATTTATACGAATGCCAACCTAGACAGGACGTTCCGACTACCGGTACTTGTACCCTTCCAGTTACTACATGCCCGTCGCAGAACTTACTTTGATGAGATTTGAAAATTGCAACAAAATCTTTGGATAATGAGAGTATGAAAATAAATTGAATACATGAACATCGATATATGTATAATGAATATGTATATAAGCATGTATGTTTGACTGTAAAGGTAAACAAATATGAAACAAATAAATATCACAAGTATGTATGTAACCACCTAATCAATTAAAATTTAGGCAGACTATAGTATAGGCTCTAAGGGTCTAATAACCTATCCTATATCCCTATAGTCATGGCTCTGATACCAATCTGTCACACCCCGACCCGCAGCGGAAAAGGTGATCGGGGCATGATTGGGTTATCATCAAAGCTCATGACATTTTTATGCGTTTCATATTCATTAATACAATTTAATGGAATTTTACAATAAGAATTACAACATGTTCTAACTATCAATCTAAGCTTCTTTGTTCTCTTCTAAGGCATTTCCTATGTTTTCCTCGCTTCAACCTGTTCACCTGTATCATGTGTAAAAGGGTTTTTGGGTCAACATAATGTTGGCGAGTGAATCCTATGGAAAACATTTGAACAAGTTTATTTAAATTGATTATGAAATATGTGCACAACCAACATGAGTAAAATTAGATGTAATCTTATTCAACAATCATTGGATATTAAATAAAGCACACATGAACAATAATGGATCATTTAGAGGCACGCGTTGCTCTACTCGTCTCTCACGAGGAACTGATGGGCCTAATGAATGAATTGCATAAACATGATAATATGAATGACACAACCACAAACAATATAAACTCAATGATACACACATGAACAATAATGAATTGGTTTTGAGGCACGCGTTGTTTAACTCGTCTCCCACGAGGAACTGATGGGCTTAATGAATGAATTCCATATAATTTGACAAATGAAATAAGTAATCACAACAATATAAACAATCTAAATTTAGATCACGATATGGTATGGCACAAGTTTAAATAAACAAGTTAATTATTTTTAAGACACATGACACACCCCAAAACGTGTAATTTAAAAGGGGGAGTTGTAAGATTCACTCACAGTGGGTGCGTTCGGTTGACGATGTTGAATGCACGCGAAGTGGTTTTAACCACGAGTGAGATTAACCTAGATAAATCGCATTATGGTTTGGTAAGTAAACGGATTATATTAATCTATTTTAGTAGGATTGTTGGGTGTATTTTTTTGTGAGTTTAAGGCTATTTTCTAACCTTAAAAATGTTATTTTTAAGTATTTTTAATTGATTTTTAATTAAAATAATTAAATAAAAATAATAAAAAAAAATTTGATTTTTTTGCTACAGTGACCGTTGACTTTGACCGGTTGACCGTTGACTGACCGTTGACCGGTTCGTATGCGTATTGTTGTGCGCTGAGTGAGGCTCGAACCCGAGACCTCCCGTACGCGTGCACGCAGCTCTACCAACTGAGCTACGTGTCTAACCCGTCATATATCTGTTTTTAATTATATTTATATATTAATTAATTTAAACAGAAAATCCTTTTATTTAAAAACGATTTAATTTGATTCGGACGGTGCGCTCCAGAGGTCTCGAACCCGGGACCTATGGCTTAAACTAACACACAGTCCACCGCTGGACTGTGTGTTTAACATGTTATATAATCCGATTTTTATTATACTTAAATACAAACTGAACATTTCTTTTTCTGCCTTAAATAAAAAGATAGATAATTGTCCGAGTCGGTGCAGAAGACCGGACTTGAACTCGCGTCCCGTGATTAAACATACACACAGTCCACCACTGGACTGTGTGTCTAACTTGGTTATTATTCCGGTTATTAATATACTTAACATATACATAAAATGAATCAGGTTCAGTTAACAAAAAAAAGAAATTTTTATTAAGGCAGCGTGTGTGGAAACAAGATTCGAACTCGAGACCTTTGCGTTTAATGTGCACACAGTCCACCGCTGGACTGTGTGTCTAACCCGATTAATAAGTTGATTTTAATTATACTTATATGATACCGAACTTCATCTTCTTCGTTGAGTTTTAACCAGAATCGATAACTGACGGGTTCAATGTTTTAATCGGTTTCTTAGCGTGTTTCAGTTCATTACGGTGAGATATAGGTGAAAAGAAAAAGAAATTAGGCGAAGAGGTATACCGACTGTCTTCCTCTGTTTTCCGGCAGAACTCCGGCGACAGCAATAGGCTCCGGCGACGAGTGTCTTGCAGCAGCGAGTCTCCAGAAAGCTTGAAAAAGGTATGGGTGACTTCGGTATAAGCTTAGGGGGTTCAATAAGGCTCGGAAATGGAGAACCCGGTTTTCCGGCGACAAACAGAAGAATTCCGGCGAGTGGGTTTTCGCCGAGAAAGGGTGTGGTTTTGAGCGAAAAGGTTTGCAGAGGTTCGAGGGGGTATTTATAGGGCAAATTATCGATGAACTTGGTCTGATTTTCGACTGGATTCGTCGGTTATGAAAACTCCGGCGGTTATAACTTTGGTCGCGGACCCAGACGTCGGTTATAACCGATGTAGCGTTTATGTCTTACGTTATAACTGAAGGAAACGTTAAGTTTCGCGAGATTACCGGGATTTCCGACGACTGAACTTTTGGGCGCCGGTTTTGAATTCAGAAAGTCACTTTATGAATTAAATGATTCCAATATTTAACAAACAATACAAGTGGCGCAGTGGTTTGTGTGTGTGTTAAGTTTGTTTGCTGGATCGGTACTGACCCGGGTTCGAAACCCGGCAAAACCAAAATATTTTTATTTTGCGATTTTCAACAGTTTTTCAAAAACAACTTATATAATCCCGTATAATAATTGATTATGTATCGTTTAAAATTATTTTGGGCATTTAATTCGCAACGAAAATTTTAACTGACTGTTCGGTTGATAAACGGAGCGGGTTTGGTAAATCCGTTTTTTGGCGGATGTTACATGTTGTATCATTCCAAGCTTATTCTCAAACAAGACTTGAGTTGGTAGAGTGTGATCACTTGGAAGCCTTGGCTATCCTACCTTCGATCCACTACCTCAATTGATGTTTTCGATTACTTTGTATTTTACTTTTAAAACTTACTCATGACCATCCTTGTCGTCCTTGTGACGACTTGTGTGTCACACCCCGACCCGCAGCGGAAAAAGGTGATCGGGGCATGATGGGTTTTCATCAAAGCTCATGACATTTATTATAATGTTTCATATTTATTATTACAATTTTAAAGAAGATCATACAATCAAATCATACAAGTACAACATGTTCTATACATCTTTCTAGACTTCATTATTTTCTTCTAAGGCACTTTCCTATGTGTTCCTTGCTTCATCCTGTCCACCTGTATCATGTGTAAAAATGGTTTTTGGGTCAACAAAAAGTTGGCGAGTGAACCTTGTTAGAAAACATTTATTATTGATTTCTTCTTGTATTTAATATGGAAAAATTGTGCAATAATCATATGTGAGCAAACGTAAATAAACATACAATAACAAACAATAACAAAACACCTTGCATGTGTATATGACATGAATGATAATGTATATGTTGGCAACGTCACGTTCACGCTCATAGGTAATGGGGAACGGACGGCCTATGATGATGTATGTGCGATCAAGGCTCAATCAAACGGAGCCGATCGTATGTTGGCAACGCCTCGTTCACGCTCATAGGTAATGGGGAACGGTTCCGCTCATAGGTAATGGGGAACAGACGGCCTATGATGATGTATGTACTGAAAATGATAAATTTAATCTAAATATTAACCACACAAACAGTTGATACATATTGAATACACATTTGATCATGGATATGATGGATGCACAAGTGTTTAAATGTAATAAATAATATGACACATGATACACCCAAAAAACGTGATTAAAACGGGGAATTTATAGAGATTCACTCACAGTGGGTGCGTTTCTTGGATTGATGATGAATGCGCACGAATTCGGATTTAATCGGCAAGGGAACTAACCTAAATAATAACATAATAGTTCGATAAATAAATAAACTTTTATTTGCGATTAATATTTTTAATTAGTGTTCTTAAAGGGATTGTTAGGTTTATTTTTGTGAGTTCAAGGAAGTTTTCTAACTTTAAAAATATTATTTTTAAGTATTTTTAATTGATTTTTAAATAAAATAAATAAATAAAAGAAAATAAAAATTTTTGACTTTTTTTGACCAGTTGACCGTTGACCAGTTGACCGTTGACCGTTTGACCGGTCAGACCGTGTTTATGATATGCGCTGAGTGAGGTTCGAACTTGTGACCTCCCGTACGCGTGCACGCAGCTCTACCAACTGAGCTACGTGTCTAACTCGAAATATTTCTGTTTTTAATTATACTTATATACTATTTAGATTTATCCAGAAATCATTTATTTTAAAAAGAATTTTAATTATATCGAACCGGTGCACATAACAGGTCTCGAACCCGGGACCTGTTGTTTAACGTTGCACACAGTCTACCGCTGGACTGTGTGTCTAACCCGAAATATATTGAAGTTTAATTATACATATACACATACTAGCGCTAACATATTTTGATTTAAACAAAAGGCTTGGATAATTTCAGGGGCGGTGTAACTAACCGGATTCGAACTCGAGACTTTGGCTTCGTGTTGCACACAGCCCGACCAATTGGGCTGTGTGACTAACCCGAAAGATATAAGATTTTTATTACATTTATATATTTACTAGATTATTTCGTTAACTAGTCTTAAAAAGGTTGTGTATAATTGGCGAACCGGAAAGCATGTACAGACTCGAACTCGGGACCATGGCTTGAAGTTTGCACACAGTCCACCACTGGACTGTGTGTCTAACCCGTTTAAAAATCCGTTTCGAATTAAACTTATACATTAACAGTGCTTCATCTTCTTTATTCGAATAAACAGACCGTTAATCCGATTGTTTCGATTCATTAATAAATTACTTTATTAAATTGTAAATAACTACACATGAGATTAATAAAAATGAAAGGGATTAGGTGAAAGATATACCGAACAGAGATCCCCTGTTTCTCCGGCGAGATTCCGATGACAGCAGGTTATTCCGGCGACGTGTAACTTGAGGCAGAGGATCTTCAGGAAGTTTGAGGTGAGTGTGGGTGACTTCGGTATGAGCTCTAGATGTCCTGTTTATAAAGTAAGGCAACAGAGATGAAATGGGTTCGGTTTTCCGGCGACTTGCAGAGAATTCCGGCGACGTGTAACTTGCGGCAGAGGATCTTCAGGAAGTTTGAGGTGAGTGTGGGTGACTTCTGTCGAAGCTCTAGAATTCTATTTATAGAGTAAGGCAAAAGAGATGAAATGGGTTTGGTTTTTTGGCGACTTGCAGAGAATTCCGGCGAACACAGATAAATTCCGGCAGTAGAGTGTTTGAACAGAAAGCTCTTGTGTGATCGTTTGGTGGACGAGATGTTTTAGTATTTGCAGATCGAATGATTTGTAATCGGTTTCATTCATTTTTTCTTAAATGTTTTCGGTTTCAAAATACTAAAATTCTTTGGTTCAGGGTATAATTGGTAACTGAAATCGAATTAAAACACAATTCAGTAACGGATGATTGTATGCGCTCCACTTTTCAGTTGAAATCGTAACTGCCAAAATCTTTTGGGCGGCCTCCCTTAATTGAAATGCGTATACATATATTAATGAATTTAAAATAAACCGAATGAGGCTTGGCAGCCGAACGGTTTATGTGTGTGTGATGGAGGCGGGTGACCCGGGTTCGAAACCCGGCGTCTACTTATATTTTTTTTATTCACTGATTATTACAAATTTTCATTTATAAATTTTAAGTTCTAAAAATGTTTATTAATTATGTATCGTTTAAAATTAAAATAAACAATATATACGCAACAAATTTTATAACTGATTATTCGGTTTAATAAATGAAGCGGGTTTGGATAACCCGGTTTTTTTACGGATGTTACAGTATCCATACTTTTAGAAATTTCGTCCCGAAATTTAAGTAGTGGTATGGTTGACTCGAAAGGAGGGTGGTTTTGACAATTATATACTTAGAAGGGGGGGGGGGTAAGGGTTTAAATTTTATTGGAGGCGGTAACGTTCCTAGTAAGGGTTGAATACCCGGCTACAGGAATCGCTTTTGCTGCCTAAAGTGTATGAATACGGAGCATGGATAAACAGAGTTGATTGACTAAGTATGATTTTATGCATATGAGTTTTGATACGTTTGGAAAGATAAGGTTATACCCTAAAACAAAACTTCTACTACTAAAACCTACATGGAACCTCTCATAACTGCCTGACAATGCCTCTGATCCTTTGGCAAGAATACTTATATATAGGAAGTACCAGCGGCGTATCCACCATATTCTTATCAAATTTTCATTGGCTTTATCAGTAAATTATGATTAGTTCTATGTGACTCTAAACATAAATACACACAACAACCAAAGCTTGAGTCTCAATTCTGTAAGGATACATGACTGAATGATGACGGTGCCTCTCTCGTTTGTTATGATGAAGGGGTTAGTCTATGTAAAAGTGAGACACAACCCAACTTCTTTAAATGTTGAGATCGAGGTACGTCGAGATGTTTGATGATATGAATGCTAAATCAATGAGTATAAAACAAAACTGAGATAGTAATTCGCATAAGATTCTTGGATAAAACTTCCAATTTATAATTGAGATACGTGAAGATTGAGATAAACATAAAGAAAACATAAAAACTAAGCGGTTGGAGTTGAATTCTTGATTTTTGGTGAAGAACTAGTTGGGTGGTTCATTTGGGCCGTCATTATCTTCAACAGGATTGGCGTTGATGTTGTAAACTCTTCCTCTTGCTGGTGGCCTAGTGGTTAGGTTTTCTTGATTTGCTTGGTTAACTGGGTTTGCTTGAGCTTGGGCGTTGATAATGTTAACCAATCGAGGGCACGTGTTTCTAAAATGGGTAGGGTTGCCACAATTGAAACAAGCTCGAACATATGGGAACATGGGGTATTGGGGTTGTTGATATGTTTGGATCATATTTTGAGTAGGGGGTGAGGTTTGGTTTTGAGGGGTGCGGCAAACCTTGCTCAAATGACCATAGCGTCCACAATTCGCACATTGTCGGCAAGGTAAGGTAAATGGATGGTGATAAAAACAGGTGTTGCATTGAGGGTGAGGTCCAAAGTAAGGTTTCTTATTTGGGTAAGTTGAGTGGGGTGCTACTTGAGTGATCGGGATATCTTGAAGGGGTACGACTTGTGAGGCTGGTTGATTGTGTTGGGTGACAGCGAAAATTTGCCCATCTCGTTTTCTCTTAGAAATGGGCTGAGAAGGGGATTCGGTTCGGGTGGAGTTCGAGGTTTCGGTTGATGTTTTATCCTTCTTCTTCTCCTCCGTGAAGTCTTTATTCCGTATGCGGTTTTCGGTGAGCTCTGTAGCTAACTCCATTGCTGCTTCCAAAGTTGCAGGTGTGGTACTTATTAAAGAGTCTTGAATTTTTTAAGGAAGACCTCGAATGTAGTGCTCGATCAAACGGTAGAGAGGAGTGAACAAGTTGGGGACCATTTGATTCAACTCAAGGAATCTCTTGTTGTACGTAGTGTGGTCGCCTTCCTTTTGTTTCAAAGAATAGAACTCATCCTCTAATTTCTTGATTTCGCTTCTTGGGCAAAACCGTCTTGTCATGATTTCCTTCAACTATTCCCAAGTCAAAGTCATAGCATCCTCAACACCTCGTTTGGCCTTCTCTGTATTCCACCATGTGAGTGCTATTCCAAGTAAACGACCGGTAGCATATCGCACTTTGCGATCATCAGGGCAATCGCAATTTAGAAAAGTGTTTTTCATTTCTTCAAACCAATGGAGGAGAGCGGTGACACCTTCAGTCCCTTCGTATTTTCGAGGGTCGCAGGATTTGAAATGCTTGAAGGTGCATCTAGTGGTAATTGGGGGAGGGTTGTCAACATTTTGATCTTCTTGATTGACGGGGTTAGCGGTAAGGGCTTGTTGAACTTGAACTACAATGTTGGGTATTACGGCAGCCATTTGTTGAGCGATTGAGCAACCATGCGCTCGCGGGCTTTTCCTGATCTCATCTTCCTACGAGCGAGACTAGAAGACATCTACAAGGAATACATAGCAAGAGTATGAGTTGGACGTTTTAGGGGTCATGTGTCGTATTTAGGAATGAACATTCATAAAATAAATATAGAATAATAAATCTACTACATCCATAGGATGTCTTGGGCTTTGCTCGTAATTTGGCCTTGCATGCCGCCATACTTCACCTTCGTAATCATGTGGGCCCCCATGATTACCGAGTTTTTCATATGGTTCGCATGTGTTAGCCTGATTACGTACACTAAAACCCGGAGAAAATCGAGAAATATGTATGTAACGTATGATATTCGGAATGTATCCAGGTGTGGACACGGTGACACCTCAAAGTGGGGTTAGTTCGAACGACGTTTGGTGTGGCATGCTTTGACCTAATAGGTCCTTCGTACTCTCATCGTTTGTCCCCAGGTAAGCAAACTGGTCCGTTATATTGGATTTATACGAATGCCAACCTTGACAGGACGTTCCGACTACCGGTACTTGTACCCTTACAGTTACTACATGCCCGTCGTAGAACTCACTTTGATGAGATTTGAAAAATGAAAAATGCGACAAAATCTTGAAAAACGGAAGTATGAAGATGATTTGAATATGTGAACATTGAAATATGTATGATGAATATGTATGTAAGTATGTATGTTTGACTGTAAGTATAATTCATTATGTATCACAAAATGTAATATTGGAAGTGTTTGCATGCATTTGTGTATGTAATAAATATGAAAGAAATAAACATCATGAGTTTGCATGTAACCACATAAACAATTAAAATCTAATCAACTATAGTATAGGCTCTAAGGGATATTAACCTATCCTATATCCCTATAGTCAAAAGCTCTGATACCAATCTGTCACACCCCGACCCGCAGCGGAAAAAGGTGATCGGGGCATGATTGGGTTTTCATCAAAGCTCGTGACATTTATTATAATGTTTCATATTTATTATTATAATTTTAAAGAAGATCATACAATCAAATCATACAAGTACAACATGTTCTATACATCTTTCTAGACTTCATTATTTTTCTTCTAAGGCACTTTCCTATGTGTTCCTTCCTTCATCCTGTCCACCTGTATCATGTGTAAAAATGGTTTTTGGGTCAACAAAAAAGTTGGCGAGTGAACCTTGTTAGAAAACATTTATTATTGATTTCTTGTTGTATTTAATATGGAAAAATTGTGCAATAATCATATGTGAGCAAACGTAAATAAACATACAATAACAAACAATAACAAACAATAACAAAACACCTTGCATGTGTATATGACATGAATGATAATGTATATGTTGGTAACGTCATGTTCACGCTCATAGGTAATGGGGAATGGACGGCCTATGATGATGTATGTGCGATCAAGGCTCAATCAAACGGAACCGATCGTATATTGGCAACGCCTCGTTCACGCTCATAGGTAATGGGGAACGGTTCCGCTCATAGGTAATGGGGAACAGACGGCCTATGATGATGTATGTATTGAAAATGATAAATTTAATCTAAACATTAACCACACAAACAGTTGATACATATTGAATACACATTTGATTATGGATATGATGGATGCACAAGTGTTTAAATGTAATAAATAATATGACACATGATACACCCCAAAAACGTGATTAAAACGGGGAATTTGTAGAGATTCACTCACAGTGGGTGCGTTTCTTGGATTGATGATGAATGCACACGAATTCGGATTTAATCGGCAAGGGAACTAACCTAAATAATAACATAATAGTTCGATAAATAAATAAACTTTTATTTGCGATTAATATTTTTAATTAGTGTTCTTAATGGGATTGTTAGGTTTATTTTTGTGAGTTCAAGGAAGTTTTCTAACTTTAAAAATATTATTTTTAAGTATTTTTAATTAATTTTTAAATAAAATAAATAAATAAAAGAAAATAAAAATTTTTGACTTTTTTTGACCAGTTGACCGTTGACCGTTTGACCGGTCGGACCGTGTTTATGATATGCGCTGAGTGAGGTCCGAACTTGTGACCTCCCGTACGCGTGCACGCAACTCTACCAACTGAGCTACGTGTCTAACCCGAAATATTTCTGTTTTTAATTATACTTATATACTATTTAGATTTATCCAGAAATCATTTATTTTAAAAAGAATTTTAATTATATCGAACCGGTGCACATAACAGGTCTCGAACCGGGGACCTGTTGTTTAACGTTGCACACAGTCCACCGCTGGATTGTGTGTCTAACCCGAAATATATTGAAGTTTAATTATACATATACACATACTAGCGCTAACATATTTTGATTTAAACAAAAGGCTTGGATAATTTCAGGGGCGGTGTAACTAACCGGATTCGAACTCGAGACTTTGGCTTCGTGTTGCACACAGCCCGACCAATTGGGCTGTGTGACTAACCCGAAAGATATAAGATTTTTATTACATTTATATATTTACTAGATTATTTTGTTAACTAGTCTTAAAAAGGTTGTGTATAATTGGCGAACCGGAAAGCATGTACAGACTCGAACTCGGGACCATGGCTTGAAGTTTGCACACGGTCAACCACTAGACTATGTGTCTAACCCGTTTAAAAATCCGTTTCGAATTAAACTTATACATTAACAGTGCTTCATCTTCTTCATTCGAATAAACAGACCGTTAATCCGATTGTTTCGATTCATTAATCAATTCCGTTATTAAATTGTAAATAACTACACATGAGATTAATAAAAATGAAAGGGATTAGGTGAAAGATATACCGAACAGAGATCCACTGTTTCTCCGGCGAGATTCCGATGACAGCAGGTTATTCCGGCGACGTGTAACTTGAGGCAGAGGATCTTCAGGAAGTTTGAGGTGAGTGTGGGTGACTTCGGTATGAGCTCTAGATGTCCTGTTTATAAAGTAAGGCAACAGAGATGAAATGGGTTCGGTTTTCCGGCGACTTGCAGAGAATTCCGGCGACGTGTAACTTGCGGCAGAGGATCTTCAGGAAGTTTGAGGTGAGTGTGGGTGACTTCTGTCGAAGCTCTAGAAGTTCTATTTATAGAGTAAGGCAAAAGAGATGAAATGGGTTCGGTTTTCCGGCGACTTGCCGAGAATTCCGGCGAACACAGATAAATTCCGGCAGTAGAGTGTTTGAACAGAAAGCTCTTGTGTGATCGTTTGGTGGACGAGATGTTTCAGTATTTGCAGATCGAATGATTTGTAATCGGTTTCATTCATTTTTTCTTAAATGTTTTCGGTTTCAAAATACTGAAATTCTTTGGTTCAGGGTATAATTGGTAACTGAAATCGAATTAAAACACAATTCAGTAACGGATGATTGTATGCGCTCCACTTTTCAGTTGAAATCGTAACTGCCGAAATCTTTTGGGCGGCCTCCCTTAATTGAAATGCGTATACATATATTAATGAATTTAAAATAAACCGAATGAGGCTTGGCAGCCGAACGGTTTATGTGTGTGTGATGGAGGCGGGTGACCCGTGTTCGAAACCCGGCGTCTCCTTATAATTTTTTTATTCACTGATTATTACAAATTTTCATTTATAAATTTTAAGTTCTAAAATGTTTATTAATTATGTATCGTTTAAAATTAAAATAAACAATATATACGCAACAAATTTTATAACTGATTATTCGGTTTAATAAACGAAGCGGGTTTGGATAACCCGGTTTTTTGACGGATGCTACATTGTGCATTGGTGAACTATACGAAAGAGGTTTTAAAAGGAAGGTTATCCTCCTACCTCCATGCATGATTTCTATGAACTTCCATGATTTATGATTTACTTATTGCGTATACTATGTAATACATACACACAAACACACACACACACACACATATATATATACATATATATATATACTAACCGAACTCTTGATGGTAATAAAATGATTATCCGTCATGGTACTAGGTTACATCACCTAAGTACTTAATCTCTCGTTATTATTCTAATGGGTATCCTAACCAATGAAAACACCTCAACCTAAATGGGTATTATAGTGTCAAGAACGAGTATTAAGTCTAGATGATTATTTTCTCGTATACATACTTTAGCGTATTTAAAGTTCCTAATCCTCCGTTATCGTTCGTATACTTACCAACCTACGTTTTCCTCTTGTAGGATAACTCGGTGCTCTACCCACCAAACTCTCCCAACACCTTGCGGAAGTACCAAGTGGAAGCTTGCAAAACCGCGAGTACACTCGAACACCCTTTTTACGCTTTACACTTTTGGGTGCAATATGTTAACCTATCAAAAATACACACAATCACACTTATACTTTTATGCAATCACACAAACAATCCATCATACATGCTATAGTTACATGCTACACGATTCGTATACTTGGAACATTCTTATGTATACTATTCGTCAATTAACTTTGGCTAAAGCCTCCCCCTTAACATGTATAGCGCTATAGGAGTAAAGCACCGCCCGCATTCTGGAGGTCATGTTAAGTTTTATTCTATTTTTGCGGTACACGCGAGGATTGACTTATAGATTGCATGCCATGTTTACATAAATCTTGTACTTATGCTATATCAAACTTGTGTACTCGCCAATACTTGTTGTATTGAACTATACTTTTAACATGTTGCAGGTTAAAGATGTTGATCATGATGGAACTTAATAGGGATGGCTTAGAAACACACGTAGAATGCTAGGATTTATGTTGTTGAACTGTTTGTATTTGAAATTTCATGATGTACCTGATAATTTTGTTACGAAATGAAATGAATTTTATTTTAAAATCGTCGCAAATAGTGTTATGATGCCTTGAACAATCTATTTCGTCTCACTCCAATGTTTCCGCCATCGGTTGGGGTGTGTCAGATTGGTATCAGAGCCATAACTATAGGGAATTAGATAGAATTGCCATGTTCGACCTAGTCTATAGTTTAAGTGTCCAATTTTGACCATTCTTTATTTATGCTTAAAACATTAATTCTTCATATTTGCTTCTATCTTTCCTTTTGGTCTTAATATATGCTAAATGTCTTTCCTAAGACATTTACACAATATACACACTTGAAGACTCGAAGACACTCATACAAACGAGACGATCTCACCAAAATAGGGGTGAAACCCGCACTTTGGTGATCACTCTCAATCCCCGTATTCGATTTTCCATGAAATTACGCCGTCAAGTTAGAAGTGATATCCATACCTTGATGGCATTTCATACTCTAGTGGACCCTTACCAATGAGTCGGAATTCGCTCCTCGTTTGGTAAGTATCAACCACACTTAGGGTACGATGTGGTCAAGTTAGGGGTGAAACTCGCACCTTGTCAACTAGTCCCATTCCTCGATTTTCAATCTCGCCAAAGTTTCGATTATTCGATCAATTAGATATGTGTAGCAACTGGAAGGGTAAAGTTCCGTTAATCGCTTCTCGACGAGAGCACTTTGCCTATAGGCCAAAGCACGTTCCTCTAATTTGAAAGGATCTTCGATTCACTTTGGAATAGTCAACGTTTCTCAACCCGAAACACTCTAATGTTTTACTAAGCCTATCTTTTATGTTATCTCAATTTCTATGTAGTTTTAATACTTGTTACCTCGTTCATTTCAGAAACAATAATAATCCTCATAAACCAACTAAATTTATACCCCTTGCGCAATTATACGTGTTTAAACCTTTGATACTTATTTCGATTATGTGAATTCATTCATGTTACTTACTTAATGTGACTTTACACCTCCCTACGATCAAGTCTCATCCTTTCCTCTATTGTCTATCTTATAGATGTCTTCGCAAAACTCTGGTGCAAGGATGAGGTCAAGGACCAACTCTAACTCAATGTCGAAGAAAGATTGTATGAAGTTTATGGCAAAACAAATGGCTAAGATCATACCCGACATTGTTAGCAAAATCCAACCCGCGCCAAACACCGAATCGCCTCATACCTCCGTCGATTCAAAGGTAGAATCACCTAAGACGACTTTTACCCATAAGCAATTTTGCTTTTGTAACCCTTTACCCTTCACCGGAAAAGGGGACGCCACTCAATTGCTCCAATGGTTTGATGCCATTGAGGTGACGTTCCTACAAAATGGATATCCTGACCACTTACGTACGCTGAACGCAATGGGAGTTTTCCGATCGAGATCCCTCGATTGGTGAACTTCCGAACGCAACGTTCTTGGAAACGAAGCCGCACATGCCCTCCCTTGGGCCGACCTTCAAAAGTTGATGAGGGACGAGTTTTGCCCTCCACACGAGCTTCGGAAACTAGAGAACGAGTTCTGGAATCTAAAGCAAGTGGGGAACGACAACGTTGGCCTCACCGCACGCTTCAAACAGCTAAGTGCACTTTGCCCTAGCCAAGCCGACACCCTCGACAAGGCTATCACTAAGTACATTGAATGCCTACCTCCCTCCATCGCCGACCTAGTTGAAGCCGCCACACCCGAAACCCTCGAGGATACCTATCGCCTCGCCGCCAAATTCAACAACAACCACGATCTTCGTGAAGCTTCCAAAGCTTCATCAAGTAACGCGCACCAAGCCACCACCGACACAATTAGCGAACCCACACCTTCCAAACTTCCCACCAAAAACAACAAGGGTAAGAAGCGGAAGGCTTCAAGCCAAAACTACGCGATAGTCACTCCGCCACCTCAACCCATCCAACAAGTTGCACCAACCAACCCTGATTTCGCCAAAATGGCATACACCGGACCACATCCCAAGTGCAACCACTGCCCTTACCACCATCCCGTTAATACCCCTCGCCGCCTGTGCACTAGTTGCAACAGGTATGGACACTTTGCCTCGCAATGTCGAAGTTTTCCGCAAACCCCTGCCAGCCAAGTCCAAGCCATCACAGCACCCCCAAACCCCGCCGTCAACCAAATCAACCGCCAGCAACCGCAGCTCGCGCCTGTTTTAGGTGCGGAGATCCCAATCACTTCGCCAACGATTGCCCCCAACGTAATGTCAACCAGCAACAACAACAACAACAATCACGCGATCAAGCTTTCATCATCACAACAGCTCAGGCTCAGAGTGCCAATGACGTTATAACGGTACGTTTCTCGTCATCTTGGTATGTGAACATATATTAAACTATAAAATAATTTGTAATAGATTTTAAAAATATTTATTTACCCATATGCAGGGCGAGTTTGCGAGCCAAGGTTTCCAAAGTAATGGAGAAGAACATATTAGGAATATGGCTTCGCGATATATCGAACATGCAAATGTCCAAGACCTGCATTTGGGTTATTGGACGACGTTGGAGACAAACACCATAGCTGATGAACTCCCCCCTCCCGGTTACTCGATAAGTGCCAAGGAATCAACTTCTAATGTGTCATTTTCCAAATGTTTTTCAAACAAATACAGGAGCCGAAGAAATTCATTCCCCGTTTCATAGTCATATGGACCGGGGGATTGGTAGCCCGTTTGAGGGACTAATCGCAACCCCAATGTCGAATAATGAACTAATGGCTTACGTTCAGACACAACCTTTCTCTGAACTTATAAATCTTTCGAATCTAAATTTTGAGATGAGGGGTACGCCAACAGACTTCAACCAAGCAAGTCAACCCTAGTTTTTGTCTCCTGTAGTCGAGTTCCCATTTTACAACGAAGATCCATTCACCGACCCTGAGTTAATGAATGCACCAATACCAAGAATACAGCAACAAAATGCCACACTCTTACAGCTCTTGACACCTTGCTAGACACTTGTGAAGATCCTACAACACCTCTAACACCTAGCTTCATCTTCACACACCTTCTTGCACTATAAATAGCCCACTAGTTCACCTCATTTCTTTGCTCATTCACTCTTCTCCTCTCTTATTACACTCTTGGAAGTTCCTGATCATTTAGGAGCTTCCCTTTGAGTTCTAAGTTTCCCTTAGATCATTTGTAAGTGTTCCATCTCTGCTCTTTTCCTTTTATAGGCTTCTAATAGCCAAAAGTCAAGCATTTTCGACAAATGTCTTGACTTTCGGTTAAGACCATTATGGTCCAGCCATTGTTCGAAATGAACATGGCTAAGTGATCGTAGTTAGGAAGGTATTAACCCCTTAAAGGGGAACCTCTTAAGGATCACGTTTACTAGGTTAATTGACGGGTCAAAGTTTATGTTTTAAAAAGTCAAACATGTCAGATTTGATAAATATTATAATCTGAGTTTATATATGTTATAAACATATTTTTGACACTTAAACAAGTTGGTAATAAATATTAGAACATGTGGGAACATGTTCGATCCGTCAATTTCAGTCCTAGGGTCGGTTCGCAACCGAAAGTCGCGAAGCTTGACTTCTACTTTGATTTTCGATTCTGACCCGACTTAGATTAGTTAACTTCTGACTTATGGTCACATTATGATCGTAATACAATGTGACATAACCCACTGAGGTTATATTACTTGATCATAATCATAATCTGAGTTTATGCACAAGTTTCGTAAAATGTTAATCTTTCACTAAAATGCTATTTTTACATAAAACAAGGTTTTAATCAACAGTGAACTGAAGAAGCACCGGTTGAACCTAGTGATATCCGGTGATATATAAGTTACAACCAGGGTGTTTCTGCATAAAAGGGTATCCTCTCACTTCACTTTTTGGGTGTAAGCTCGCTCAAGCTGATCTACAAAACTAGCAGCGCCGTTAGTCTCGCCACGGGGAAAAGGGTGGTTTTCTCCGTGACCACACTCTGGCGTGAGAATAAGTATATGTTGGATGGTAAGCAAGTAGTTGCAAGTATAAGCGAAAGCTTGTGTGTGTTGTGAAGAGCGTCTCTTTTACCTAAAGATCCGATACTTACTTATAGCCGAAAAAGGTATGTTCAGGAGAAGTGCTGGTGGACCTTGGGCCTGGCGCATACTGTCACACCCGACCCGCAGCGGAATAAAAGTCGGGGCATAATTGGGGTATCACCAAAGCTCATGATATTTACTAAGATGTTTCATATTTATTAAATTCAAATTACAAACTTAAATATCCAAAAACAAAATTCATACAATTACAAAGGAAAATGAAACTATAAATTTATTCCAAAGCATGAACTTGTTTATTCTTCTAGGCCATCCTAAGTGTTTCCTGTCTCGGCTGGATCACCTGTATCATGTGTAAAACGGGGAAGATTTTGGGTCAACAAAAGTTGGCGAGTGAACCTTGATAAAACATTGTGGACTAATTTCTTGTTTTATTTATTAAAGAAAAGTCGTGCATTAATCACATGTGAGCAAACATATATATATAAACAATCACAAACCACTTTGGATGAGTATATGACATGAATGATGATGTATTTGAGATCAAGGCTCAATCAAACGGAGCCGATCTAATGAGGCTCCTGATGCTCAACCCGTATCCCATGGGGAACTGATGGGCCTAATGAAATGCGTGCACTGAAATGATAAAATTCAATCTACATATAATTCACACAATAATTGATACACATTTGATCACGGATATGATGCATGCACAAGTGTTTAAATAAAATAAAAGAATAGTACGACACATGATACACCCCAAAACGTGATTAAAACGGGGAATTGGTAGAGATTCACTCAAAGCGGATGCGTTTCTTGATGACGAGGAATGCGCACGAATATTATGATTCAACCGACGAAGGAAAACTAACTTAAATAATAACGACATGATTCGATTAAATAAATAAATTTTATTTGAGATTATTATTTTTAATTAGTGTTCTTTAATGAGATTTTTAGATTTATTTTTGTGAGTTTAATCCAAATTTTTAACTTTAAAAACCTTATTTTTAAGTATTTTTAAATAATTTTTCAATTAAATAAATAAACAAAAATAAATAAAAATGGGTTGACTTTGCCAGGTTTGACCGGGTCTGACCGGTCAGACTGTATGTATTCCAGGCGGTGAGTGAGGTTCGAACTCGAGACCTCTCGTATACGTGCACGTAGCTCTACCAACTGAGCTACGTGTCTAACCCGAAATATTCTCTGTTTTAATTATATATATATACTAACTAACTTTAACCTTATTTAGTTTTTATTAAAAATGATTTATATGGCCTTACAGAAACCCGGAATCGAACTCGGGACCTTCGGTTCGAGTGCACACAGCCCAACCAGTTGGGCTGTGTGTCTAATCTGCTTAACTACTGGATTATATTCCTCTTATATACATACTGTGAATTGATCTGAATAGGTTTTAAAATGTTGGTTTTATTTCAGAAAGTCGGAAACATGAGTGATTCGAACCCGGGATGTGTGTTTTATATTTGCACACAGTCCACCGCTGGACTGTGTGTCTAACCCGGTTAAATACCCGATTTTAATTACATTAATATACAACTTAGGCCTCGTCTTCTTCATTAAGAAGAACACAGAACCCGACTGTTTTGCTTAATCGACCAACAAACTTATACTTGATTGAAATAGAATAGAAAAAGAAAGATTAAGTAATATGATATACCAAAATAGAGAGTTTTCTTCAGATTTCCGGCAAGTTTTCGTCGGCCCTGATTTGCGATTTCCGGCTGAATGAACTGATTTAACAGTTTCGATTATTGTGTTGAGCAATTAAATTACTAATCAAGAGATAGCAAGAAAGGTTTAGATGATTATACCGATTAGGAGTAAGGCTTCGGTTCTCCAGTGATATTCCGGCGAGTGCGAGAATCTCCGGCGACGTGCTCTGAAAGGACTAAAGCTTCAGGAAGTGAGTGTGGTTCTGAGCGAAATGTTTACAAGAAGTTTAGGTGGGTATATATAATGGAAGCAGGCCGATTGGTTTCGAATTAGAGGCCATGATTCGCGGTCCAAGGTTTCAATCTTCAAAGGAAACAGTTTTGACTAAAATTGATTGTTAGACAATGGTTATAACTGATGTCGAAATCAGTTTACGCGTTTCAGTCAAAGGAAAATAGCCACATTTGCGGAGTTTCGGTTTTTCCGGCGACTGCGAGTTCTAGGCGCGCTGATATACAGGTTTTGACTTTCCCTGTTTTACTATAAGTGTTATTTGTTTCAGTATTTAACACAAATGAAGTGTGTGGCGGAGTGGTGTGGTGTGTGTGTGTGTGTTTGCGGGAGACCCGGGTTCGAGACCCGGCGACTCTATTTTATTTTTTATTTACTTATTATTATTATTTATTAATTATGGTTTTTAAATTCTAAAATGTTTATTAATTAATAATCTGAACAATAAATACGCAACGAACTTATAACTGAATACTTGATTATTAAACGAAGCGGGTTTTGAACCCGTTTTTCATAAATGTTACACATACAGCTAGAGACATCCTTTTTGTCCCTCTGCGTCAGACATTAAATGCTCCCTGCAGGAGAATTAATGTCCCCTATCGGGAGGTGTGCTTTGTCGGATGTTAAGTGGTGCCACGTATAAAGGCAGTCGTTTCTGGTGTCAGGTCTGTTACCAGCCGAAAGTGGAGAAGGTGGAACAATCACTGGTAGAGACGTGGTTGGTGTATGGTCTGACGCCTGCCTCACTGGTCATGGGCACTGTCACACGCAACCTGTCGAGTAACCTTTGGTCACAAGTCTGCCACTTCGTACCTTAAGGTATGGTCAACATCTCTTAGTGCTTACCCTTTCTGTGAGACTGTCAAGGTTTTTCCCGCCAGCGCAGGGTGTCAAGGGTATATTCTTATGTCCAAAGACTTTGAGGTGCTTCTCATGTGTGTCTTGTCCTTGCAAGGTTTTAGGATTCTCAGCTCAGAGGAATGTTGTTGTGTGCAGGGTCTAGTAGCCTGCGCGCGTAAGTCTAACTTGCCGTTGCGCCGAGTACACAAGGCTCGTTGTGTTGCTTGTATAGTGCAGTCTAACTTTCCGTTGTGCTGGGTGCGCAAGGCTCGTTGTGTGACATTTTTTTACTGGTCTAATTCACCATTGTGCTGGATGCGCAAGGCTTATTGTACGACATATTGTTGTTGGTCTAATTCACCGTTGTGCTGAGCGCGCAAGGTTCATTTTACGACCTATTGATTCTAAGGAAAGTGCACCATTGCATGTTGCATGCAAGGTTATCCTTGTGAAATGTAGTCAAGGGTATGGTCATTTGGGACCATACCTCTTCAAGTCCCCCAGTCCAGTGCTGCTCCTACGCGCATGTTGTAAGGTGGGAGGGGTGCTGGACTAGAAGAGTTGTTGCTTGCGCCGTTAATGTGATGGCGAAAATTTTGATAAGCGTTGAGAGGAAACGTTTCTGTGAAGGAAATATTTTGTCATCGAGCTCTTGGAATTCAAAAACTTATCTTTTGACGTTGCAGGTGAGTTGGTGAGAAAAAATGGGAGTTGAAAAGACGTCTGACAGTTGTAGCGTGCACTCAGCCGCTTCGTCTTCCATTCATTAATGGATTGGCAGAGAGCGTGGTGGCCACACGTGCATGTTAACCGTCTCTCCCAACTTGCTTGGCACTCGTCCGTCTGTGATTGGTATCTATTACCACGTGTGAGATACGTTCTTCGAGCGCATTAAATGTGAGCGCTATAAATAGGGGTGCTCCGGCTAGGGTTTTCTTCATTCATTCAAATTTCCTTCAAACTTTTTCAAAAACTTTTCTTGTCTTTCTTTGTCTTTGATGGTATCCAGAGGGCCTGAGGCTGCCTCTGGTGCTGGTGCTCCGCCTCCTTTGACGGCTTGTAAGCTGAACCGGCAGGCGTTTGATGAACTTGTGTCTGGCTTCCGTTTTCCTCCCACTTGGGATGCCCGGTTGTCGGCGGAGGGTGAGACGGCCGCCGATGCTCAAGCGGGTTACATCACCCTATTCTATGATTTCTTCAGTGAGGGGAACTTCCGGTTGCCAGCCACCAAGTTTTTCTTGGATGTGCTGCAGCATTATGGGTTTCACCTTTCCCAGTTGAATCCTCTAGGAATGGTGAGAATCAAGCACTTTGAGTTTCTTTGCCGGTCATCGGGGTCTGTTCCCACCATCGACCGGTTTCGTATTTTTTATCAACTCCATTGTTCAATGGGGTTTTATTCTTTTCAGCACCGTGCGCAGGCACGGAAAATTTTGCTCTCTCCCCCAAGTCCTTCCATGATTGGAAGGCAAAATTCTTTTTTGTGAAGGCCGGTGTTATACCGGTGGCTTTGGCGTTCCGGGGGCCGGATGAGATTCCGATGGAGACTCTCCCAATACCAGTGTTGGACACCTGGTATTGCGATTTGAAGGAGATCCCGACAATTCAGTTGTCGGAGAAGGTACTGGTGGCGGTGGGGATGAGCCTGCTGTGAGGACCCGACCGCCGGTCTCGACCAGTGTATGTTGAGGGCGATCGCAGTAAGCACTCTTATTCCTTTGTGTTTCCTTGGTTTTGACTTGTCGATTGTTTCATCATGCATGTGTTTTGTTTGCAGGAGCCCCATTGTTCTTGGCCGCCTTCCAAAGGAAGGAAGGGCGGATGGAAAAGCTCCGCTTAGGGGAGGATGAGCCCACCTGGTATGCGCAGGTCCTGGGCAATTTTTCCTTGGTCAAGGATGCGGATCTGGAGGCCCCCGCACCACCAACTGGTGAGTCTTGACTATTTACTTGTCCGTCGTTGCAGGTGACTTATTTGTTGTTCTTATATACATGCAGGTGCTCTGGGAGATTTGGGCATTGGCCCATATCCAAAAAAGAAGCGACGCGCAGGGTCGAGCGCGGTGGTAGAGGGAGAGATAACTCAACCCGGGGCAGGCCCTCCCAAAGGTAAGCGTGTTGTTACTGACAAGTGGAAAGCTTTTGTGGTCATTCTTGACTCATGGGAGGGTCTTGAACCTGTAGGTGCGAAGAGGGCGGCCCCGAAGCAGGTGGTTTTCCTACCGCCGTATCTGCTAGCCCGGAGGATGCAGAGGAGGTCCCAGAAGTGCCTCTGAAGCGAAAGAGGCGTCCGAAGGAAGACCTCTCCACGCAACCACCTAAAAAGGTTGCGCGGAAACATTTTGTGAAGCGGGCAGACTTGGGGTCATTAACTTCTAGAATATCCCTGGGTAATTCTCTGTACCCTTCGATACTTCCTTCCAGTTTTTGTGGATTTCGGCACATGCGCCGGGGATGCTGATTCCCCAATAACCCAGGCCAGTGATAAAGGAGGAAGTTCTGCTGCTGGGGTAGAAGAACTGGTCAGCATGAGAGAGGGGCCTCACGTGGAGGTGGAAGATCTTGGTTTGGGTACTAATGTGAGTTCCCTGGTTTTGGAAACTCCGGGTGTTCCATTGACGCAACCACAGCTGGATATTGAAGAACCTGTGGTTGTTGTTGAGGAATCACGGGTGGATCTTAGGGAACCTTCCGTGGAAATGGAAGAATCGGGGTTCGTTGTGCAAGAACCCGTTGTGGTGGGTGCAGAACGCGTGCATCTGGGTAGCGCGGTTAATGTTAGTGACGCGGGGCTGTCGGGAGCGGCATCCGCCGAAGATGTTCAGATCAGTGCTCCACAAGGGCATGTGGAGGAACCGTTACCCGGGGGTGGCGCGGGGTCTGCCGTCCTTGATTTGTCTCCCATCCGCCCGGATGGAACTCCGGGGGATTATTATTATAGGTCGTTCTCCTCCGCTCAAGCTGAAGAGATCCACACTCCAATGTGGAAATTGGAGAAAGGAGATGACTTTTCTCACTGGCCGGCGTGCCGTGAGTTTTTTAAAGGAGATTTCCCCCAGCGGAGGTACGTTTGATTTTTGATCGTGAAGAAGAAGAAACGTATCATACATACCTCCAGGCAGCTGCCAGGTCCGCCTCTGTGACCTACAAGATTGTTCGGGAATAGCGGGGCCTGGTGAAGCAAAAGAAAGATCTTGAGGCTGCTCAAGAGACCCTTGGTAAAGAGTGAGCCCAAGTGGCTGCGTGTGAAGCTGCGGTGTTGGCAAGGGAGACTGCCTTCACCGATAGTCAGCGAATTGAAGGGTGGTTTGCACAGGGGTGGAAGAATCGGTCGAAACCTCGGATTCCAAACTTGCTGAGGAGCGCAAGTTGTGGAAAGAGGCTTGTGAAAGGGAGAACAGGGAGAAGAAATCCTCGAGGGATGAAGTGGCCCAGTTGCGCGCTGATGTGGCGCGCAAGAGGAAAGAGAAAGAGGCGGCGGTTGCCTCGGCTACACAAGCCAGTGTGTAACGCGAGTACAACGAGCAGAAAGAGGTACCCCTTGTCTTTGTGTTCATTCCCTTTTGATACCACTAAGTTGTGATGCTAACATTATTGTGAACAAACAGGTCGAAGCTTGCACTGCCTTAGCGAGCGCAAGGAAAGATCTCCAAGCAGCCTCGGTGGTGAATGCTGAGCTTCTGCGTAGGCTGCGGTTGGCGGAGGCGAAGGTGGAGGCGGGCAAGAAAAAATTGGAGAATTCTGAAAGTTCCTACGCCATCTCCGAGTCGTTGGTGGAGTCGCTCTCCAACAACATGCTGTGGCTTCAATAGCATGGGATTGGCCATGTAAGTGTTTCGCTTGTTTTTTATTGTGGCCCTTATGTGATGATTCTGACCTTTCCCTTGACTTTGCAGATTGCCAATTCCATTGTGAACTCCGCGGAGTTGGATGGTGCAGTGGCTAAGCTGGTGGTTGTTGCGCGCCATGATGGGCATGCGCAAGGCTATGCTGAGTGTGCGCAACAAGTTACTCATGCCTTGGATACTCCATGGGATTCTAGCCATGCCTCCACTAATGGAGTTAATACTGGAGCTGTCTTCGAGAAGGCGCAACAGGGGTATACCCATCTTGATATCCTGGCCTTGGAGTTGGTAAATGAGGCGCTTACCCATGATGACTTCGTCGACCGCTTGAAGGATATCTTTCCGGAAGATGCTGAGGTCGCTGCTGAAGAAGAAGACTAGTGTAGGATCCTTAACGTAATATTCTTGTAGGATCATTGTTTACGCCGCGCATGACACGGTTATGTACATATTTTTATCTTTTAATGAAATGTTTCTTCTTTATTACAATAATTGGGTGAAAAGGACCAACTTGTGTAAGTATAGCGAATGAAACTGGTAATGAACTCGCGCATGGATATCAGCTCCTATGCGTGCTTCATAGGTAGTGACTTATGTTTTACGAGTCATTGTGCACCAAGGTGTTTTTGCGTATACTCAAAGTGGTTCCGCGCATTTGTAACGAAACATTAAGATAAAAATGAATGAAGTAACTCTTATCTTTATTACATAATTGGCGCAAAAGCCGCAGTTTAGAATAGACAAGAGATAATGAACTTGCAGGTTTACATGTAGCACCGTCTTAGTTGTTGCGTATTCCATGTCCTAGGGATACTTGTTCCATCTAAGCGCTTAAGTGTGTATGCGCCTTTTCCCAGGACTTCATGGATAACATAAGGACCTTCCCATTTGGGTGCCAGTTTTCCAGGACGTTCGGTGTTGGATGCCTCATTGTCGCGTAGAACAAAGTCACCGGGTAAAAAGATGCATATGCGGACTCGTGCGTTGTAATATTTCTCTAGCTTAGACTTGTATTTTGCATCATTGATGGCAGCGTTTTCATGCCTTTCTTCTAGTAAGTCCAAGTCTAGTCTGCGCTCATCCTCGTTGTTTTGTTTTTGCGCAGCTAACATGCGCGGTGATGGGAGGCCTATTTCTGCAGGAAGCACTGCCTCCGTCCCATACACAAGGCTAAAGGGAGTCTCACCCGTGCTGGTTTTAGGCATGGTTTGATGAGCCCATAAGATGCTTGGCAGCTCATCTACCCAACCTCTGCGCGCTGTTCCCAACCTTGTCTTGATTCCCTCGACTATACTTTTGTTAATCCTTTCCACTTGGTCGTTCCCTTGGGGTGCGCGACCGAAGTGAAACGTGTTCGATATGCATCTCTTTCATCCATTGCTGTAGTTCTTCGGCTGTGAAATTGAGACCATTATCGCTGACTATGCGCAAGGGTAACCCGAAATGACATATGATGTGTTCCCATATGAACTTTCGCACTACGGTTGCTGTGGTGGATGCGAGGGGTTTGGCTTCTACCGATTTGGTGAAATAATCGACTGCAACGATTATGAATTTCACCGCTCCTGGAGCGTCTGAGAATGGTCCCACCATATCGATTGCCCATTGCTGAAAGGGCCACGCTGTTGTCACTTGGATCAAAGGATTCTTGGGACGTAGTGTCTTTGGGGCATGGCGCTGGCATGATGCACATTTGCGTAATATTGCAACTGCATCAAGGTGCATGTCAGGCCAATAGTATCCGACATTCATGATCTTTGCCACGACCATCGGTGGGCCGGCGTGAATTCCACATAACCCTTCATGTACTTCGTGGATCAAGTACTCTGCGTCTTGCGCGTCAACGCAGCTGAGGAGCGGCCCAAGGTATGACTTCTGGTATAAGATACCGTCCGCCATTTCATAGTTGATTGCCTTGTTCTCGACCTTCCTGGCTTCCGCTTTGTTTTCGGGGAGACTCCCATGTTGCAAGAACATGATGATTGGGGACATCCATGACGGATTTCCCACTTCGATAATGTTGACTTGTCACAAAGGAACAGAAGGGTTTTTAAGTACCTTAATGTGCACTTCACGCACAAGGTGCTTGAAGCTTGTAGCAGCTAACTTGCTGAGAGCGTCGGCGTGTTTGTTCTCGCTTCGGTTAACATGGGTTATCTTGAAATGTTTGAATTTGGATATTAGGGCTTGCGCCTGTTGTATATACAAGTCCATTGTCTCGCCCTTTGCGTCATACAGGTCGTCGACCTGTCCGGCGACCTGGAGTGAGTCAACATGGGCCTCCAAATTCTGCGCACCCATTTTGATTGCTAACCGAAGACCTGCCAGGAACGCTTCGTACTCAGCTTCAATACTTGTGCTTTTAAAATCCAACCTGATGGCATAGGTGAATTCTTGATTATCGGAGCTTTAGGCGAAGACCTGCCCCTGCACCATCATCGTTGGATGCACCATCTGTGTGAAGTTTCCACGCGCGGTCATCCGTAACCGGCGTTGGATTCTGTACTTCTTCACATTCATGCGCTTTATTCTGCGGGACTTCCGCGATAAAATCGGCCAATACCTGGCCCTTTATTGTTGGTCGTGGTTTATACACGACATTGGTATTCTCCAAGCTCGATCGCCCACTTCGCTAAGCGGCCAGATATATCTAGTTTGGACAAAATTTGGCCTAGATGGTAGTTCGAGAGAACTGTTATTTCATGGCCTGAAAAATATCGGTGCAACCGCCGGGATGCATGGACTAAAGCTAGAGCTAGCTTTTCCATCATGGGATATCGGGTCTCTAGGTCAGTGAGCATCTTGCTGACGTAATAGATCGGAATCTGGACTCATGCGCATTCTACTAGCAAACTGCTCCCAGAGCGATATCTGATGCGGAAAGGTAAAGTATCAGTGGCTCGTTCTTCTGCGGCGTGGTGAGCGTTGGTAGCTGAATTAAGCATTCCTTCATTTGTGTGAATGCTTTCTCCACATCCGGAGTCCACTGAAACTTGTTCTTCTTCACAGAATTCTGCAGAGTGCTGATGAATGGGAAGGACTTCGTCGCGTGGTTGGCCAAGAACCTATTCAGCATAGTCAGCCGCCTTGCCAACTGTTGCATTTCTTTGATAGTTGAGGGTGATGGCATGGGCTGAATCGCTTCCACTTTATCGGGATTCACTTTGACACCATCGCGCGTGACGATGAATCCCAATAATTTTCCTTCTTCCATTCCAAAAGAGCACTTGCTGGGGTTTAACTTCAAATTTGCCTTGCCCAAGGAGGCAAACGTTTTTTGGATGTTTGCCAACATCTTCTCCTCATCCGAGCTCATGATGACTAGGTCATCAATGTATACTTCCACTGTTTCAAATGTCATTCCCAAAGACATGGTCCATTAAAATTTGATAGGTGGCTCCCGGTTGCGCAATCCGAAGGGCATCTTTGTGTAACAATAAATGCCCTTGTCTGTTCCGAAAGCGCTCTTGTCTTCGTCCTCTTTCTTCATTTGAATCTGGTGGTAGCCCTTGTAGCAATCAAGGAAACATTTCCTCCTGAATGAAGCAAGAGAGTCCACCTTTTTGTCGATTTCTGGTAAGGCGTAGCAGTCCTTGGGACATGCCTTGTTGAGATCTTTGAAATCGACGCACATGCGCCAACTGCCATTGGACTTTTTGACCATGACTGGGTTGGCTAACCATGTCTGATAACGCATTCTCAGATGATTCCTGTTTGAAGAAGCTCTGTGACTTGCTCGTTCAGAGCGCGGGTCTTTTTGGGCCCAAAGCTTCACTTCTTCTGAACGATAGGCTGAACTGAAGGGAATGTGTGCAGTGCATGCTCAGCTATTTCCCTTGGCACCCCTGTCAAATCCGCCAGTGACCATGCAAAAATATCAGAATTTCGGAACAATAGTTGTTTCAACCGCGCCTTGACTGCGGGGGTCATGGCGGGTCCCAAGAGCACGGTTTGTTCCTAGTACTTGTTGTTAAGTACCCACTTCTCTGGCTCACTGTCGGAAGATGGCTTGGGTTGCTTTATTGGTGGTTCCTCGTCCACAGACATGATTTCCTTCTTGAATACATGATAGCCACTCCGGTTTCTGTGGGAAAACCGCAAGTGACGTGAGGGATGGAAGTAATCATGCTGAAATCCCGCTGGGCGCGTCGTCCTAATAGTACGTCATGGCGCGAGGTTGCGTGCATGACCATGAAATTGACCTGGACGGTGCTAGTGTGGCGCCCATCAGAGAGAGTGACCGGAAAAGAAATCTGTCCTAAAGGGAAAACAGCCTCATTGCAGAAACCAGTGAGTGGGAAATCCACCGGCTCCAGGAGTGCTTTGTCCTCCGGGTCGAGTTGCTGGAAGCACTGTTCATAGATAATTTCCATAGAACTCCCAGGGTCTATGAACATGTATTCGGTGCGGTAGTGACCGAAGATGCCAGTTATCACTACCGGTCGGTCTTCTTGTGGACCCCCGAGGACGACGGGGAAGATGACCTGCTGCTCCCGTCAGTGAGACGTGCAGCTCTTCTGGTGGTTACGCTTGCGCGAAGGACCACCCTGAATCATATGAACAGATTTCATTTTTTTTTGTTACTTGGGCCCTCGCTGCCTCGAGTAATTTAGCGCACCTCCTTGCGCACATTTTGTAATAAGTGGGTGAGCTTCCCACTTTTGAGCGCCTTTTCAATCTCCATGCACAGGGAGATGCAATTATCGGTTGTGTGCCTCGTGTCTTTATGATAATTGCTGAAGAGGTTGGGGTCTTGACCCTTCTTGTTGCGCATCGGTGGTGGTTGTTTGAACTGATGGTCTTCTGTGCTGAGGACCTCCGCCGGTGTCTTCGTCAGTGGGGTCCACTGACGATCGTGATTATCTTGTTTTTTTGCTCGCTGGGTGGCGAGCTTATTAATGGTCGCGCGAGCGTCGACCGGTGTGTGGGGAGGGTTCTGGCTGTGGTCCCTCCACCCTTTATTCTTTTTCCCAAAACTCATGCTCAAGTCTTGGGGACGGTGGTGAGGTAGAGGAGGTCTACTGTTGTTGAGGTTGCGCTCCGTTTGCGCGTTAGACCTTTGCTGCTGCCATAAGTTTCTCCCAGCTCTTGGGAAGACCTGTAGTCCCTGACAAGACTTTGATTATCTCGTCACAGCGTACGATGTACTTGAACTGTGTACGAATCAGGTCTTCATGCACATCCCCTATCTCCAGCACCTCTTTGTTGTAGCGGGTGATGAAGTCTTCGAGACTTTCATCGTCTCTCCGCCAAATATTCATTACATCAGAGGAGTCTCTGGCATAACGCCTACTGAAATGCGCCAGGAACTTGTCCTTCAAGTCATTCTAGGACGCGAGTTTGCCCGTGGGCAGGATATCAAACCACAGGCGTGCAGCACCTATGAGGGTTTGGACGAACATGTGACACCTCTTTCTTTGCTCATTCACTCTTCTCCTCTCTTATTACATTCTTGGAAGTTCCTGACCATTTAGCAGCTTCCCTTTGAGTTCTAAGTTTCCCTTGGATCATTTGTAAGTGTTCCATCTCTGCTCTTTTCTTTTTATAGGCTTCTAATAGCCAAAAGTCAAGCATTTTCGACAAATGTCTTGACTTTCGGTTAAGACCATTATGGTCCAGCCATTGTTCGAAATGAACATGGCTAAGTGATCGTAATTAGGAAGGTATTAAACCCTTAAAGGGGCACCTCCTAAGGACCACATTTACTAGGTCAACTGACGGGTCAAGGTTTATGTTTTAAAAAGTCAAACGGGTCAGATTTCATAAATATTATAATATGAGTTTCTATATGTTATAAACATGTTTTTGACACTTAAACAAGTTGGTAATAAATATTAGAACATGTGGGAACATGTTCGATCCGTCAATTTCAGTCCTAGGGTCGGTTCGCAATTGAAAGTCGCAAAACTTGACTTCTGCTTTGACTTTCGATTCTGACCTGACTTAGATTAGTTAACTTCTGACTTATGGTCACATTATGATCGTAATACAATGTAGCATAACCCTCTAAGGTTATGTTACTTGATCATAATCATAATCTGAGTTTATGCACAAGTTTTGTAAAATGTAAATCTTTGACTAAAATGCCATTTTTACATAAAACAAGGTTTTAATCAACAGTGAACTTGAAGAAGCACCGGTTGAACCTAGTGATATCCGGGGATATATAAGTTACAACCAGGGTGTTTCTGCATAGGTTATCCTCTCACTTCACTTTTTGGGTGTAAGCTCGCTCAAGCTGATCTGCAAAACTAACAGCGCGGTTAGTCTCGTCACGTGGAAATGGGTGGTTTTCTCCGTGACCACACTCCGGCGTGAGAATAAGTATATGTGGGATGGTAAGCAAGTAGTTTTAAGTATAAGAGAAGGCTTGTGTGTGTTGTGAAAAGCGTCTCTTTTACCTAGAGATCCGATACTTACTTATAGCCGAAAAAGGTATGTTCAAGAGAAGTGCTGGTGGGCCTTGGGCCCGGCCCATACAGCCAGAGACATCCTTTTTGTCCCTCTGCGTCAGACATTAAATGCTCCCTTCATGAGAATTAATGTCCCCTGTCGGGAGGTGTGCTTTGTCTGATGTTGGTTGGTGCCACGTGTAAAGGCAGTCGTTTCTGGTGTCAGGCCTGTTGCCAGCCGAAAGTGGAGAAGGTGGAACAGTCACTGGCAGAGACATGGTTGGTGTATGGTCTGACGCCTACCTCACGGGTCATGGGCACTGTCACACGCAACCTGCTGAGTAACCTTTGGTCACAAGTCTGCCACTTCGTACCTTAAGGTATGGTCAACATCTCTTAGTGCTTACCCCTTCTGCGAGACTGTCAAGGTTTTTCCCGCTAGTGCAGGGTGTCAGGGGTATATCCTTATGTCCCAAGACTATGAGGTGCTTCTCATGTGTGTCTTGTCCTTGCAAGGTTTTAGGATTCTCAGCTCAGAGGAATATTGTTGTGCGCAGGATCTAGTAGCCTGCGCGCGTAAGTCTAACTTGCCGTTGCGCCGAGTACACAAGGCTCGTTGTGTGACTTGTATAGTTTAGTCTAACTTTCCGTTGCGCTGGGTGCGCAAGGCTCGTTGTGTGACTTGATTTTATTAGTCTAAATCTTCGTTGTGCTGGGTGCGCGCGGCTTATTGTACAACCTATTGTTTTTGGTCTAATTCAACGTTGTGTTGAGCGCGCAAGGTTCATTGTACGACCTATTGATTCTAAGGAAAGCGCACCATTGCATGTTGCATGCAAGGTTATCCTTGTGAAATGTAGTCAAGGGTATGGTCATTTGGCACCATACCTCCTCAGATTTTGCAAATGAATTACTTACTGATATGTTAATATTCTGATTAAAAACTAATTTTAGTATAATATCGTAAACTATACTTTTAAATTACCAAAATGCCCTTTCGGTGCATAGTTTGGTCTTAAACTATAAATCACACTTATGTGTGACTTCTTACTGATAAAATATCACAAATTAAGTATTTTTTCAGAATGTTTATGATCATAACATCAGAATACATGCAAGTTCCTTTTATACGAATATATAATTACGAAAACGCACTTATGAGGCATAATTTCGTTTCAAAACCTTTTCGGGCATGTAAGTTGATATCCTACTGATATTACAACTTATTTAAAGTATAATGACATTTAGAACTTGTTCATGACTCATTCGATTACCCAATATCGCGTATATGCGTACGGTTAAGTATATGTAACTAGTTTACGAAAATTAACCAAAACGGGTTTAACCTTATCATTTTAATCTCAAATTCCAGAATTTTAATTGTTTACCCATATTATACAAGTCTTAAGTACTTGTTGGGTTTAAACTACATTCTATCCGGTCATCGCTTAATCTAGCGTATCGTATTGTTTTTGACCCTTTAAGCTAGTCGGTCTAAGACTTAAATAAGACCATTAACATTTTAATTGGTTAGCTTATGCCATAATCCAGACTAGAGCCTTACAATAAATGATATCTGCACTTATATCATTTTGAATACGGCTGAAATATTAAATCTTGCATTTTAAATCAAGACTAGCTCAGGGAAATACTCTTGACTTATTTCCTCTATACGGGCTTGGGTTACGGTAAATTATTACCGCTTGGTCGGAAATGGGATCATTCAAATGCCGGATTGTGGCTAGTAAATCCGAATATTCCGTTTTGATCAGTTTTGTTTGATAACTTAAACATTAGGGGTTAACGACCGTGTCCTGGATATTCTTGGCTCATTACATTAGTTAATTGCCACGACCAAAGCATGGGGTGTAGGCATACACGCGATAGATGCGAATGCTAAATTATTTTTACCCACAAGTCGGGGATAACTCCTTCGTTGGTTCACAAGTGGTGTGTACGTTAATCATGTCTCGGTCTCTGTACTGGGCCCCATATGTATTGACAAACATGTAAAGCTATTAACAAGGTTACAAAGCTGACTTTCCCAAGTTAAAAAAGATTTGTGCCTTGTGCACTTAAATCTAAATTTTAAAATGTTTTCAAAATGAGTCAGTCGGGTGTATTTACCAGCGAAAGCTAATGTATTTTCAAAAGATTAAGATGCAGGTGCAATACGAAATAGGCTGGAAGCTGCTCGGTAGTGATATAAGAGGATCTTGCAAATCATTAGATCTGCCCAAAGTCTGTTATACATTTTTGTACATTTTATGATCCGCCTGTGGATCTTTCATTACAAGCCGTCTGTATATTATTTTTCATACTTTGAACATTTAGTTTGTAATAGTAATTTAAACTCCAAGACTTCCGTTGTGCTGTGTTTAATTGACTATGATGATATCAACTTACGTCACGATATTCCCACCCAGGCCCACCGGTGTTTGGTTGAAAATATTGGGTGTGACAGTATGAAAACGAAAACGTTATTTGTGATAATACCACAAGATATACCACAATGATCATTGAATCCAAGCTCTCATATAAAGAATTTGTGGATTTTATATGTCTTCACTTACAAATTCAAAAGGAATTCTACAGATTAACTATTAAATTACTCTACACTCACCTAGGGTTTTCTCAATCGCCAGAGATCTTTAGCGACCACAGCCTAGAGGTGTTGTATTACTTAGCAATGAATGAACCAAGGTTTCAACCTAACGTTCATGTTATTGTTGAGCAAATACTATCAATCCATTAACCTAGTTGTGTGGAGCTGTTATGGTGTTTTTCTACTGCATCAGAAGTTGTCACCCTACAAACCATGTATCAACATTGCTCCTCTCCTGACCAAGCTGAAACCTGTCCATCTACCATTAACAACATAGAAGGGTCGTCAACGCTTAACAGCGATGAAGAATCCAATCAAGAAGACCCCCCAACCACTAAAGACTCTGAAGCCTTTCCGTATTCAGATGAATCCTCTGACTCGGATGGTGTTGTGCCCAAACCTGAAATTCCACCTCAGTCTCTATTAACATACCTGAACATCCATAAGGTAACGTAAGAAAATTTGTATACCCTGAAGGCTTAAGAGCATACGAACCTATTGATAGGGATGAAGATGACGAAATGGATTTCTGGAGTGCACAACTCCCACATGTTATTCGAAATGGTATGTTTTTCTCAAGTAAAGAAGAGTTGATGCTCGGTATTTGTTCTTAGAATATTGAATGTAACAAAGAGATGTATGTTGTTGAAAGTACTACAAAGAAATGGAGAGCAAGATGCTACACAACAAACCCTAAGTGCAACATTAATCTTCGCAACGGCCCGACTTGTGGGTGGTATGCTAATGCTCGTAGGAAGACAAGTGATAGCATGTGGCAACCCACTAGATGGGTCGATTCACACAACTGCTACATACAGTAGTGGGGAGCAGCAACAAATGTATGCAATCTAAGGATATTGGAACACGAATCCTTCACCACGAACATGATGACATCGCATTTCCTGTAAAGAGCATCCAGGCACATATAAAAGACCGTTTGGGTGTTGATATTTCTTATAGCAAAGGATGACGGGCTCACCAAGATGCAATCTAGAGGATTTATGATTCTTGGCTAAGTAACTTTAGGGAGTTACCTACGTACATTGATGCATTAAAAAAGCGTAAACCTACAACTGTTGTTGAATGGTTTCAGGAGCCCAATGGATCATCCGAGATCGAAACTTTTATATGTGTTATGGGCATTTGGGCCGGTGATAAATGTATTTCAATATTGCATGCCAGTTATATCTGTTGATGGTACCTTCCTCAAGGGGTCATACAAGGGAAAGTTGCTAATTGCAGTCACAAAAAATGAAAACAATCTGATTCTTCAACTATGTCTCATGATTGTTGATGAAGAGACGGTGGAAAGTTGGACTTGGTTTTTCCAAAAAAAGTGGGAACACATCGCAAGGCACCGTGGGAAAAAATTGTGTTATCTCCAACAGGCACAAAGGTATTATTAACGCAGTTAGTAATCGTACAAGATGGAGACGAAATGTTGTTCATCGTTTTTTTATTCGGCACGTTCGAAGCAACCTGATGTAAAAATTTAAGATAAAAGAGCTAAAGGAAATTTATTGGGATATCGGTAGCACCACACAACAAAGGAAGTACAATCATTCAGTGGATTTGATGAAGGGCATCCTGCGAGAGGCGTGGGAGCAGTTAGAAGAGATAGGGGAGAATAGGTGGACTCTTGTAAATTATACAAGCAATGGGGAGTTCTAACGACTAACATCTCAGAGAGCTTTTACCATGCGCTGAAGGGAATTAGGATGATCCCAATAAAGGCCATCATTGAGCGTACTTTTGACAAACAGTCGAGCATTTTCTAATGAACAACCAGGTTGCCCACAATTGTACAACCCGGTTAAACCCGTATAGGTTCAAATGGTATCAAATTCATTACAAAAATTCGAGACACCATCGATTACAGGAGTATAGTCATGTTAGCGGCAGGTACCGAGTTATATCGAAGATACAGACAAATGAATGAGGAGGAAACGATTACACCATCGAGTATTACAAAGAAAAGTGCACGTGTGGTAAGTGCCAAATGCAGAGGTTTCCTTGCTCACATGCTATCGCAGTCTGCCAAAACAGGGGGGGCTCATCACACAACACTATCAATAAGATACACTATAATGCTGCTTACAAGGCGTAGTACGCAGGTGAGTTTTTTTTCATTGGACGACCCTAAAACATGGGTAGAACCAGTTTGGAAAATAAAACCAAACACGTCTAGAATAACCACGTCACGTGGTAGAAGGAAGTCAAGGCGTATTCACAACAAGATGGATTGGCTCGAGCACACAAGAAAGTATAGATGTGGAATTTGCCATCAAAGAGATCACAAGAGGAATTCATGTACAAGCCATCACTAGTGATTATCAGCAGGGGGGACCTACCTCACAGGCAGGGTAGCCTCCGCTACCCCTCAACTTTTCGCCGGAAGTGTAAAAAGAAAATAAATTCAACGTTTTTTCGTATTTCGCTACACTTGAAAAAATATTATGCTACCCCTTCTCAATAACAATTTTTAGAAGAAAAGAGAAATTAAATGAAAATAGAAGGCATCCAAAGTTTTTTCGATGACTGATATTAGCTTGGTTGTTTTTCTCAGAGAGTAACTTATGATCGGAAAGAAGATGAAAGATGGTGTTTGAATATAATCTACAATTAAACCTAAAATATATAAAAAGTTGAAAAGGTGAAGAGCAAAAACACCGATATGATTACAGTAGACCTATTAGGTAGATCTTCATTCATTACTTACTGTAAATCTATTATCTAGACTTTCATTGATTATTTACTATTAGTATTATTTTTAATTTCATAAATGCTTTTATCAATTAATTATCTTTAAACTCATTTCTCCATAAACTTATTTGTGTTGTGTTAATAAAAACAATTTTCATTGAAAATGTCATTTATTAGATATTATTTACATGTTTATATGTTTTAAATTAAAAGTTATTTCTTTATATATCATTTTTTTAACTATACAATTTTTTAAGTTGTAGTATTAACTATTAATTTATAATAAACTAATTATAAAATCACTCGATTCGACCGGCCCAACTAATAGACTATTAAGGCATCCAGTTTGATGTCCTGTTAAGTTCTGAAAACATTATTCAATAGCCCAACACGCTTATTCTCTTAAAGGTTAATTAAAATCCCAACCTAATTAAAAGCCCAAATGACCTTTAGTTGCGAGATATGTTTATGAACTCGGAGCAATTAAAGAGAGTTTAATTGGAGTTGCTCACGGAACATGATACTTTTCCTTTGCTTTAGCGAACACTGAAGCTAGTTTTGGTTTTACCGGTTGCAACCGCAACCATTGAAAGATGTTTTTTTTCTAATATGAAGCTTATCAAGACGGATTTACGCAATCGAATGGGTGAGGAGTATTTGAACAATGCTCTAATTTGTGCGATCGAAAGAAAAGCTTTTGATAAAGTAAAAGAAGATGTAATGGCTCGATTTTAAGCTTTCAAAATACGAAGATAAGAAATCTATTAGATATATGTTTAAATTTTATATCATTGTGTTACTATTTTTGTATCGTTTACATTGTATGAAGTACGGCAAAAAAGATTTTGAACGTTACCCCTAAATTATTTGTCTAGATCCGCCACTGATTATCAGTGTGTTTTATTGTCTTCAGTTTATCATTAACGTATTTCCTTGTATTAATATTATGCTTAGTTTTTCATATGTACTGGTTTCGTATTAATGTAAGCATGTACGTCGTCAGAGTGTGTTTTCCTTGTATTAATATCATGGTTAGTTTATAATCTTCTATTGACATTTTTTTTAAATTTTAGTGAAAGGGGACTTTTGGGGTGTCGTAACTCATCCGTACAACCCCGTTAGCCATCAGAATAACATAACATATTCACCTCGGGTGAATGAACAGGAAAACACAAGGCTGTGGGTCGTCGAAGGGTGTTTTCCTTTCAGAAACCCCACACGAAAACCCCTAATCGTCATTTTTCACATTTTTTTTAAAATGTCTGAAATGTGACTTTTGGGGTGCCGTAACTCATCCGTACAACCCCGTTAGACGTCACGATTAACATATTATATTCACCTCAGGTGAATGAACAGGAAAACACTAGATTGTTGGTCATCGGAGGGTGTTTTCCTTTTAGAAACCCCACATAACGATTCAAATTTAATAAGTGTTGGGTAAACCATAACTTGGACCAAATTAGAACCACCAGAATAGGGTGCACCACACGAGCCAGTGATGTACAAACTAAGGTGAAGTGTCCGCATATCCACACGAACCATGAACCACTGTCGTTGCTCAACACAAATCGGAATATAAACCTGAAATTTCGATTTTAGACTTTAAATAGGGTCCATAATAAGGTAAAAAAACATAAACACTATCCATGTCTTACCAAATCTATGTCCCAAAATGGAGGGTAATGTTCCTTCATTCTAATGGAAAATGGTAAAGCACGATAGTTTGGTTTCTTGCCCAAAAGGTCAAAGAATTACGGTGGAAGAATTGTCCATGGAAACATCTATTCAAGGTTTTTTTTTGACTTTTTTTTATTAAACCCATCTGAAACTCATCATTCTCGTAACCCAACCTCTGACATGCTACAGAGTTCACCATTATAAAAATAGCCAATTTAAAAATATGGGCCAAATGTAAAAGTCAGCTACTTACCAACGGCGACAGGTAACCATAGTTTTCAAATCCCCGAAGGGTACCCCAAAATTTTGAGTTGTAACGGAACTGAGCATCCCCGTTTTGATAGAAGTCCATTACATTTTTTGACCACGACTTCGACTCTTTGGTTTGGGGATAATACCAGCGTGTTTTTTTTTGGAATCTTATATGGGGGAGTGTCAGGAACTTCTTCAAGCTCTAGAAATGAAAGTTCAGTGTCCCCCATCATATGTATGTTGCAAGATGTTGTGTTGAAATGTAGATGGGCGTGTCCACATTTATAGTGGTGTGGTGTTCATCAATAACCAGGTCCACAGCATTACATTGACAATTTTTTTAATATTAATTAATTATTTTATTAATAAAATAATTTTCAACTTTAAATACCCCCATACCCTTAGTCATTTTTGTCACATTCACTTCTTTGGTTTTCAAAATGGCAAATCGTGAGAATGACCTTCATATCCACTTCCATTTGCACATTCATGATGGGGAACCAAACAATTCGATAGTTGAGCCTCAAGGTAACCTAACTTTCGGGTGCCACAACCACACCATCCTAATGTTTTGCCAAATCTAGGTACACAACCTAATCGTCCAACCAATCCCAATGTTGTGCCCTATATGGCGCCACACCCAAACCGTCAAACCCGTTCCTCCATTGAATAACACCCTAATCGTCCCCATCTCGTGCAACGTGATATCGGTGGTTCTTTCATCCAACGTACTCACCGACCACCTTTGGTGCAAAACCCAAACTGCCCCTCATCAAATGTTATCCATCCCATATGTGCATACGGATGCATATACCAATCTTTGTGCAACCACCAATATGACAGTGATCGCGGCTCAAATGCATTATCGGATGCCGCCATTGTTAGTGACGATCCATGGGATCAGGGTTACAATAACGAAACTGATTCAGATTCCTCGTTTTAATTAGCTGTAAGTTGTATTATTTGTCTGCTTGTCATTCCGCTAAGTTTGTTGGGATTTAACTTGTATTATGAAATTAAGTGTTGTTTTCAACAACTTTTAACACGGTATAAAATAGCAAACTATGTAATAAATAAAAAACTAACATTGCAGGGATTTAATCGCTTTTTTTACAAAACAATAATATAAAATACTACACGCACCTATATAAAAGTGTAAATACAAACGAAAATAAGACATGGAAATAACTACGGCTTCACATGTCATCTCCAAGTTTCCTTTGTATAAGTGAGTTCTTCTTGGACTAAGATACACTCACTTGGAGGGAGAATATTGTTTTGCAATCTGAACCTGCTAGGATGCAAGGGAACCTGCAGTTTTAAAGCTCAGAAACATATCATTTGAAACAAGACAATCCCTTTATCTTAGGTTTTTCCTACCATTTCAAAATAATGATGAATATCGGTTTTTCATTGAAAAGTTATAAAAAACATTAATTTCCTAGCATTTCAAAATTACTCCTAATGCTTTGTTATTTACGCAGTGTATATATATACCCATTCAAAAAACAAAAGTCCAAAAGCCTGTGACATAAATTAGAAAAAACCGCCATTTGCATTGGAGTGTACTAGAAATCGCCGTTAGTTATAATGGAGATTTATGCAGAAATCTCCATTATGATTCATAATGGAGACTAATTTAGAAATCGCCATTACGAATGGCAAGTGTAAGACTTTATGCACAAATCGCCATTATGAATGGCAAGTGTAAGAACTTTATTAAAAATCTCCATTCATAATGGAGATGTACCATATTCCAACGATTCCCTGAAACATTCCTAACGAAGCCTACACTTTAAATAAAATCGCCATTAACAATGGAGAAAGCAGTGAAATTGTTTTGAGCATGGCATTATTTGTGAATATAATTTCCAAAACAGCAGCATTTTCTGAAGAAAAAAAACTCGGAGGATGATGCATGTAGATGAAACATGGGAATATGGAAGCATAAAACAAAACAGTATAAGTTAATATTCTTAATCAATAAAACACCCGCACATGTTTACATTGATATTTGATAATGTGATCTACATACATACATACATACCATCAGCTCCTCTCCTCCAAAGATGCGATCCACATTACGCTCGTTCTCTAGACGGATCCAGGCCGGATCCGAAATCTTGGGATCCATACGTACACGCTCCTACAAATCAAACACCTACACATAAATAACTTACACAACTGTTAATAGAAATCAAACGAGGAACAAAACCAGGAAAAAACGTAAAATAAAAACACGAATTTTTAACACCTAGTAACTCACATGACGTTAAGCGTAGACGGAATCAAATTTATACGAACGCATATTAGAAAGCCGAGTACCCAATGGACCAAATGTGACCACCAAACACCGTATTAGATAGCAAACAAACAATGACCAAATTCAGGAAAAGCCCAAAACAAAAACTAATAAAAAACTAAACTAATCTAACTTTTGTGACAAATCATAGAAAATCAAAGTTTTGTTAAAAAAGATAAAAAATCCTAAAGTTTACTATGCAAAAAAAAGTCACACAAAGGACAAAGTTGGTCACTATTCATAACCATATTATGAATCATAGATAGGGCTGTAAACGAACTGAACATTCACTGAACGGTTCATGAACCGTTCGACAGGAAATCCGTTTATGTTCGTTCGATTCGCTTAACGAACGAACACGAACAAAGGGCTCGTTCGTTCAACTGCGTTCATGAACGTTCGGTAACATGTTCAGTTACCTTTGTTCATGTTTGTTCGTTTAAATTCATTTACGCCCATTCGTGTTCGTTTGATTATATTAAAAAAATACTAATAATAAACTTTTTATCTAATCATATTGAAAACTTGAAACCCTATTTTTTTCTAAGTTAGCTAAAATTTCGACATTCAAGATATTTTTTGGGATGATTATGTCTAAGTTTGTTAAACTTTGAATAATTATGTCTAAGTAAGTCTTGATAATTATGTCTAAATTAGTTAAACTTGATTCATCAAACTTCTTATATTTTGATTTTTCATTTGATGGTTGTATTTAACTACGTGTGTCCAACGTTTAAGGTTAATAATGTTTTTATTTTTTTAGTTTCAAGTTAAATGTTTGTTTTTATCGTTTGCGTTCGTTTGTGTTCGAGACTAATGTTCACGAACAACTGAATTTCCTTAACGAACGAACACAAATATAAACTTGTGTTTGGTATGGGTTCAAGAAGAGTTCGTGAAGATATTAATTTCTTTAACGAACATGAACATGGTCTTGTTTGTGTTTGCTCAATTCGATTACAGCCCTAATTTAAATATATATTTAAAACTAATTTATGTTATTTATTTATTTAAAAATTTTGTTACTCCAATATTTTAATTTTCAGTATCAAAATTATTCTACAATGATATAATAACATTCAGATGGCTATAAGTTGTGCATACACCATGTCAAAGTGAATTTTTGTTTCATTCATGTACACCAAGTAAAACTTTTAAAGATGTCGGTTTCGAAAAACTTCAATCGAATTAAAATTTTTAAACAGCCTCTGATAGCGGGAAAATATGCACCAACAAGAAAGAATCTATACATTTTTTCACTCAAATAAAAAAAATACTTGAAAACAGTCCAAATGAAAGCTTGAAAAGTAACAAGAGTTCCGTAATTTTAGGCACAGAAGAAGCATCATAACCACAATTTGTCTCAACTATATGCAGAATTGTGCATTATTTGTTTGCATGGATAATATTTCAGAGGTAGCAAAAATATTATCTACACGAGCTCCCATTCAGAGTCGTGTAGATCTTGGGCCGGTGGTTTGCTGCTCTGTGTCGGTTGGCATAGTTCTTTGTCGATATCTGCATACCGAATCGCCAGCTGCTTGTACTCCTTCGTTGTCCTTTTTCTTGACATGAAAGCATCTTTTATCATTTTCTGCCAGATTCAGTTATCAACTGTTAGAAACAGATAACCGAAAACAAAGACTAAGAATTGGTTTAAAGAGACGGGTTTTACCTTGTAAGGCTTGCTTCTCGACGTCTTGGGAAACAAAGAAAGTTTTCCACCTTCGTAAACGGCACCACTTTCAAACTTGTCGTATTTAACGGTGGAGACATCTGTTATTCCTGTTAAAGTTTCCTTCATCAGAAATTAGCCTCACAGAGCTTTAAATTCATATATTCTGACATCAGCAATTAGGACTTATGGCCAAAATAAGATTTTTTAACAATTATGAAACAGGTTAAATGGTTTTTCATAACAAGGTTAGAAAGAAAATGAAGTAAAAATTAAAGTAAAATTCTTTTTAATAATGCAAAAGAGTAGCATACCGGTTCCAGAGCAAGACGCATAAGTATCATTGTTGGTACCATAGTCAACAGTTGCGAAAGACCCACACGATGAGAGAATATCTGATGACACAGAGAGATAATCCATGGTTTCCATAGGCTTGCAGTCAATTGTATCTGGTTCTACAATGAAGTTTCCGAGTGATGAGTTTAACGACTCGCATAAACTTTCAGATGATAACCCGCCAGAAATATTATGCTTAGAATTCTCTTCCTGATTCTCATTCAAAGTAACTGAACTTTCCGGTTCAGATGATTCATGAGTGGTTAAAGTATTTAAATCGCATTCAAGTTCATCGACGGGCCTGTTCAGAAGTGTTTTCTTTCCTTCCAAATTCATCAACTGATCCCCTTCAATAGTTTCAATAATATAGTCGGTTTCCAAATTCAGATCGATAATATTTTCTAGACCCCAATCTGAATACTCAAATGCTAGAGCATCACTATGTGAACTTTCATCATAAACTACTTCCTCTTCAAATCTGTTATCAAGATTTTGACTGTTGGTTGAAGAAGAGTCTAGATTAACCTGAGTTTCTTTTATTGGTAGATTGTCCGTTTCACCAATAAGATGTTGACTGATTTCAGAGCTGATTTGCTCTGCATGGGACAAACCAGTAGATGATGGTTTGTGACATAATTCTTCATGAGTCGAAGGAGCTTCTTTCGGGTTATTCGTGTTACTATCAACAGTATTTTCTTTGACTTCCGCAACTGAATTTGTAGAAGTTTCAGCCAAATTAATACCTTTTGAAGGTACTACTTGTGCTTCATGTACAGGATCCACCACCCGAGTAAGACCCAAGTCATCCACAATACCAGAGAAAAAGTTCTTCACGTTTGCACCGACAGTTTCCATTTGGTTCCCCACAAATGAAACGGGTTCCTGAAGAAAAAGAAAAAAAAAGACCATGATAATCTTGAAGACCAACTGGAAAAAGAAACCAAAGGTATTACATAGAAGCATCAAGAAGCATACCTTGCATACAAGTTTATCAATATCGGTGCATATATCTTCTAACTTCTGGCACATGTTGGTAACCCAAGTTTTACTGCTCCTATTCATTGTGAATGTTAACCACTTACATGAAAAAAAAATCTCGAAAGCTTGTAATCTGCTTCACAAAACAAGGGATCAAGTTATGCAAATTTACAGCGACAAAAAAACACATCGAAGCGATATTTTCATCGAAAAATAAATATACCTAAACCAAAGTCACATTCCATATTACACATATTCAAAGGCATGTGTTTACATAAAACACATACCAATCAGTCAACATATAATTAAATTAATAATCGTTTGAATTTTAACTTTTTACAAATATCATCTACAGCCTAATTTTGTATCCACTCTTATAGGTTTAATAGAAACTCAACCACAGTTCAGCAGATTCATATAATCATATACTTTTCATATGATATAAACATTAATCACAGAATAATCATAAAATCATCACGTTTTGCTGAATAAAGTTGTTCAGTCAAAAGTAGTTTTTCTAGTCAAACTTTATGTAATACGATAGTTCGTTATCCTGTACAAACCGATTATACGCATACGAATTAGGTTTTACTGGATGAACATAAAGCGCGTGAGTTATAAGCGATATAATTTATGAATAACTGGAAACTTCAATAATCAAGTCGATCACTCGCTTTTCTTGTTCGAAATTCAGCACATATTAACACTATCAAAACAGAGGCTACCGGAATGAGGAAGAAGAAGAATAATAATAATAATAATAATAATAATAATAATATAATAATAATAATAATAATAATAATAATAATAATAATAATAATAATAATAATAATAATAATTACCGGTGAAGTGAGGTGGTAAGATCGGGTGATGGTGCAGGTAAGAAACTCCCGGTGGTTAGCTCTCCGCGGCAACTGGGTTTAATTGAGGCGACTATGTGTATAAATAATAAGCTACTTAGAGTCCTTGTTTAATCCCAACTCCGCTAATTAATGTTTTCCTTAAATCTTGGAGCTCTTTCGAATTCCCTACCTAAAATAAAGATATGTAGATTTAATTGCGAATCTTATATATGCAATTATTATTATTATATTATTATTATTATTCACTTCATATAAATATTTTTATTTTGAGTGAAAGTAAAAAAATAGATATTATTTAAATAAATAGAGATGAATTTGCGGAATTAGATGTGTGTAGTTTTTGAAAGATGAATAACTTTTAGAGATAAATGTGTTTTTTTAGTGGAATTAAATTATATGGATAATTGGTAAATGGCTTTAATGTAAATGCTTTTAAACGGCCACAAATTTCTTAATTGTCATATGGCCACCCTTATTTTGCATAAACATATATTTTTGTACCATCTCACTTTTTAACTTTATTTTTACTTTACGATTAAATTGTTTTTTAACGGTAAATTTAGATTAGTGATGGACTTAAAGAGAAAACCAAATAAATATGAGAAAAACCTCTTTGCGGGAATCGAACTAGGCGTCTATTGGTCCCAAAGTCTTGTCTCACCTCAATGATGCCACTAGGCCATAAAGCGATGGACAATTAAATTGTTTTTTACTTGAGAAAAACTATGGACTTGATAATGCTTGACTGCCCTGATTGCTTTCAAATGTAGTCCTTAATTTGTTACGTATTGTTAATTTTAGTTGAAATTACCACTTTACCTTTTTTTTCAAATTACCTTTTGATTCCTTAAATTTGTTATTTTTTTTTTAAATGGTTTCATGTGGTAGTAGTTGGTCATAGTATTAGAGTTTTAGAGTTCTTGTGGGTTATTAGTAGCAGTATTTTGGTATTTAACCATCCTTATGTTCGTCATTAGTCTCTTTACGCAGTCAAATGTCTTTCAGTTCGTCTTGTTGCATCCAAATTATAAACATACCGTAACAGGCTTTGCTACAAATGAGCCGGCCATTCACCTTTTGTTATAAACATGAGGAAGGTGTAGCATATGACTACAAATATCAGTTGATAATTTTGTTCGCTCCGAAATAATGGAAACATTATTCATTGCAACCGAAGCTTGAACGACTCTAGAAACAGAACTGGAAACTCATACATACTACACTGATTGTAATTGCATTGCAAAAGGAGAGGGGCAACGGGTATATAGACACCTACAACAAAAGATATAGATTATGCCAGCCGAGCCGATCCTATCCCGTGGGAACATTTATTAGCAAGAGTTTATTTTTATCATAAAGAGAACACGCAACTAGACTATACTTAAGCAAAGATATTTCGCAAGTTTAAACGACAAGCATCGCCTTTGCAATCTCTAGTGCTTTCTCATGACCCAGAAACTTCTCTACAATGGCCAATGAAAATTCAAAGGTAGTCCCTGGGCCTCTGCTGGTGATAAGTTTACCATCAACCACCACTCTGCTTTCAGCTTCACTTCGATCCGACAGTTTCTCGCACATTGCTGGGAAGGCAGTCGCCTTTTTCCCCTAATTACATAAATAAAAAAGGGTGTAAATCCAAACGAAACAAAGTTATGTGGCTATTTACATAGTGGTACTATTGCAACGTCATAAAAATTCAGTAGTTATAAAGATGAATTACCTTAAGTAATCCATGGGGCTCCAGCACAAGAGCAGGGGATGCACATATTGCTCCGTAGTATCTGTCAGACTCGCTCTGTTTCTTAAGCAAATTCACGATCGTTTCCGAGTTTGCAAATGCCTGGGCCCCACCAAGTCCACCCTAAAAGAACGTTTTAAAGACATTAATCCAATGATAAAGTAGTCCACTAACCTAACAGTTTAAATAAACTAATTAAAATTAGAACTCACCGGCAACACCATTAGATCATATGATTGTTTAGCAGCCTCATCAAGATGCATGTCTGCAACCAACTTTACTTTACGAGACGCCAAAATTTCGAGCTTATCACCAACTGATGCAACCACTACGTTGGCTTTGGCACGTCGAAGAACATCGATTATTATAACAGCTTCCATTTCTTCCGATCCATCAGCAACAGGTACTAGAATCTAAAAGCATGTGGAAGCAAATTATCAATAATATATTTTCTTGAAAACTAGATTGTTGTAATAGGCTGCGCGTTGCGGAGGCGGCAACGTCTTAGTTATTTATAGCTGGCAGCACGTTATGTGATGCGTTAATCATATGAAAACGTGTGTTTCGATGAATCCGATCTAAAGCATAGCGGTTAAAAAAGAAACAGAATTGAACCCAAGTTGGTTCGTTTAGTGAGGGTTCACCTAACCGCTACACCACTACATTTGCATCAACACTTAGCGGTGTCAAAACATACAATAACTCGAATTTATATCGTCGGACTCGTTTCCAAACACAGTTTACGTCAATACGTAGGCCAACCGAAAACGTACGCAAATATAAGCATGAAAACGTCTTTATATTTGACCATGTTCGTTTCCTAAAAAGTTTATGTCGAAACGTGAATTAATATCATTTATGTTGAAAAGTGACACGTACATTAAAATATCAAAACATAGACCAACTGAAAACGTACGTAAAAATAAGCATGCAAACGCATTATATTTGACGCGACTCATTTCCGAAAAAATTACATCGAAACGTGATTTATACCGACACGTAAACTAAAATAATCACACGAGAAAAATAGTTTTTTTCCGCTAAAGAATGGACATACGGTGGGCATCTTTCCCATGGGGTGAAAATGACAATTTATAAAGTTATTAGGAAAAAGAATTAAAGTTTAGGGGCTGTTTTTGTCAATTTAAAAAGTTTGGTGTTCTTTTTGTCAAAGTTTGAGGTCCTTTTTGTCTTTTTGTCAAAGTTTGAGGTCCTTTATTGGCTTTTTGTTGGTGGCTATTGCCACCGACCATCTTCTATAAGGTATAGAACTATAGATAGTTAACCAAATCATTGAATAGTGAAATCTCACCTTGGGTTCAGAGCCACATGTCCATTGCACCTTATTCAGTTCGGTAACAATGAACTGATCGTCATGTTTGGTACGCATCAACTGAAGACAATATAACAGAGTTCTTCAAATTCTCTCTTAAGAAAAATTAAATGCTTAATAATAACGATATTAAGCTTTAAAACCTAGAACAAAGTCACAAACCAGTGGTCCAGAAACTTCATCGGCTTTCTCTTTTCCGAACAGTTGCTCCACCAATGCAACAGAGTACTCCATGGTGGTTCCTGGGCCCCTACTAGTGATAGCGTGTCCATCCAGCTGGACCCGTGACTCGACAGTGGTTGCAGAGGAAGATAGCTGCTCCATGAAAGCTGGATAACAAGTTGCCTAAATAAAGAAAGTTATTATGTAACTACATTCATATAACAAGTTGTCAATAACAAGAACATCTCATGATAGTGAGGTTATTACTTTTAAGCCCTTCAGTAGGCCCCATGACCCAAGTGCAACAGCAGGAGATGCACATACTGCAGCATACAGACGGCCTTCTGATGCTTGCTTTTTCACGATGTTCTGCAGCGTGTTATTGTCTCTAAGATTAGTTGCACCTGGCATCCCTCCCTGTAGATAGTTAAAAGAGGCTGATTAATTGTGGTGGGCTTATGAAAAAGAACTATAATACTGTTGTTGAAACATATGATTATTGTAAAAGCAAGATCGATGAAACCAGAAAGAACAAGTTACACAGACACCTTATACGATGACAACAATCTTTTCTCCTAAACATAAGATTATGACACATTCATAACTTCCATGGCATAGAAAGCATAAACAAAAACTTCAGATAATTGGACAAACTCTTACACTGTACGAACTTCAACACTATGCAATAATCAGCAGTAAAAGACACAAAAGTTCACATATTATGTCCATCAAGATCAATGATGGTAATTAAAAACGGAACCTGAACAATAGTTCATGCACTTGTGCTATTCAAACCTTGGAACCCTAGGGTTCAAATTATGTTGCTTGTTTTGGGCTTATCACATCATTATTACATTTAATTTCATATCTAATTTGTAACATCTCAAAAACAAATTTGAATAAGTCTTATAGTTGATAATCCAAAAGAGCTACCCTGCTATCAAACAAACCAAAGGTAAGGTAAGGTAACAAATTAACATCAAAGAGAACTTGTCAAGGTACAGCACTACAGCCTACATTATAACATGTACATCAGCATCTTAAAATCCAAAAACACATTTCATTACTGAATTGTGTATACTAACAAATGCCTGCAAAACTTTTCACAGAAACCCTAATCCTACATCTTCACGAACATCTATCCTTGACCATGTCCTCAGAGAGGTGCAAGTCTTGTAAACTAACAGATTGCAATAGAACTTTAAACAGCACGGGTTCGAGTCCATCTCGGCCAGAATAATCCTGCTGGGTAGTAACCGCCAGGCAACTATGGGGCTAAGCTAGCTTGGGGAGGGAGAACCCTCCCACGGTCAGGGGTACCGTGCATTTACCCTTCTTGACCTAACAAACATTTTAACTAGATTTAATTTTGCACATAAAACTGACAAGCATGTTAAATATAAAACAAGTTCTCTTTTCGTAACGAGAGTAACAAACAGCATACCGGAAGAGAAACGAGATCGAAAACCGTGTCAACACAGTCAGAAATCAAAGCATCAGCAACAATTTTAACACCGTGACAAGCATCAACACGAAGCTCCTTTTCAACAGAAGCAACGGTGACGTCAGCTCCAGCTCTACGGAGCACATCGATAGTAATAACCGCTTCCATAGGCTCCGTTCCGTTAGCAATCGGAACAAGCACCTGCAATTCAATCAAAATCAATTGAATAGGACTCCAAAGTTCAAATAAGCAGTTAATTTGATATCGATATTCGATTGTTTTACCTTTCGTGAAGCGGACGCCATTACTGAAAGTGAAAATCGGTTGTTACGACAGGAAGTGGTGGCGGAGAGGACGGAGAACGACGGAATACGGGGAGTGAGGTTTGTGAAAGGAGAGAGAGGGGTGAGGGGTGGCGTAATGCCATTTTTTATTGGTCGGTTAGATGTGTCTAGAGTCTACCACCACAGTACACGGTCGGAGCTCGAGGGTTAAATGAGTCGACCCGGTCCAGTAGTGGTACCGGTTTAAAGTTGGATACGTGAATAAACCACCAGTGGATGGGATAATGTAACAGAAAAGTATCAACACGTAGTTACTGTTGTGTAATTATTAGAGCAAAATAAATGTTTCAATAAGGGTGAGAAAAACCTGGTTAAGCGAACTGAAATCGAACTAAACAACAAAACCTCACTGAAATAACTGACCCACACTAATAAGGGACAGTTCTTTTTTTTATTGTGAAAACCAAAAATTATGGTTCAGTTTCGATAAACAAACTTGGCTACCAAACCACACCGGACCTAGGAAGCAAACCGCACCAAACCTGTCTGAAAGTTTTAATTGGATTCATGGATCAAAGTCAAAATATCAAGAATTTCATACCCAAATCCATTAACATTTCAAGCCCAAATGCAAAACCAACACAACCACACGTACAACCAAAATATGACCACACCAAATACATCCGTGAAACCATTTAAAAAACGGTTTTTTTTAAACCAAAATTTCTGTTTTAATTCAAATTAAGCCTAATAAACATGTTTCTGTTGAACCAAACTACCCCTTTTCTTGAACCGATTACGTTTTGAGTTGATATTTGTCAATAGATGAAACATTTACGGATTTACTTTTATGTTTCACTAGTCAACTTTGTTGTGGTATGTTTAGCTGCGGCTGCCAGTTAATGATGAACCCTGACGTTTGGTTTCACCCACTTGGAACCTGAAGAAGCTGAGCAGAACTAACATGATGGCGTTTGCATTGTAGAAGTGTGCATGGTTCAGTTTTAGGCTTAAACAAACATGTATTTGAGAAATCAAAAAGGGCAGACCATGAATATAAAAGACTTGCCAATTACTTGTACCATATTCAAGTAAACATGTAAACAGCACCAAGACTTCACATAACTACAAAAGAACCATGATGCCACAAGACTTACTATAGACAAAATTATAAGCATTGTTTTGTGAAATAACACGATCCTACCAAGACTTGAGATTATACATTGTGTTAGATAAGCAAGTATAAAACATCAGTGTCAATTAATCTTCGTCACCACCACCAATAAACCAAGAGATGTATTCAGAACCTTGAATGTGATCAGATTCACTTAGCGGCAGTATTCTCTTCCTCATAAGGGTGTCTATCATAGCTGGCAATTTCCTTTTCACACCACCCCTTGGCCTTGATTGAAATTCATCATCAGCTTCAACAAAATCTCCCTATTATGACCAACAAATAGGCATGTTATTTTCATAGACAAATAAAAAGATTATAGCAAACAAAATACAGTTCAATCAACACTCTTTGTTCATACCACTGTGTAAACATGTTTCCCGGATTTCTCATGGTTATCTCTCACATGCTTGAACGAAAAGCTCATTCCACACCCGGAAATGCTGCAAACATACGGCTTTTCTTGTAGATGGGCTGCTTTTATGTGCTGTCTTAGATTTGAATCCTGTAATAACATAGATACTACGATTAGAAAATAGGTTTAAACCTAAGTGTGAATAATTGTAATGATAATAATATGTTTCTTACAGTCGAGAATGTTAGGTCGCATCCCTCAAAGCTGCATTTGGTCCTCTCTTTGGAAAAATCTTCCTCGTGTGTGCGAAGGTGGCGTTTCATATTCTTTTTAAGTTGTTTAACTCCACAAATCTCACAAATAATATGCTGATGACACGACTGAATGTGAGTCTTTAAACATTGCTTGTTGGTAAAATATTTCTTACAGCCTGGTTCCCCACAAAATGCCTCAATCGTTTCCAATCTAACTGCAATAGTCAACAAATAATTCAATCAGAATAAACCATAATCAATCAAAAATAAAACCAATTAGCATGAAAACATCAAACTGCTCACTCACCATGAGATTCTTCATGTGTTGTTAACTTAGATGCGTATTTGAAAACTTTCCCGCAACCAGGTTCAGAACATGTGTACTGCTTGTTATTGTTTGCGTCACCGGAGTTATCCTCTGATTCATCATGCATTTCCCTCACGTGTCTTGTCATGTTACCTTGAATTGAAAATTTACTTTTGCAATTTTCAAAAGGACACTCGAAGATTTTACCCTGGTGTTGGATGAGGTGGCGATTCAGGTGATCTTTTCTGCGGTAACTTGCCTTGCAGTCTTTCATTGGACAAGTAAAGGGTCTCTGTAGCAAGAAAATTATTTTACTAGTGAGACTTTTGTTATTCGAATGACCAAATCATTAATGCACATATACAGGAATCCTTGAACTTCATACTTGAACGCGTGATTGAGTCTCACTTGATGGAGCTTCTCAGGAGGTCCCCCTGCCTGATACTAATCCAATCAAGGTCTCACATTTTGGAGTTCTCTGTTGGGATCCAATGCTTCACGCAACATAATCCAATCTTTTTCAGATAATATAAAATACCTAGAATAAGTTTAGACCCTGCAGAAGTGTGAATTCTATGAACATTTAACGACTGAATTCACATAAAACGAAACTATGAGAGAGATATCTACTAAGTGAGGATCTTCAGAGGTGTTAAAATACCTCAAGTGAATGGCTTTGCATATGCTGCTTCAGGTGCGCTGGTTTTTTAAACGAAGCTCCACATTCTTCACAAACATTCATCTTCCCTCCTTCCTGCTCCTCTTCTTCATTACCTTCGTTCTCTTTGATTTCATCCTAAATAATGACAAAGTCTAAATTATAAGTTTGTAAATTAAATAATTACAAGTATATTGCATGTTAACAATATATAACATTACAACTCAAAAAATTCCTACTGATATCACAACAAAACACATACCATCACATGCAACACTATAGATAGTACACAAATACCCAAACAATCTCATTAAAACCAATACAACTGTGTATTATGCACAAGAGCACCCATGAAACTCAGCCAGTAAATCCAATAATTACAACCAGTAGATTTCATGACAATAGTTAAAATAACAACAAAACTGAAAATTAATCAACAAAACTGAAAATTAATGAACTAAACTCAAAATTAATCAACAAAACAAAACATATACCATCACATACAAGAATACCGATAAAACAGTAACAAACCAACTGTGAATCACTAATGCACAAATGTTTAATCAATTTCATCAAAACACATAACCAATAAATTGAACAATTACAGCCACTATAATAACATTAGAAATCACTATTTTCCTCCAAATCATCACACAACAAACACATACACCATCGCATACAACAATATACACAAAACAGTATCAGATCTGCTGCGAACTACTACTAAACGTATACCTAATCAATTTTATCAAAACCAGTACAATTGTGTATTGTAAACAACACACATCAAATTCAACAACTGATCACAACATCTTATCAAAATTACAACGAGAAGAAAAGAAACACACACCTGATGATGAGATTGAATGTGAGCTTGAATAATAGTATTCTTAGAACGTACAATTCCACAGAATCCGCAAGTGTAACGTCTTATGTCTCTGAAAATTGGAAAATCTGTTGTAGTTCCGGTGCTTTCTTCGCTCATCTTTACAGAATTTGTTGTGGTTTCGATGCTTTCTTCGCTCATCTTCACAGATTGTTGTTGGCTGAAGAGAGAGAGAATGAATGAGAGTTGCTATGGAAGCTGCGCTATTTAACTAACGCTAGGGTTTTCTATGGTGTCGTATAGTTGGGTGGGCTAGATTGAAAATTTATTGGGCCACTAGTTGGGCCTAAACTTAATTTGGCTTGTATTTTTTCAAAGATAAATATGTTTATGTTTTTTTTTTCTGTATGATTTTAGGCTATCTTATTATAGTGCATGTCTATAGTTGTAACGAACCGAATCATACCAACTAAAATTCTCTATTTTGCAACTGAATTGCTGTTGCAGCGCGTCGGGTAATTTTACTAGTTTATATAATTTTGTAAAGATCACAATAATTTATAAATTAAAATTGATGCCTTTATATATATGATATTACTCACTTGTACAAACATTGGCATTCATTATTATTATTTTGATAATTTTATCATTCATTCTTTTGAATTTTTGCATTTTGATAATTTTATCATTCATTCTTTTGAATTTTTGTATTTTGATAATTTTATCATTCATTCTTCTGAATTTTGCATGAATTGTGCTAAAAAGGTATTCTTCATCACGAGAGGGTCAGCTTCGTCCACTTTCTACAAGTAGGGTTATCACCATTTCTATTGGCACCGAGTTTTAAAAAAAAATATATAACCATGATAGATTTGTACATACCAGTGGTACAATTTGATAGCTCACTAATTCATCACCATTCCTAGTGGTGATAGGACGGGTTTTCTTTTTCTGACCCATCACCAATCTTAATGGTGATGACTTCAAATTGCACCACCCATCGTCATTTTTAATGGTGATATCAACCTCGTACCAACTAAAGCTCTTACATTCTCTTAGACATGGCTATAGTTCGTCGCCAATAGAAATGGAGATGAACCCCCTTGTAGAAGATGGAGAACATCAGTCCCTGGTGATGAAGGGCCCATACTTTATTGTAAAAGGGTTCAATTACAGTAACATGAATGCATGATACATTTATTCATTATTCATCTCATGGAAAACAAAATCACAAGACTGTTGACATATAGAGTTTTAGTACTCTATATGCAGCAAGAAATCTCGACTGTATCACGCTCACAATAACGACATATGTCCCGTAACAAAGTAATATTACATGATAAGAGTTTAGCACAAATCCTAACTATGCATAACCTTTGCATATTAACAGTACCCTCTACTCAATCCTGGCATCCAGCTCAGCCATAAAGATATATCCAAAACAACCCAAAATTACACATCTTCCACACTCATTGACTAGAAGGATCATTCAGTGACTACTTTTTCATCCACTTCCGTCCCACCCACAGGACTGCTAGCAGCAGATCCTTTCTCACTAGCGTGCATGGTATCTCCCACGGGACTGCCGGTAGCAGATACTTTCCCACTCATGGTATCTCCCAAAGGACTGCTCATAGGGGATACTTTCATGGACACACTACTTCGCCCAATCGAATCAAGACCTTCGATCATTGGAGACGTAGCACCAACAGTGCTGGTACTCGGAGAACTGGGGTTCGAGTTCCTCGGTCTATTCAAAGCATGACAGCGTGGACAATAATACGTAATAAACGGGAAATCCTCTTTCCTAGCAAGACCTGCAAATAAGACATTTTCTTACCTTCATTATGTTCACACGTGATAATTACCTGATGAAATGTAGTAATTCGTTACCGTTATGCATATGGCAGTTGCCACATATAAGCGCGTAAGATTGTGACGGGTCCTCTCCCACTAGCAATTGTGCAAGTCGAGCAAGCCAACCGCCGTCTTGAGACCCGAGTGAAGGTTTATGATGCTCAACAAACACTTGATTATGTGGATAAACCTCAGACGCGGTGTCACTCTCGCCGTACTGACTCATTTCCGTGTCATTGCCTCCCTTAGATGCGGTTTCGGATGTAATCCGTTTCCGCAAACCACTAGATTTCGTAGGGTCAGCATCATTGCTCTTACCCGTAGCTTCAGAATAATGCTGCTGTAAATTATCTGCTAACAACAATTTTAGGCCCGAATCTGCACCCAGTTTTGATGCGAGTACGGATGCAGCGGCTGCCTTGGCTGCTGGATCAGGGTCATATTTCTGCAACCATATAAAAGTTGTATTGACCATTTGACCTTATACAACGATAAGTGATTTGGGAACCTTTATACAAGGATAATAAGCAGCTTTAAGTTGTACCTGAATGAGTTGTTGAGTTATATAATAATTGGTCCGTTCTTTAAGTTCGTCAATTTTTTCTTGTCGTTCAGCGCGAAGCCTGTCGATAGTTTTCTGATCCCAGTTATCGCCTATACAAGGAAAAAAACTGCCTAATGAGATTGTCTTGCCAGTTTTGAATGTTTAACTAATAAATGTGAAACTCGTGCCGAGTTGTTAACTACTATTAAGTTCAAAATAATTCAGAAGATTTTTCTTTTTTTTCATTTAACTAGGTTACTAGTTTTGAATCTTACGCATTCTTGTGAAGCTAAAAAGGGCCCAGTACAAAGACGATGCTAAGACAGGCAAAAGAAATATTGGTAGAACTCGTAACGCCCTCATTTGCCAGTCTAAGTCCACAGTTCTTGTTGTAACTATAGCATATGCCAATGCCATGACCTGTAACCACAGATAATCAAGATGTGGACAAAAGAAAATTTGCTAATTGTAGCATGTATCTATCACTATGGTAAAAATGTAATCTTGCCCAAGCATATGCTTAAACAATGAGTTTTCTCTCAACTACAACCAATGCGTCCAAAACACGTTGGTGTTATTTGACATCAGGCATTCCTTGTGAGCCCAGCATCTCTCCTATCCACGGCCAATATGGGATTTGTCTAAAGCGTTACCATGCTTATTTAACGAGTTTTGGTGTTTACATTTTGTATTTTACTATCAACAGTTATAAAAGGCAAGTTAGCAACCAAATCACTTCATTATGTGCACAAAGCACATGTCAAATTCAATCATGTCTTAGACACCAAACACAGAGAAAATGAGAGCATTCAAATTTCAAACACATAGATCATCACAATATATGCCTCAAGCATGACCAAACAACTACAAACCAACATATACCAACATTAGCTTATCAACAAACACCATTCAAACTATATACATTACCTCGAGAAACACCGAAACAACGATCAAATCGCGCGCTATCACCCTCCAACGGGATGATCTCCTCTTCATTCTAGCAATCAGAGTGGCCTCTTTTTTACATATATATTGCAACCTCTTCTCAAAATCATCGCCATGCGACCGAAACAATCCGTTCCAAACTCGAGACCAAAACCCCCTCTTCGGGGTCTTCTTCTCCACGTCAACTTCCTTTCCCGCTTTCTCTTCAGCCATTTATCCTACTCAAATCAATCACAATTACAACCACACAATATACAACCAACAGCATATCCTGATCACGTGATTAGAATAATAAAATGCCGATGCTGTTTACGTATCAAAAAACCCTGATTATGAAATGCGTTACGTTAGTTGCATACCTGAAATTGAAATTCACTAACGGACGCGAAGGTTGTGCAAATGGCGCGAATGCGGAAATTGGTCGGAGATGTTTTGATTTAATCGGGATTTTTGGGTTTGATCGACGGGATTTTGGTATGTGTGGGGGATTTTAGCAGAGAAATTTTGCCGCGAAATGGATGATGGTGGTGGGGTGGTGGCTTGTGACGGTCGGAAAGGCATGTGTACGTTGAGGAAACGGGTATCTCTATCTCTTTGTTTGCAAGTCTATTGGTATAAACTATTTCATTTTTTTAAAATAATAATATATTCTAAATAAATCAATATCTATATTGTTTTTTGTGGCCTAGTGGTAGGAGACTTGGATTTTCAAATAGAAATCCAAGTTTGATCTACACTTGTTTTATTTTTGGTGGATTAAACCAATGAACGATTTGAGCTAAGCTTTTTTGTGAGGTTGTCAGCTTGAATTCTGAGTCCACCCGGGTTTTCGTATCATCGTGTGTTACGTCAGAGAGTTCTGCTCTTGTGGTGGCAAAACGACTGTCAAGTGATAGCCAGCGGTATGGTTTCCCTGTGGAACGCCCAAACCAAACTCTGAAACCAGCGTAAGCGCGGTTAAGAGAACATAGTCTTGCCGGAGTATGGGGCAACGAGGCTCTCCAATTTGGAAGTCCAGTGGCCAAACACAAGAGAGTCGTCGTTTTAATTTTTTTAATGGCTAAACCTACATACCATGGGGATTGAATCCATGACCTCCTACTACTCCAAACAAAGGGTAAATTACAAATCACGACATTTATGTTTAGGGTCACTTACACTCACTGACCTTTAACTTTAATAAGTACATTGAGTGTCCTTAAAGTTAACTTATTGTAACAATACTAACATTTAGCCTAACATCTTGTTAAAAAGGGTATGTGCTCCTCATGTGAGGGCAAACTTGAAATCATCATTATACCTCATTAATCTTTCCATTCTATTTTAGGTGTGTTTGACTTTTTAAAGTCAAACTGCCTATTGTCAAACATAGTTACATTTACAATTTAATAAAATTCACTAGGCATTTTATCAAACACTTGATGAGGAACATTGTTAGGCCATCATATTAGCTTAATTTATCAACTAAAATTACCATGTGTCTTTTAACTCCACAAGTTCATACATTTCTTAACATCTAGCTAGCCCAAATTCTTCATTTATCAAGGCAAATTATCAATTTAATCATACAAGAGTTTGGGTTTCATACCTAGGTCAAACCCACTACATAGCATATATGAACACTTAATCAAATCTCTAAATTGTTTAAGTAATTCACACATACAAGCAAGTATCATAATCTAAACATCAATACAACATCAATTTCATCATATCATCAAAACCCATTTAACACAAGAACTCATCATATGAAATTTCATCACATACCTTAGGTTTGTAAGGGGTAGCTGATTCAAGATCTTCAAACATGCAAGGATTACATGCTTAATTTACTTGTGATTTAGCTGAATTTGGATATTGGAATTTGATGAGAAAACCTTCTATTTTTCTTTCTAATCTCGCCACCCACACACAATTACTATGTGTGTTTTAATTTTTTTCAAACTACTATACTTGTAACTTTCCAAAGTCTTTCATTTTAGTTCATATGATTTGGTTTGTTATTAAGTAAGCTATAACCTACTTGTTTTTACTATTATCAACATTTTATTCAGTAGGTTAAATATTCTTAGTTATAAAGCTTTATTTAAAATATTTCAATAACATGAAAATAGAATTTAATATTTTAAGGATGGTAATATAAACTTGATTGTATGAATGTGTTCTTGATGCTTATGAACATGAACTGTACTTTATAATATGATTATGTTTAGATTACGTATATTATTAATACTTGAATTTTGATAATTATGATATTATGTTTAAAATGGTTTTTAATAAAAATAAGTTATAAGACTTGAAAAGTTTATTAAAATATAGTTTCTAGAAAAATACATATAATACTAGTTATAAATGTATGAAGAAGAAGTAATTCGGAAAACTAGTATTTTGGTTATAAAACAAGTCTTGGTGAATTCGTAACTAATAATATGTATAAATATGTTTATCATGAAAACTTATTATATATTTTTAACCCTAACTAATTTCTATTTGAAAATGTATCCGTTTTCGATTATATGAAACTAATAAGTTGATATTTTTGAGAAATAATAACTTGTCAGAAGTTAGAAGTAGAAATACAGATATTTCATAAATATATACTTTGCTGAAAATATATGTTTATTCGATAGATAACATTGTATGACTTAAGTGTATGGTGATAGTATTCTACAAATGTTCGTAACATTACTAGTATGTTTGATTTGCGATGATTTTAATGAATTGATAAATTGTAGGACATAGGTCACTATTTTAATAAAAAAATATATAAAATAAATTGTAAAGATACTCTCTTTACATGTTTGGAAAATTATAGTACATGTATCGTGTATAAATACTTACGAATATAACGTATAAAACAACATATATAATTAAATTGATTCAATCTATGGTCTTCAACAAGAGTTTTGACCGCGTGTTCTTGTATAGTCTGTTGTGTTTTCAGTCCTTTGTGTATGCTTCAACAAGGTCTCAAACAATGTTTTCTTGTACATTAATTTCCTACAAAAAGAACAAACAAATGTTGGCGGTTGTGACTGAGGCACGTGTTCAACACGCTTCTCTTAAAACAGATTTCACGCGTCTACTAAAGCTAACGCGTCTGTCTCCCAGTTTACAATAGCCGAAGCAGTCTATACTACCGGAGAAGACCACACGCCCGAGGTTACACCAGGTAAAATCATAGTGTTAGACCTTTTGGAAACTAAGAATCGAAATGTAGTTGAATCATGTAAAGAAACTTATCTCTATATGTTCCCAACATATGGGTTATCAAGTATTTTTTTTCTCCAATGACTCTTCATGCATATATCTCTCTTTCTTGTATCTTTTTATTTATATTTTTTCTTTTCTATAACCACATCAAAAGAGGCACATAGCCTATTATGTATGCAAGAGTTATGGATGGTGAAAAGTCCAACATAATTAGAGACCTAAATTTGCAATAAAATCTCTAATCAATTGTCATACAAGAAACTCTACTCAAGAGTCATCATCAATACATCACATGAAGAGTTTATGATTCTAATATAAAACTAAACAAATGCCATAAATAACTCTACTCAAGAGTTTGTCACTATATGTAAATTTTCATTCATCATATTTTAAAATTTTCCAACATAAATATAATTTTATATATAGATACACATATATATTATAACAAAGCTGAAATAATAATATATTTATTTAAATTGCATCGAATGAATATTTAGAATGATGTATGAAAGCATGATGATACTTGATGGCACACTATGTTGACGATACGCTTAGAAGAACTTAGGAATACTTGGAAATGATATGCGTATACTTGTTTTAAAAGATATAAGTGATACAATGTGTAAAAATATATTGTTTAGTAAAAAAATATAAATATATTTTCTTGGCGTTTATTTGAGATGTATAGAAATATGAGTTGAATGAATACATGAAGGTGAAACCTTATTTGATCGATTAGTTGTGTTTATGTGTAACATACTTCATGTAAATAATATATATGTAAATAATATATATATAGTCTTAGGATCTTGTAAAATGTATATTTTTTGTAAAAAGCTTGAGAAGGCATAAGAATTTACATGTAGACATCATGTTTTGGACTTTACTATTATGTTATGGGTTGCTTTGACAAGAAAAACACAAAACATAACAATCTAAGACACAATGCAATGAATTCTAGACTTAAAATTTAAAACACATTGCCAAGAATGTTAAGTAGTGTGTTTTAATTAAGTGGTGTGTTTTAGTTGTGTTTTAAACACACCCATAATACATTGCATTGTGTTTTAAATAGTTATGTTTGGTATTTTTCTTGTCAAAATAACCCAAAACATTATGCTTAAGTTCAAAACATGATGTCTACATGTCAATTTTTATGCCTTCTGACACTTCTCACGAAAAAGATCTTTTTTACAGGAACCTCATGTAACACCCCAAAGTTCCTATATATGTATATATGTTAAAATAAGTATTTATAAATGTAATTGTTGTTAGAATGGTAACTAGGATTATGAACCTAGTTAGAGTGTATGTAAGATTTTAACCTAAAGAATAAATTCTAGCCATAAAAATATAAACATCAAAACAAAAGGGGCCAAATTGGAATGAATGGAAAGATAAAATATAAAAACAAAAATTAAACCCAAAAACACACAGAGGTGTGTTTGGGTGTCGACCAGAGAAGAAGAAAAGAAGGGGAAACCCTTCTCAAACCCAAAATCAACAAATTGAAAGGCTAATTAGGGCTAGCATTCGTGCATGAATCAAGATAATCAATCATCCATACTTGTCTAACACAGGGTAAGTTGAATTTCATGATTTGGTGATTTTGTAGAAAGTGGGTTGCAACCAATCCTTGAGTTTATGTGAAAATTAGTATGGTTGTGAGTTTGAATCACCTCATAGAACGAGAGTTATGCTTGAATTTGGTTAATTGATGACTTAAAAATGAAAACTCATTTGTAGTAGTAGTAGTATGATGAAATATGATGATCATGAAGGTGCAAATAGATATAATATTGATATATGAACTTGTATATAATGGAGTTTTGTTAGATAAATTGATATGGGTTGATATTATGTGGAATTGATTGACTATAATAATCTATGTTATTAAATAGGAAGAATGTGCATAGACTACTTGTACATTATGCTTTGATTTAGCTAGGCACACCAAGTGTTTGATGAAATGCTTAGAATAGAGATTTTTATGTGATTTTAATGATCCTAAATGGTTATGTTGCTATACGGTAAATGTCAAGAATGTGAGAAATTAATAACGTGTTATGTTAAGAGAAGTATGAGATGAGAACATGAGATTAAAGCATGTAAATTGTGAAAATTAGGTGTGAAAGAAGAAGGCTCGAGTAACAAGAAAGCACAAGGCGTTCAAGATCGGGGTACGCTACTTCTACGATTAAAGTTTTAATTATAGCATTGTTATTGTTATATGTATTGTGATAATCGTAGTCCGTTAGAGAACGATCATGTTATCGACCCATTACGAATGGGTCGAACAAACTAGCATGTTATGTTAAAGAATGACCATGTAATAGACCCAATATGACGGCTCGAACATACTAGAATGCTATAATAAAGAATAACCATGTAATAGACCCAATACAAACGGGTCGAACAAACTAGAATGCCATGTTAAAGAACGACCATGTAATAGACCCAATACGAACGGGTCGAATGAACTAGAATGTTATGTTAAAGAATGATTTTGTAATAGACCCCTTACGAACGGGTCGAACGAACTAGAATGAGTATGTATAAGAATGATAATATATTGTTCCGTTACGAACGGGTCAAATAAGCTAAAATAAGAATATAAAAAGAATGGGCGTATGATGATCCACTACGGATAGGTCATCCGAAATAATGTTGATATTAATATAATAAGGAAATAAGAATTAAAGTGATATATAGAATGGTTATCATATTTATTGTAAGTTAGTATGATGTGTTGTATGAACTTGATAATGAATTGTGTTGCTTGTGTCTAAGGTAAAACCTCACTTTAGGCGACTCACGACCCTTGGTACGAACAAACAAACGCTTCTCGCCTCAACATGATTCCGGTTTATGTTTATTTTCAAACGAGTCAAAACTCTTTTGGGTTGTAAATGTTAGTTTTAAATGCTTAGGTCTTTTGTAAGTAACTAAACTTATATTTTGATGTGGTAGTTCGGGTTAACACTTGTGACAAAACTAGATGGTTGTGTTGATTTCGAACTATTTCAAGGTTATTTTGGTAAAAATATGAATCGTAAAAAAATGAAGGTTTAAAGTTGACGCTTTTGTTAGTCGTTTTGACCTTACGAAATTATGGGTGTTACACCTCACCCTATATATATATATATACATATATATACACACAATCACCAATGGGTCATCGAGTCAAACCTTTTTCGAAAACAATAACATCTCGTCATATCTAGTGACTCGGGTAAACACTTGCAAGTTAGACGTACAATATAGACTCAAAGATGTCCTACATGTGTTAGGGCGGTGTGAGTCGTGTTTGCATTCATTTGGGCTTTTGTGCCGCTAGCTTTTACATGCGGATTTCGAGGTGAATAATCATGGTCCCTCTTTTACTGATTTACTAAATTTGGGGGAAAAGCATCCATTTATTTATTAAACGATATATGATTTGCATGATAGTATATTCTAGTTGTACCTATTTTTTTGTGAATATGGGTATTTACGATTGTTTCGAGAGCTAAAGGAAAGCCCTCGTGTTTAACGAACTGTAAGCATTAGCTATAGATTTAGCCATGGAATATCGTGAATAGTACTATTGGGTTGACGCCCCCGCCCTTGATTAGTAGCGTTAACCCGGTTAAGATAAAGGGTATTCGAAATTTCTGAAAACAATTATATTGTATTAGATAAAATGGGACGTGGCATTCTCAATCAAAGCTTGTTTATAGGCTCAGATTGTCACATTGGTCATTGTCCTTGCTAAACTTTGATTTGGTCATTGACGAATAACACTTTTTCTTGCAAATGGTTTTCAAAACATTGATTATGTTTTATTTATGATTTAAAATGTAACATCCGTCGAAAAACGGGTTTTTTAAAACCCGCTTCGTTTATCAGTCAAACATTCAGTTATAAAGTTCGTTGCGTATTTTTGGTTCAGATTAATTTTAAACAATACATAATTAATAAATATATTAGAATTTAAAATCTATAATTGAAAATTTATAACAAATAATGAATAAAAAAATAATAGGAGACGCCGGGTTTCGAACCCGGGTCACCCCGATAACCAAACACACTCTACACCACTACACCACACACCCAACTTAATTCAAATCTAAAACAATTAAATTTTATACACAAACGGACACCGAGTCGGAAATTCAAACTATCGAATCTGTAACCGCCAAACCTGAATCATCTCGACGACTAACGTTTTTCTTTGCCAGTAACTGAAGGTAACCGATGTTAAACATCCGTTATAACCGAAATCTAACCTTAATTTCATTCAAAAACTGACCAAATTCAATGATTTACAAAAAAACCGAAGAATGATTTAACCATAACCGAAATCGGTGATTTGCCCTATAAATATCGATGCCCCACCTCACTTTCACTCGCTCAAACTCTCAATCATTACCCTCTGTGCAATTTTGCTGTTTCTGAATTCTCATCGGAAAACATTTTGTCGCCGGAAAACCGAACCCATTTCATTCTTCTGCTTTACTCTAAAATAAGACTTCCAGAGCTCAGACAGAAAGCACCGCACTCACCTCAAATTTCTGGTAGAGCCTCTGTTGCAAGTTGAACTTCGCCGGAATCCTCAGTTACTCGCCGGAATCATCACCGGAGGATTTCAATTCGACTCTGATCGGTATAATCTTTTGATCCATGTCCTTTTATCATTTAATTTACTAAAGTATACTAGATTTCTGATTTAGCAGTCGAGTTCGAATACTGAGAATTAAACAGGAAGAAGATGAAGTTTATATAATGTATATGTATAAATAAAACCGGTTATAAAACCAGGTTAGACACACAGTCCAGTGGTGGACTGTGTGCAAATTTAAATCAAGGTCTCGGGTTCGACTCTGTTCTTGTTACGATTCGTCACAGTATTCAAACCTTTTTATAAAACCCAAATATGAAACTTAACAGTAAGTATATAAGAGAAATAAAATTTCAATATATATCAGGTTAGACACCCAGCCCAGTTGGTTGGGCTGGGTGCAACACAACATAAGGTCGCGGGTTCGAGTGTTAACAGGCATGCCGGTTCGATTGGATTAAAAACCTTTTTAATTAAATAAAATTCGGTATAATCTAAATAGTATATAAATATAATTAAAATCAGAAATATTTCGGGTTAGACACGTAGCTCAGTTGGTAGAGCTGCGTGCACGTATACGAGAGGTCACGAGTTCGAACCTCACTCAGCGCACACTTAACCACAGTCCGACCGGTCAACGGTCCGGTCAACGGTCAAAAAAAGTCAAAATTTTTATTTCTTTTTATTTATTTATTTAATTTAAAAATCAATTAAAAATACTCAAAAATAATATTTTTAAAGTTAGAAAACGTCCTTAAACTCACAAAAATAAATCTAAAACTCCTATTAAGATTATGAATTAAAAATATTAATCTCAAATAAAATCCATTTATTTACCGAACCATTTCGTTATTATTTTAGGTTAGTTTTCCTCATCGATCAAATCCAAAAATTCGTACGCATCCATCGTCACCAAGGAACGCACCCACTGTGAGTGAATTCTTACAAATTCCCTTTTTATTCATGTTTTGGGGTGTATCATGTGTCGCTTAAATTAATTCGCTTATTCAAACTCGTGCTATTACCATTATATGATCTAAACTTATAATGTAAATATTGTTTGTTGTGATGTGTGTTTACATATTGTCAAGTTACGTGCAAATCATTCATTAGGCCCACCAGTTCCTCGTGAGAGACGAGTTGAACATCGCGTGCCTCAAAATCATTCATTAGGCCCATCAGTTCCTCGTGGGAGATGAGTTGAACATCGCGTGCCTCAAAATCAATCATTTGGTGTGTGCGTGTGTATTAATTAATATTATGTGAATTGTGATTAAATTTACATCTACGTTTACTCATATGTGGTTATGCACTTTATTTTATAATCGATACAATAAACACGTTTAAATGTTTTTTTTCGTAGGATTCACTCGCCAACTTTTTGTTGACCCAAAAACCATTTTACACATGATACAGGTGGACAGGTTGAAGCAAGGAACACATAGGAAATTGCCTTAGAAGAAAAATAATGAAGTCTTGAAAAATGTATAGAACATGTTATACTTGTATGATTGAGTGTAATGATTCTCTTTTAAAAAGAAATAATAAATATGAAACATTATAATAAATGTCATGAGCTTTGATGAAAACCCAATCATGCCCCGACTACCATTTCCGTTGCGGGTCAGGGTGTGACAGATTGGTATCAGAGCTTTTGACTATAGGGATATAGGATAGGTTATTAGACCCTTAGAGCCTATATTATAGTTGATTAGATTTTAATTGTTTATGTGGTTACATGCAAACTCATGATGTTTATTTGTTTCGTATTTATTACACCCACAAATGCATGCAAACACTTCCACTATCATATTGTGTGATATTTAATGAGTTATACTTATTGTCAAACATAACATGCTTACATATACATTCATCACGCATAATTCCATGTTCACATATTCAAATCATCCTCATATTTCCTTTATTCAAGATTTTGTCGCATTTTTCATTTTTCAATCTCATCAAAGTGAGTTCTACGACGGGCATGTAGTAACTGTAAGGGTACAAGTACCGGTAGTCGGAACGTCCTGTCTAGGTTGGCATTCATATAAATCCAATATAACGGACTAGTTTGCCTACCTGGGGACTAACGATGAGAGTACGAAGGACCTATTAGGCCAAAGCATGCCACACCAAACGTCGTTCGAACTAACCCCACTTTAAGGTGTCACCGTGTCCACACCTGGATGCACTCCGAATTTCATACGTTACATACATATTTCTCGATTTTCTCCGGGTTTTAGTGTACGTTACCAGGCTAACACATGCGAACCATATGAAAGACCCGGTAATCAAGGGGGCCCACATGATTACGAAGGTGAAGTATGGCGGCATGCAAGGCCCAATTACGAGCAAAGCCCAAGACACCCTATGGATGTAGTAAATTTATTATTCTTCATTTATTTTATGAATGTTCATTCCTAAATACGACACATGACCCCTAAAACGTCCAACTCATACTCTTGATACGTATTCCTTGTAGATGTCTTCCAGTCTCGCTCGTAGAAAAATGAAATCAGGAAAATCCCGCGAGCGCATGGCTGCCCAAATCGCTCAACAAATGGCTGCCGTAATACCCAACATCGTAGTTCAAGTTCAACAAGCCCTTACCGCTAATCCCGTCAACCCAACTAATCAAGAAGATCAAAACATTGTCAATACTCCCCCAAAAGCCACTAAATGCACCTTCAAACATTTCAAATCCTGCGATCCTCCAAAATACGAAGGGACTGAAGGTGTCACCGCTCTCCTCCATTGGTTTGAGGAGATGGAAAACACCTTTCTCAATTGCGACTGCCCCGATGATCGCAAGGTGCGATATGCTACCGGTCGTTTGTTTGGAGTAGCACTTACATGGTGGAATACAGAGAAGGCCAAGCGAGGTACTGAGAATGCTATGACTTTGACTTGGAAGAATTGAGGGAGATCATGACAAGACGTTTCTGTCCAAGAAGCGAAATCAAGAAATTAGAGGATGAGTTCTATTCTTTGAAACAAAAGGAAGGCGACCACACCACATACAACAAGAGATTCCTTGAGTTGAATCAGATGGTCCCCAACTTGTTCACTCCTCTCTACCGTTTGATCGAGCACTACATTCGAGGTCTTCCCTCAAAAATTCAAGACCCTATAATAAGTACCACACCTGCAACTTTGGAAGCAACAATGGAGTTAGCTACAGAACTCACCGAAAACCGCATACGGAATAAGGACTTCGCGGAGGAGAAGAAGAAGGATAAAGCATCAACCGAAACCCCAAACTCCACCCAAACCGATCCTCTTCTCAACCCACTTCTAAGAGAAAACGAGATGGACAAATTTTCGCTGTCACCCAACACAACCAACCAGCTTCACAAGTTGTACCCCTCCAAGCTATCCCAATCACTCAAGTAGCACCCAACTCAACTTACCCAAATAAGAAACCTTACATTGGACCTCACCCTCAATGCAACACCTATTTTTATCACCATCCATCTACCTTACCTTGTCGACTATGTGCGAATTATGGATGCTATGGTCATTTGAGCAAGACTTGTCGCGCCTTTCAAAACCAAACCTCACCCCCTGTCACACCCCGACCCGTAGCGGAAATGGTGATCGGGGCATTATTGGGTTTTCATCAAAGCTCATGACATTTACTATAAAGTTTCATATTTATTATTTCTTTTTAAAGGAGAACATTACAATCAATCATACAAGTACAACATGTTCTATACATTTTTCAAGACTTCATTAATTTTCTTCTAAGGCAATTTCTACGTGTTCCTTGCTTCAACCTGTCCACCTGTATCATGTGTAAAAATAGGGTTTTTGGGTCAACAAAAAAGTTGGCGAGTGAATCCTATGAAAAACATTTAAACGTGTTTATTGTATTGATTATAAAATAAAGTGCATAACCACATATGAGTAAACGTAGATGTAAATTTAATCACAAAACACATAATATTAATTACTGTACACACATACACCAAATGATTGATTTTGAGGCACGCGATGTTCAACTCGTCTCCCACGAGGAACTGATGGGCCTAATGTATTGATTTGCACGCAACTTGACTAAATGTAAACACACATTACAACAAACAATATTTACATTATAAGTTTAGATCATATAATGGTAATAGCACGAGTTTGAATAAGCGAATTAATTTAAGCGACACATGATACACCCCAAAACATGAATAAAAAGGGGAATTTGTAAGAATTCACTCACAGTGGTTGCGTTTCTTGGATTGATGATGAATGCGCACGAATTTGGATTTAACCACGAGAGAAACTAACCTAAATAAGAACATAATAATTCGATAAATAAATAAACTTTTATTTGAGATTAATATTTTTAATTAGTGTTCTTAATGGGATTGTTAGATTTATTTTTTTGTGAGTTTAAGGAAATTTTCTAACTTCAAAAATATTATTTTTAAGTGTTTTTAATTGATTTTTAAATAAAATAAATAAATAAAAAGAAAATAAAAATTTTGACTTTTTGACCGTTGACCGTTGACCGGTCGGACCGTGTTAATTATGTGCGCTGAGTGAGGTTCGAACTTGTGACCTCTCGTATACGTGCACGCAGCTCTACCAACTGAGCTACGTGTCTAACCCGAAATATTTCTGATTTTAATTATATTTATATACTATTTAGATTATACCGAATTTTATTTAATTAAAAGGTTTTTAATCCAATCGAACCGGTGTGAGAGTCTGGACTCGAACCCGCGACGTGCTTTATGTTTTTGCACACAGTCCACCACTGGACTGTGTGTCTAACCCGGTTATTATTCCGGTTTTTATTATATTTATACACTTATCACGTGCGTCAGGATTTGGTTTTTATAAAAAGAGTATGATATTTCAGTGGATCGGAGCACAGCAGACTCGAACCGGACTCATCCTGCGACTATAGCCTTGTGTTGCACACAGCCCGACCAACTGGGCTGTGTGACTAACCCGAATGATAAGTATTTTTATTTCTCTTATATACTTACCGTCAAGTTTCATGTTTGGGTTTTATAAAAAGGTTTGAATATTGTGACGAATCGAAACAAGAACAGAGTCGAACCCGAGACCTTGATTTAAATTTGCACACAGTCCACCACTGGACTGTGTGTCTAACCTGGTTTTATAACCGGTTTTATTTATACATATACACTATATAAACTTCATCTTCTTCCTGTTAAATTCTCAGTATTTGAACTCGACTGCTAAATCAGAAATCTAGTACACTTAGTAAATTAAATGATAAAAGGACATGGATCAAAAGATTATACCGATCAGAGTCGAATTGAAATCCTCCGGTGATGATTCCGGCGAGTAACTGAAGATTTCGGCGAAGTGTAACTTGCGACAGAGGATCTGCAGGAGGTTTGAGGTGAGTGTGGGTGACTTCTGTCGAAGCTCTAGAAGTCCTATTTATAGAGTAAGGCAATAATGGGATAGATTCGGTTTTCCGGTGACCAATTCCGGCGAAATTGGAAATCTCCGGCGACGAGTTTCTGAGCACTTCAACTACGATAAAGTGTGCGGTCTTGAGCGAAAGGATTCTTGGAAGGTTGAGGGGGGTATTTATAGGGTAGAACAGGATGTATTGGGTCTGTATTTTGGTCAAGGTTCGCAGTCAAGATTTTCCGGCGGTTACGACTACAATTGAGGGTCAGACGTCGGTTATAACCGATGTAGACGTCGGTTATAACGTTATAGTCAAAAGGAAAATGGCTAAACTCGCGGATCGCCGGATTTTCCGGTGATTGCGAGTTCAGCCGCGCTGGAAGTCCGGTTTGAATTCGGATTTCATCTTAAGTATTATTTGTTTCGATATAATAACAAAGAAGTCAAGTGGCGGAGCGGTGAAGTGTTTGTTTTGTTGGAACCTGCTGACCCGGGTTCGAAACCCGGCAGCTCCCTTTTATTTTTCTTCACTTGTTTTTTTATTGTTTATTAATTATAGTTTTTAAATTCTAAAATGTTTATTAATTATGTATCGTTTTAAAATTAAAATAAACAATATATAAGCAACGAAAATTATAACTGACTATTCGATTAATAAACGAAGCGGGTTTTGGAAACCCGTTTTTTTTTACGGATGTTACAGTATCCCCTACTTTTAGACTTGAAGTGGTATATTTGACTTGAAGGGAGGATGTTTTAATTTGACAATTACATAATTAGAAGAGGGTGAGAGTTTAAACATATCTTCAATCAAAAGGAGTTAAACATGAGGCAACGAAGATGGGTCGAACTTCTAAATGACTACGACTGTGAAATTAGATACCACCCTGGCAAAGCAAATGTGGTGGCTGATGCACTTAGTCGAAAGGGTTATGCGAACTCCATTCGTCTTCTATGTTCGCAAATCGTAACTGACATTAAAGATCAAATTCGAGAAGCCCAACACGTTTCAATAACGGAAGATGATGTACGAAAGGAGATGTCCTGTGGAGCTGAGCTAAAAATTGAAACTAAATCTGACGGTATTCTGTACTACCTAGATCGTATCTGGATTCCTAACCACAACAATCTTCGTGAAATTCTTATGAAGGAAGCTCACAAAACGCGATACTCTATACACCCAGGAGCCGATAAGATGTATCAAGACCTACGATAAATGAAGAAGGATATTGCTGTTTTTGTTTCTAAGTGCCTTACATGTTCCAAGGTGAAAGCTGAACACCAAAGACCCTCAGGACTTCTGGTCCAACCTGAAATACCTGTATGGAAGTGGGAAAATATAACCATGGACTTCATTACCGGGTTACCTCGCACTTCTGGTGGGTATGACACTATATGGGTAATAATTGACCGACTTACAAAATCAGCTCACTTTATTCCTATCCGCGAAGATTTCAAGAACGAAAAGCTTGCTCGTATTTATATCAGCGAAATCGTAAGCCGACATGGGGTACCCTTAAGCATTATTTCTGATCGTGATGGTCGTTTCACTTCACGAACATGGCAAGCAGTACAATCCGCTATGGGTACGCGATTAGATCTCAGTACCGCCTATCACCCTCAAACTGATGGTCAATCTGAACGCACCATTCAAACTCTTAAAGATATGCTTCGAGCATGTGTCATAGACTTCAAGGGAAATTGGGACGCCCACCTACCATTAGTTGAATTTTCGTACAACAACAGCTATCATTCAAGTATCGGCATGGCACCTTTCGAAGCCTTATATGGTCGTAAGTGCCGATCTGTATGTTGGCACGAAATTGGGGAAGCTCAAATCACTGGTCCAGAATTGATCCAAGAAACCACAGACAAGATCCATCAAATCCGAAACAATCTTCTAGCGGCCCAAAGCCGTCAAAAGAGTTATGCAGATAAACGACGGAAGCCTTTAGAGTTTAACATTGGGGATCATGTACTTCTAAAAGTATCACCGTGGAAGGGAGTAGTTCGTTTTGGTCAAAAGGGCAAGCTAGCACCACGCTACGTAGGACCTTTCAAGATACTCGAAAGAGTAGGACCTGTAGCATACAAGCTTGATCTACCAGAAGAACTCAACAGGATTCATCCCACATTCCACGTATCAAACTTGAAGAAGTGCCTCGCTGATGAAAACCTCCACATTCCTATGGAAGAAATTCAGATTGATGAATCTATGCATTTTATTGAAAGACCAGTAGAGATCATGGACTTCGGAGAGAAACGTCTACGACGAAGTCGCATTCCAATTGTTAGGGTACGCTGGGAGTCGAAACGGGGACCTGAATTTACTTGGGAACGTGAAGACTCAATGCGCGAAAAATACCCGCATCTTTTTCCTATTACTTCTACTACTTAAATTTTGGGACGAAATTCCTAAAAGTAGGGGATACTGTAACATTTGTCAAAAACGGGTTTCCAAAACCCGCTCCGTTTTGTAATCGAATATCAAGTTATAAATGTCACGTTGTATATTTATGGTTATTTTGATTTTTAATGATACATAATTAATAAACAAACTAAACTATAAAAATTATATTTGATAAAAAGTGAAAACAAAATAAATAAAAATAAAAAGTTGCTGCCGGGACTCGAACCCGGGTCACCCGGTTCATAACTTCAAAGTCTTAACACACACACACATCACCACTCCGCCACTTGTTGTTTTCTGTTATCTCTAGGAAACAAATAACATTTATACACAAACTCGGTTAAACCGGTTACGCCAACTGAGAAACGAAAATCGGCAATTCAATCGTCAAATCGTTTGATTACTCGCACATTCAGGTTTATAACCGATGCACCGACGATTTTAATCAAGTCGGAATTGATTGAACATCAATTTTCATCATTATCGGTTTTTATAACCGAAAAATTAATCAAGTCCAGATTACTCCAAACAAAACCCTTCTCGCGACTCAGAGACATCAGGCAAACATCCCATTTCACTTTCGTCGCACTTTCAGTCCATCAGAACGTTTAAATCAACTCGCCGGAAATTTCTGTAAGGTTCGCCGGAAAGCCGTATTTGTCCTCAAATCGGTAAGTTCTTCAATACCATCGTAATCTAACAGTTGTTAAGCTGTTTCTAACTCAAACCATCCACTTGAGATCGAATTCAGGCACCGTTATTGGATAATTCCAGTTCGCCGGAAATTTCCTGGAAACTTTTATTTCCGTCTGTGAAGCGGTAAGGACTTTCAATCGCACTATTAACGTTTGTTTATCACTTCAATTCCACGATTGACTAATCAAAATGGTTAATTGTTTGGTTCAGTTGAGGTGCACAAAAACAGAGCCGACGCGTTGCCGGAAACTCTGTGATAAATCATTCCTACAGTATGTTACTTCTAACACCGTCTCTATCATTTCATTTTTAGCCTTAAGAATGATTGTTAATCGTAAAAACAAGAAAACGGATTAGAAATTCTGTCGACTGTAATTTGAATGAAGAAGACGAAGTTAGTTACGTTATAAGTTTATTTAAAATCAGTAATATGAATGGGTTAGACACACAGTCCAGCGGTGGACTGTGTGCAAAACATAGTCGCATGTCACGAGTTCGATCCCTGATACACGCACTCCTTATGTAATAAAATGCCTTTTTGTTTAAAACTAAACCGGGTTAACTCCGTTAGTTGTTAAGTATAATAAAAACCGAGATATTAACCAGGTTAGACACACAGTCCAGCGGTGGACTGTGTGCAACACTAAGTCACACGTCACGCGTTCGAAACTTGTTACTGGCACCGGTTTGTTGAATTAAAATGTTTTTGAAATTTAAAAGAATTTTGGTTAAATCGAATCAGTATATAAATATAATTAAAAACAAGATTATTTCGGGTTAGACACGTAGCTCAGTTGGTAGAGCTGCGTGCACGCGTACGGGAGGTCTCGGGTTCGAGTCTTACCCAGCGCATCCTTGCACCCTGACCGAACCGGTCAACAGGTCAACGGTCAACGGTCAACGCAAAATAAACAATTTTTTTTATAATTTTTATTTATTTAATTTAATTTAAAAATCAATTAAAAATACTTAAAAATAACATTTTTAAAGATAGAAAATAGCCTTAAACTCACAATAATATATCTAAAAATTCCATTAATATCCTTAATAAAATCCACTCATTTACTATATTTTTTCGCCATTATTTAGGTTAGAAATTCTCGTTGTTCATCTCTCCCGACTCGTGGGCATCTTATCATCTCCATTCAAAAGCACCCAATGTGAGTGAATCTTTACAAATTCCCCGTTTTAATCACGTTTTGGGGTGTATCATGTGTCTTGTTATATATATTATATTTAAACCATTGTGCATACATCATATCATGAACATGTGTATTCCGTTTGTTTCAACTGTTGTGTAGTTATTGTTAGATGCAATTTATTATTTTCAGTACATGCAATTTCATAGGCCGCCGCTCCCCATTACATTATGAGCGTTGAGCATGTTCCCCATTTAATAATGAGCGTGAACCTGGCGTGCCCACATACGATCGGCTCCGTTTGATTGAGCCTTGATCGCACAGACATTTTCATTTTCAGTACATGCAGTACGATCGGCTCCGTTTGATTGAGCCTTGATCGCACAGTTTCATTTATGTTAATTATCGTATGATGTTGGTATGTTCATGTATGCTATCATATGTTATTGTATGTTATAGTTGTGATTGCTATTTGCCACTGCTTGATTATTTACATTTGCTCATTTATGATTATGCACATTTTTTCATTGATAAACTAACAAGTAAATCATTAATAAATGTTTATCTAATAAGGTTCACTCGCCAACTTATGTTGACCCAAAAACCCCCATTTTTACACATGATACAGGTGAACCAGCAGCAGCCAGAAACACATAGGATTGGACTAGAAGAATAAAATGATTTAGAGTTTGGGATTGTTATGTTTGGTTTATTTTCTTTGTATTGTATGGACATGTTTGGATATTTGGAAATGTAACTTTGACTTTAATAAATATGAAACATATTAGTAAATATCATGAGCTTTGGTGATAACCCAATTATGCCCCGACTCTTATTCCGCTGCGGGTCGGGGTGTGACTTACAACATCAACGCCAATCCTGTTGAAGATAATAACGGCCCAAACGAACCACCCAACTAGCCTTCTTTCACCAAGAATCAAGACTCAACTCCAACAGTATAGTTTTTATGTTTTCTTTATGTTATCTCAATCTTTACGTATCTCAATTATAAATTGGAAATTTATCCAAGAATCTTAATGCGAATTACTATTTCAGTTTTGTTTTATACTCATTGATTTAACATTCATATCATCATACATCTCGACGTATCTCAAACTCATCATTCAAAGAAGTTGGGTTGTGTCTCACTTTTACATAGACTAACCCCTTCATCATAACAAACGAGAGAGGTACTGTCATCATTCAGTCATGTATTCTTTCAGATGTGAGACTCAAGTTTTGGTTGTTGTGTTTGTTTATGTTTTAGAGTCACCTAGAACTAATCATAACCTACTGACGAAGCCAATGAAAATTTGACAAGAATATGGTGGATACGCCGCTGGTACTTCCTATATATAAGTATTCTTTTCAAAGGATCTAAAGCTTTGTCAGGCGGTTGTGAGAAGTTCCATGTAGGTTTTAATATTGTCATGGATGAAGTTTTGTTTTAGGATATAACCTTATCTTTCCAAACGTACCAATTCTCTCAAAACTCTTATGCATGAGATCATACCTAGTCA